>VXBC01006898.1:121496-228585 GCA_013399945.1 Ploceus nigricollis | reverse complement strand
ATATATTGAAATATCCTCTGATGCTGGCAGACTGGAAGACTTTTATTTTCACTCCTTCTGGCACATGCCCTGAACACACGTCCTCTGTCCATTTATTCTGTACAAAATAAATTAGCAAGCTCTCTGAAGCAGTGTTGATACTTGGCACTCTGCAGCAAATAGTGTAAGCACATTCTCTTGTCCACAGCTTCAACCTTGAGAGGAACGCTGGATTTACAACTTACCTCTTCAGCAGCGTGTGGCAACTGAAGCACATAGATGTGAAAATGTCCCAAGACACTGTGGTCCACTCCTACCTCAGTTACTATGACAAAAGAGGACTAATTAACATGTATATTTGTGCTTCCCCTACTTTTTTAATCATATTTTGACTTTCCTCTTTCTTTTTTTTTCTTTCCCTTTTCTGATTCTATCTAATATGAGGAGGAAGGCACCCTATGCATCTAAGGAGCACTTTCTTTTAAGTGGACCTGACTCCTGTCAGGTCTATGTAATTCCTCATTAATAACAGTAGTGGCATTTAAGTGTAAAAATTCAGTTTGTTCTGTATGATAGCTGTCCATTTATTCATAAGATCTCTGTTTGACTGAATGAAAAACTGTACTTAATGATATTCCATTATGAGTCGTGTGACAGGTGCAATACTTTTTCATGCCACTTCCTATTGACTTTGCAGCAAAATATAGATATGCAGTACAGAAGTGAAGACACCCAAACCTTAATTTCAGAGCAGAATTTTCTGTCTGACAGATAGATGTGGCAGTTCCCCAGTACCAAACAGAATAAATAACGCATGCTGAGGCTCAGCATATCATTGCAACAGATTAAAAGTATTGTCAGTGTGATTCTGCCAATTGCTTCCTGCATAGATTTTCCAAGTCAAATGCACATAGAAAAAATTTTAAAGTGTACATTTGCTTAAGGAATCCACATAATAACCACAGACACTCTAATGAGCTATGAAACCTATTTTTAGTTACCAAGGTATTGGTTTTCTCATAGGATTTTTACATGCTTTACATCTCTGCAGAAAAATTCAGGTGTTAACTGTCTGTTAGGATTTCTGTTCCTGTGGATTTCTACTTTTTTTTCTTACTTTTATTTCTAGACAAATCAAGGCATAAATTATGCTACATATTTCTGTATTGCCCTTTGTTGCACTTTAAATTCTAATTAATGTTAATGATTAGCTACACTTAACAGAAATGGAAAATACCTCCATGCCAGTGTCTAGAGTATGTGTAGTATATTGTACAAGGCCTATTGTCTGCATATGCATGCAGACAATTCAATTTAGTAATATTTAACTCAGGTTTTCGGGCATAGAGTATTTAAAGATAATAATAAAGCAAAATTCTGTCTTCTGGTGTGTATGTGTGTGTGTGTTATGCTGTCCAAACTAGTAGACTGACAGCTGATGTTATTATCAACAGTATAATATCAATTCTGGTTCACATAGCAAAAGAGTTTTCAAATACACGGCAACCAAATACGCTTATTTTTATTCTATCAGCAGTTAAAAAATATTTAAAGTCCAACAATTGTCTATTATGTCTTTCTTAAATTGAAGGAGATTTTGAATTTAATTTTTCCATTATTTTATTCCTAATACAGAGAAAGGTGAAAAATAGTAGCAGCACAGAAAATTTCTCCTCCCATCTGCCGAAGTAGGTAAAAGCGAATATTCAGATAATTTCATTTGGTCCATAATCTTTTCCTATTTTCTACATTTTCTATTCCTGTGAAAGGCTAATATTTTTCAATTCCATCATTTTATACCAACAAAACACTGTAATTTCCCATGCTTCCCTCTCCCCCCACCCCATCCATATTAATTTTGAAAAGACTGTATGAAATTCACCCATCTGCTACTTCTGTTTAACTTGTATGCTGCTGATTTTACATAGTGGTTGCTGATATTCATGTGAGAAACAAAGACAGGGGCTGGAAGCCTGAATTTATCTATCTGCCAACGAGCTGTCTGTAAAGCCAATATTATAGATTGTAACAGAGAAAGAGAGAAATATAGAGTATTACAAACAGGATAATGTACTTTATTAAAAGGGATTTTTAAAAATTTATCTCACATACAATGAATCAGGAATAAGAAAAGATAATTCAGTCTTTAAAGTTTTACTTCACAAAATCATTATGAATGGAAGTTTTAGTGTTTTCTGCATATTGATAAAAAAATTATTTAACGTTAGTTTGGCTTAGAATATTTTTTTTGGTAACATGACAAACAGATGTTTTTTTACATGCATAAAAGAAGAGATTAGATTGATTTTTTTTTTTTTTGTAATCCAGGGGATGCAATGACACTATAGGAAGACTAACTATATAATTTAAAACTTATAAAAATTACAAATGCCATTTGGGATGTATAATTCAATCTAAGTGCACATACACACACACGTTTATAAGTACAGTATGCATTTATGTGCACGGATATTTGTTGTCTCTTTTTTTTCAGATTCATTTTGATCTGGCTGCCAATTTTACATTGTAGTTCTTCAACTGGTACAACTCACATACACTTATTGCACATTTTTCCTCTCTGTAGCCAGATAAATCACTACATTTAAATTCTAATATAATTCAGATTAGATTAGAACAAACAAGAAAAACAAAAACATCCATTTTATTTGATCTGGGGAATCCAGCTCATTTGTTTCTATTATCAGTAACAGTGATTCATACATCCAAATAAAAAGTTATTTGTTGATAAAACAAAAATGAATAGAGTATGAGAATGTAATAGAGTTGTGTAGCTTCTCCAGTCATGAAAGACTTTATGGTGCTGATTTCAACACCACAAAATTTTTTTACCTGACTAAATATTCTGTTTCCTGAGGCTGAATCCTGGCATGGCTGGGGCAGAAGTGCAGCACTGCATAAGAAAGTAAAGCAGTGATTTAAAAAAAAATACACATGAGGGTTGTGAACACTTTGGTGGAGTCAAAGCTTAAGTTTTGTATTTGAAACCAAAGCAACTTCAGTTAAGGCATTCTGTGTGAAGATGTGATAGTTAACAAGTATTTCTGACTGAAAAACAAGTTTGGACTGTGCAGACCTACTCACCATTACAGAAGAATTTTGAATGAATATTTAATATCTTTCTTCTCCTAGTTTAGCTATATAACAACTATATCATGTTTTGTCAAACTTCTTAGTGGGCTCACCTTTGCGCCTCACTTATATTCACATCAGTTGCTATCACAGTTTTGTTCCACGTCCTGAGTATACCTAATTTTCAAAAGAATTTTTTTTTCATTCAATCAATATTTGAAAATAATTTTGTTTTTCTGTAGTTTCTATGTTGAAGACTATTATCTTGAAATGTAGAATGGAATTTAAATTCTAAAGGTTAAATTTAGTTCTGCAGCAAACCAGTTAATGGATGAAAATATATTCACCTGGTCCATTACTTAGAAATCACTCAGAGACTCTACTCACAATCTGGGATTTTGCAGGTTATGGAGCAATTTTCTGTCAATAGACTTGAAAAATGACATAATGGCATTTTACAATGACTGTTTTAAACAACTTTATTCCCTATTTTTGGATGACAATATAGATTACAACAAATATGACAATCTTAAGTTCCTTTTCTTTTTGTTCTATTGAATGCTCAGATTTATGTCTGAGTTAATGAAGTCCTCAAAAATACTGCTATTTTTCAATTTTTTTGTTCTTCACAATCATCCCTTAGAAAATACATTTCCCTTGTGTGTATTTGTGAATTGTTTTTACAGCTATGTGACATTACACACAATAAGAAACTGACATCTGTGTATTTTAGCTGCTGCTTGGAACTCGGTTTGAATCTAGAAAACAGGTCTACACCTGATCAACCACTCACATAATAAAGTATTACATTGCAATGAATTGGGAATTTAGGAAATGGTCACAGATTTACCACACCAAAATGTCAACCAGGCAGAAACAAGGAGTAAGACAGAGGAAACAATTTATATTGCCAAGGCTCATCCCAAAATAGACTTCTCTGTAAGCAGGCTTCCTTCCCTTCAGCAGGCTGTCTGCAGCCTGCACGTAGCAGAGGGGCCTACTGAGGGTGTTTTAGTGGCTAAGGGAACAAGGCTTACCCTGATCTGCTTGACTACCACAACACGAAGCTGCTGGCCATGCCTACAGCCACCTCACAGGAGCAGCAGGGCAGAGATGGTGTAACCCTGTGACCCTGGGCAGTGCCTCCCAAGTCACAGCAACCACCAGTGCCCGCTGTCCTTTGTCAGTCAGCAGCAGCGCTCCCGTGGATATGTGCTGAGTTGTGTGAAGACAACTGAGCTATCTCAAAAGATTTTTGCGAGTTCCTCCCTCAGTTTTGCAGAAATGATTTCAATAAAGTCTGAAACATTCTTTATGATAATATGACTTCTTCAATTCTTCCTTATTTGAATTTGTAAGTGAAAATAGTAGTCATGTAAAACTTCCCAGATCACTACACGGGTGTCAGAGCAGGGCAGTATATGAAGTAAAAAATAGAATACCTTTGAAAATATTTTCTTCCCTTTCAACTAGCTTTGTAACTGCTCTTTTCTTGAACAGAAGTGAATTTGTGAAATACATGTCACTGATATGAATTAAATTACACAAGAGGAATTTATTTCCTAGGGTCTCTCACAATCAAGCATTAGTCTGAACAATACCCCAAACCAAACTTCTGCATCTACCCAATATGTCACAATTATTTCTCTAATTTATCTCTGATACAGTATCACAAAATCAATTACACTGGAAAAAACCTCTGAGACCAACCTTTGACTGAACAGATGTAAAAGGATTCAAGAATTGGACTGTCAGCAAAAATGCTTGGTAAAACATTTCTTCCACTTGAAGAAATACTTTTGAAATTAAGAAATATTAAAGATTTCCATGTGTAATCCATTAAATAGCATTAGACATTCCCACCTAATTAGGGATCTTCCTAGAGAAATAATTTTTTAAATTATTATAATATCAATCAGATTTTTAACCTTTATTTGCAGAAATACACCATCAATTGGAAACGTGTGTTGTGAATTTACTTACTGCAAAAAATTAGCCAAGAATGGAAACTACATTATGAATTTAAAAATTATCTGAATGGCAAGTTATCATTTTTACTTAGACTATGAAATCCTGCTCGGAATTCATCTCATCTGTCCCATTTTTTTATTTTTACTTTCCGTACTCTTTTGAACTAGAGAGAAATCATTTTGGATTTGTTGCAATTGAAAACCAAGCTTTCAGAAAACTGATGTTAATTTTGCCATTTGCAACCCATCCTCAAATACTTTCCGCTGCATTTATGATATATAAATAGTGGTTGCAAGACTAGTCTCAGCTGCAGCACGAAGTGTGACTGTCTCTTACTCCCAGCTTGGAGGCGATGTGGGAACTGCTTGCAGCACAGCTGCTGCACTGTGGCCTGTGCCACAGACCTCCACATACCCTGGGGCAGCCCAGTATTCCAGAACTGCAGCCTGAACTGAGCTGTTTCTCCAGCCACACTGCCAGTGAAGAAGAATTGAACTGCAGATGAAATCCAAAGCTTGGCCAAAAGGGACATTCTTGATTTAGCCATAGGTTGAAATATCATTCTTTCAGACTGTGGTTTGGGGGAACTGCAGGATTCTCTGGACACCACCAACCACATAAGCAGACACAGCCCCGGTGAAAGATGGCAGCCTTGAACCTGTCAGTGCTAGAGCTACTACACAACATGTCACTTCTATGGATAGCCAAGTAAAGTCCTCACAAAGACAATGAAATTGCTGTCAGCTCAGCAGACCTTGCCTGACAGTCCTTATTGCTCTGTGGAGCCAAGCAGAGCAAAATTAAATAGAGGTGACAGAATTATTTCATTGAAGTTCTTTCTCACACAGTATATATGGAGTTGATGGGTATGATAGAAAGCATGATAAAGAAGGAAAGTCTCATATAAAATATTTTTTTATTTACTAATAGAAAATATGGTTTACAGAGTACCAAGAATGCTGTCACTGGGAGGAGGAATTTCTAGCTGCAGTCTCTGGGATTAAACATCACCATATACAACACCACCACACAGCAGAACACCACCATTTCATAGTATCTGGAATGTAATTCTGTAACTTCTCTGACCGTACTCTTCCTGGTAGCAGAAGTAGAAGTCCAGCAGCTCATCTCAATTCAAAGCGGATAAACGCAACTGACAAATCACCTTAAGTGTAAAGTAATCCATGAGTGGGTTACTGCAAGTCCCATGTGCAAAATCCTGCTAGACATTAGAATTAGGGAAAAGAGAGGACAAGTATATACTACCTGTTTCTTAAATAACTACAGCAGATGTCCACATGATTCACGGGGATTTTCCAGGAATATAAAATCAAATCCAGCCTCCTTGATAGTTTAGCTAGCTTATTCTACAATTAATGCAGACTTCAAAGAAATGGCAATCAACTGGGAAATACACTGTCAGCTCTGAGGGATGTCACAACCCACGCAGAGACAGAGTTTTGGATGTGGGGAAAGCTCCTTCCAACCACGGGTGGTATATTTATCCTCTGCATCACCTCTCTCTGTGCACATACACTATAGGAAGGAATGTAAACCATGGGAAGGAGGCAGGAGAGGAAGGTCCACTACAGTGGGAGGCAGGGCAGGATTATGTCATGTATCTTGTTCTCCAAAAGGTAGATGTGGAGGCCTGAATTAATCATTCATCCTTCCTGTACCTGTCTTTTCATTGACTCATTGCAATTCGATCTCATGTCTTGGCACTTACTGTGACTGGACAAATGCCACCACTAGTTTTAGAATCTTGGTTAGGAGACATGAGGAATGGAGTTCAGAACTGCCAAGTGTCCAGTTATGCCCAGGATTGTGGTGGTGTGTCTTGTTGAAAAATTTGCCTTGTTGAAAATTCCTTAATTGTTAACCNACAGGATATGAGTTACCTTAGAAGATTTAAGGTTAACATTTGGGGGACTGGTGGGAATGAAGGGTTTCAAAAGTAAAGAAGCTCTGGGAAGAGTGTTCCCATGAGGGAGGAAGGAACTTCCGAAAATCTCACTCCTTCCTCAGCTCAAGTTTTGATAGCAAGCATTTTGTTTTGTAGAGGATACCCTGAATATCTTAATTTGTTTGTCTTATTAATTCTTTTACTAAAATTACTAAAGTTATCAGAAAAGCTTTTATCATAGTTTTACTATAAGAAGAATATTCAGGCTAGATATTTATGTTCTTTTTCTCAGATCAGCTGTCAAACTAATAAAATAGATATAATACCTTTGCAGCATAATTGACAAAAACTGTGCCAGCCACATACAGGAGTATGGATCTGCCACTGATTAATTTGTTTTTATTAGTAACTGTATTTGAAAATTTGGTCTACAAAATTCATATTAATCATTACGTGTCTGGAGTAGTTTGAAAGTGTGATGAACCAGTCCAGTATTACATAGAACATGAGGGCACACAAATAAACATGAACAAACAGAGGAATAGGTTAAAAAAGGAAACTATAACTGTATCTTATTATGTTACACATAATAAATTTAAATTTAATAATTTAAGTTGCATGTGTGAAAATATTCTAAAAATTGTTACTTGGGGAGATTAAAAAGCCTTTCCTAAGAGGCTTGATCTAAAACTCCTTAACCTTGGCTAATATCTGCACTTGTGCAAAACCAGCTGTAAAGTGATGTTTTTCCCATTTTGTCATTTTTTACACCCAGTCTATATATGATATATACAAGGTGAACGTTGAAGTAGAAATGTGTATAGAAAGTGTGTAGGCTGATAGTGAAATACTGGCTAAATACAAACCTCAATGCCAACAACAGAAAAAAAAGGTTAATGTTGATCCATCAGAGGGCTGCCTATAAAGCCCACTGAACTTCAAAAAACAAAAAACAACTTTATTGTCCATACTAAACAGGAAAACTTATATCATGGTTCCAGGAATGTGGATGTCACAAGTATGAAAACAAATATATAGGTGGCATGGTTTACCTTTTAAAAGTGTAAGTTACTAATACAAATTTAGTTGCTCAGTCTTGTGATATACGAAAATCATATATGAAGTTGAAGAAACAGGATCTGCTCATAAACGATTTAACTATGCATCACTAATATTGACTTGAATGGAGTCAAAATCCAAATCCTGAAATTTTTTTTTTTCTTTTGTTCAGCAACCTCTTTCTTCATCAGTTCTTTCAAGTTTGGCTGCCTCTTCTTCACAGAAAACTCATATATTAAATATATTTCAATTTTCACAGTTTTGGACTTTTTGACAATATATGATGGGAAGATGCAAAGGGTTTTAAAACTGTATTACATAAAAAGAATGGTTAGCTAAACTAGTGTCTGTAAGCAATTCATTTTTCTGATTTTAGTGCTATTTCTGGCTATGCAGTCAGTTATGCAGACTTTTTTTTTCTCCTTAGTGCAGTTTGATGACAGGAAATAACCCCGTGGGAATTGCAAGTAGAGCAGGGAACAAAGAACAGGAGAGAATATAAATATGAAGACATTTTCACTTCATGAGAATTAATTATGGCGCCCATGAATAAATATTTGAATAGCATTGTTAGTACAATGCAATAAGAGCTCTCTGGTGGCAAAAAATTATCATTACATTGTATCCTATTTTTTTACAGACAATAAGGGGTCTTTGACCTGCACATTTCTTCCTTCCTATTTCACTTGAAAATGTAAGCAAACTGTGTTTACAAAAATATATCTTTTAACTGTGGATTGGTTTTTGGAGTTGTTTTACTCTTAAGAATTTTTTGCTTAATAGATTTGATACTACTAGTCTTCTGTATCTGCACTGGTTTCCTAAAAAAGAAGCAATTTCTCACCCAAGGCCTGTTTCACAACATAAGTTCTGAAATTTTTTATTCATCTTTTCTGGTGTTCATAATAGCTGAATTTGCTATTTTGCTGTTTAATATCAATTGTGATTTTCATTACCCTTAGTGGAAACATAAAAGACATGTCAGACAGTATAAAACAAGCTGCTTCTTAACACTATGTATGAAAATGCATGAAAAAGCTCCACTCATTCCTCTCTGACAGAAGCTGAAAATACTCCAGATTTTGTGTTGATGATTTTTACAACGCAGGCAGGGTGTCAATACCAAATTGTTCGCACAGTGAGAAACAAATATCAAAATATTCAAAAACGCAATTTAATAAAATGCAATGTAAGTACTAGTTCAATGTGTAAGTTGTGAATATATGCATTGCTACATCAGCAAATTAGCAGAGAAACAGTCTGCTTGACAGAAGCGTTTTACTTCCTAAATTTTGCACCCCTGATGCAGTAGCTCTCCCAAAGTGATTCTCTACACAGCTGGTTAGGAAAAAGTTAGACAGAGCTACATTTGAACACACTGTAGGAAGATCCTGTCCACATAGTTAATGCGCATAAAACTACAAATAACGTCTTCTTTTAAGTCCATCACGTGAAAAAGGGAGATTTCCTCAAATCTTTAGTGCTTGTTTTGTCTGTCAGTGCCCCAGGAAAGCTGAGAGCCTTGTGTCCACCAGTGTGCCAGTGTCCCTCCATGGAGACTCCACACGGAGCTGCCTGCTGGGTTGGCAGGCAGTTCAGCTCGGTTGACAGCTGCTTTGCGCTTTATCAGCTACAAGGTGCCATTAGTGCCCCTCACTTTCGATATCCAAGGGGATATCCAAGGATTTCAACAGAGCCTGGTCGCATGTCCCCACTCTGCTCCACCCTCCATGCCATCCCCCTCAGCATGTGCTTAAGGTTGCAGGCTGTGGGTGTGGGGAATCATTGTGGAACGGGTTTTGAGCTGCCAACCACCTTCCATCAAGTTTCACCCAATAATTTCTATATCACTACAACCTCTGTTAGAATGTCTGTATAACTTCCCAGTTTTCTCTCGTTTAACTCCAGCCACATTTTCTTAAGAGCCATGGATATACGTGCATTGTTAACAAATAAGTTAATATAAGAAATATGAAAGCAAAGAGACACTTTTAAGGATATTAGTCTATAGTAAGACTTAATGTACAATCAATGCTTTTCATCTATATTTTGTAAAGTTCTCCAATTTATGTTCCATGCAAGGAATATGATTCACAATGTCACCAGCAGAATTCAGGAGAGCAGGGACCACAGTCTGAGTTTGTCAGTCCATCCCAAACTCTTCAGGTCATTTGAAACTGGCCAACACCTAGGAACTGAGCCTGACCCAGAGGAGAGGGAAGATTTTCTGTATTAGATCTGTGCATTTAGCAGGCAATATCTCATAGGACAGCTCTTCAAGTGCAGAACAACTTTATATGTGTGTGTATATATATAAATATATATATATATATATAAATTACAAAGACTTCTTCTGACCATCTTTCCTCTCACCCCTTTTGGCACTTTTTTGTGCTAATAGGTGGCAAATCTGTTTAAAAAGTACTAGGGAAAAAAAAGTAGAAATGACATTGAAATGTCTGAATTGTACTGAACTCCCATCAGTGTAATAAACCAGCTGAAACTTATTGAGACATGAGCTGTAAAAATGCAAACAGGTTGAAAAGCTCTGCACACCAATGGCAGCACATTTGTGTCAAGAACAGAAAGCTTATATATGCTTAAATATGCCAAATTACTTGCTTGCAAAGTGCTCAGTGTTGAAAATGTGTCATGCACACTCCTGAGGAGATGCAAAACCTCAACAGATGTAGGCTCTGAGTGACTACTTGTAATTAAGAATTTCCTTCCAAAATACAGGTTTTGTGCCCTAGAAGCCACAGCAGTGTTAGTATGTGCAGTTAGAAGCTTTGTTAACATCTATGCAATGCTGCCAGTGAACTTGCTATACCCAGATTTACTTTTTCTCCCTTATCCAAAAAAATCCAAAAATAATCAGACCAATAATTCTCCCATAAATGTAACTGCAGAAGAGTTCAGATTTTGCCAAATGCAAACCAACTCTACCCTGTCTTGTTGCAACTCTTCAGCTCACCCATTCACACATCTCCCAAGATTTCTCTACCTTTTGTTATCTAAAAGAAAACAAAATACAAGTGTGATAAATAGCAACAAATACACAGCTGTCAGTGAAACATCTGCCTTGGCTGTGGGTTCAAACAAAGAATATAGGAATGAGACTGGCTGCTGTTACACAGATGGTAAAGGCATATGCTCCACACAGAGATTTCTAGAAAGAAAAAAACAAACTAAAAAATTCAAGTTTCTCTCATAGTCTAAAACTCTTTCCATGCACTTCCTTTCTTCCCTTGCTTACACATTTCATTAATTTCACAGTGGTCTCCCTAATAATGCCCTCCATTTGCCATTATCATTGTTACCATAAGCTATGTGGATACAAACATGAAGAAATTGAGACAGTCAAATGTGTTAGAAATCCAGACCAAAAAATGAAACAAACACATAAATAAACAGAAACAGCTCGTCTTACTGAGATTTATAGTCTTTGCATGAGATTAAAAATTCAAACCAAATCTTACTTTTTTTCACTGCATATCTTTTATTAGGCATGAAAATCACTTTGACAATCTAACTACTCTCCTCAATTTTAGAATGAAATTGTAATTCATACATTGCAATCCATTATTTTCCATATATCAATAGTTAAAATACTTTGTGAAGTAAAGTTCATAAGCTGTGGAAAAAACCCTGATAAAAATGTCTGGTTTAGGACACAAGAATGTCCTTGTTCAGCGTTTTTGCCTCCTTCTGAAGGGAGAAGAATTAAGTGAGACAGTTCGTGTGGATGTTTTTCCTTTTGGTCGCCCCTAAACAGCATAACAGATCTTGGTTTTAGGAAAAGCTATAATATTTCTCTTTGTCCGCAATTCGAGAAAAGGAACAGGAAGAAAGTCCATGGCACGTAATACACTACTGAGCTCAAAATTTGATCTTATGCAAACTAACATTTTATAATAGTCAGTCAGCCTTTCCTGTGGTGGCTGTTGAGGAGCCCCAGTACTCCCCAAGAACCTCCACCACGGCTCCTGAAGCTTTCATTGCTCCCTGCCTCTCCAGCATACGTATAGTCAGTCCTGAGAAAGCATATTTTAATGGAGAATGGAGTGCAAAAAACATTATTACAGAAGGTCAAAACAAAGAATTATAGCAAAAGCAGACTTCCAGGAATGAGTGTGAATGGCTGCATCTTGGATTGAAACATGCAGAGTGTTTTTCAATTAGCAGCATCCTTTGCAGCAAATTCCATTCATTACTTAGGAAGCAGATTAAAATGAAGATAAAGACCTGCCTGTTGATAACATAATTTAAACCTGGGAATATAAGACAATTTTTGTTTTCAAAGTATTTTAAAGTGCATTTGTGACTCCCCACTGACATTTCACAGAAACTTAACATGACATTTAATTATGGTTGATTTGTTTTTCTGTGTTCAATCAACAGCATAGTTCTTAGAATGTGTTTTCCTCATAAAATACAGTTCACTCTTGGAATATTAATATCCAAGAAGGGAAATTTTCACCAAACATAAGGACCCAGAACATTACTCATTAATCTAATATTTGTTCTGATAGAGAAGTCATGCAAAGCAAGCAAAAGCGTACCGAGATGCACTTATAAAGAAGAAAAATAATTATAAAAAATTTTAAGAAAGAACTTTTGAGTTCTCCTAGCTGAAACATTTAAATACCAATTTATAATGAGCTAAAGCTAGATAAGGAAAACAACAGGCCCTCATTAACAATGTGGCAAGGATTTGACATCACTCATGAGAAGAAAAAAAAAAAGGAATAATTTGCAATTATAGGACTTTTAAAAAAAAATTTCACTTATCAGTGAGAAAAAGCTAGTGAAAAAAAAGAGGTTCCTTTTAATTGCAACTTTGTGCTGCTTTTTGGAGGGGTCCTGGGGTATTCACCAAGTTATTGGGTTTTTCTAAAAAAACCTAAAATACTTACAAACTTGCATGAGTCTAACATCTGTAGCTTTCAGGTAAATTATCTATCATGAGATAAAAATCGCAAGAATTGGCAACAAAACTACTAAAACATACTGAATTTTGTTAGGTACTGAATGTCACATAGAAAGTGATTACATTTTTCCTATGTATATTTGTTGCAGTTTCAGAGAGAAAATAAATTTGATAATGTTCCTTTTACATGAAAAACTATAAGACTAATACAGAATCATTACAGTTTAAATATTAACACTGGGAAAAAGTACACATCCACAGCTGCTTTCTTGAACTTACACATGCAAATATGTAGTTCTCTGAAGTGGCAGTTCTTTAGCCTGAAATCATATTACCTATTTCCCCAAAGTGAAAATACAAATGATACTGTGAGGCAAGATTCACTTGTGTCTGCTTTTCTAGCTGTAAAATAAGCATTAATAGGTATCCCGTATATTATAACATTCAAAATTCATACAGTATCTTTTCAAGATTTAAGTTCATAAATTTGAGTGTATTTTTAGTTCATTTATTATAATCCAAATTATTATTTAGTTGCAATTTTGTAGTACACATTCAAACATGGTGAGCTTATTGAAATTTCTTTTACAAGTAATTTATTATATATATTAATTTCCAAGATGAAGTAATTTCTTAAAGATATTGAATTCAAACAACTCTTTGGCTGATTTTACACTTCTAGGGTTTATTGGTTCAGAAGTCTCTCATTTATGTTTTCTACTCCTGTGTTTGCTACATTGAATTATTCTCTCAAAAGCAATAACCAAAAAAAACCTAAGTAGCATTGTAGTCTCTGTGATACGTGCACTACAATCTGACTATAGGACTCTCTAAATTCAAAACATACTCATATTTTGAAATAAAGGCACATAATTCTGCACATAAAAAGTTGTTTAAAACTGAGTTCCCAATCAGAAACTCTGAAAGTCTTCATAGTCACTTTTTGAGACATGGATGGTGTAAAAAGGATTCACGCAGTTTTTAGTGGTCTCCAAGAGACCTATTATGACAGCCTTATATCTGAAGAATGATCATGGATTTGGATTTTTTTCCCTCTTGGTTTGGTATTCCTGTTTTCTAAAAGCAATACTACCTTTACTCTAGATAGGTACCTGGATATGTGTATCACCAGATCAGATTGTTGATTTTTCTTTAGGACCCTCTTTCTTGCACAAAATTTTGCTAAATTTCTCTCCTGACAATAGTACTGATGCCTGAAGGAGTGTTTGATACCCACATAGAGAATGAAAGATTTCAATAAAATCCCGGATGCCTTAGGATGCCATGACTCACAAGGAACAGCCTTTTAAGAGTCCGCACTTGTTTACATCAACAACAAAGTCTGTTGACATCACAGAAAAGAGCAATGACGTACATAACAAACTAGGATTAAAATAGAAAAGGCAGATGGACAGTGAGAGAAAGTGAAATGCAGTCAACAGCAGGTGGATAGCAAGAGCATTGTACACGGTAGCTACCAAGCTCTTATTTAACATTCTTCCTCACACTATATGTTCGTATAGCAATGGCTGATTTAACAGGGCATAGCTGATCTCCTCAGACAGTTTTACAGACCACAAGAAACACTCTCAATTCTCTTCCTTATGTCATGCTGTTCAAGGGTTGCTATCTGTGTGCAGAAGTCCACACACCTGCTTCTACAGAAATAGCCACAGGAGTGCAATTTATATTGCAGTACTCTCAGTTCTTTGAATTTCATTAATCTCTCTTTATACACTACTTCCCAGAAAAACATATAACATTATCATTCCCCAGTAGTGCAAAACCACTCTTGTCCTACCTGCATCGGTTAGAAACCAGCATTAACCCTCTACGTTTCTGATCGTGACTCAGAAACCATAATTTATTGTATTTGCAATATATGATGCTGTTACAATATCTTTGTGATTAATATATGCCCTAGTGATACCCTTTCTTTGTTGTGTCCTCCTTTAATTTCTACATAAAGAAACTGTTGGCTCATGCTGATGCACTCAGAAAAGGAAGTAAAATAAAACTGTCTCAACAAATTTAATTTTACCGATTACAACAGCAGCAACCAATTACATCAGTTACAATATACAGGCCTTCATGTATAGAATCATCCAGGGCTGACAGTAAGTACATATCCAATGAATCAACTGATTCGTCAAGACTCTTTTGATGTCTAAAGTGATATTTAAATAGAATACAGAAAGTAAATTTAAAAAAAACAACAACAGCATTGCACTGGCCCCAAGTTCTGGTGGCCACTGTGTATTAGAGGTATCTATACTGACCTGGCATCACCCTTCTTGGCATGAGGTCTTCCTCATGTTCCACCCTCCATGAAGTTTCTCTGTGTTTCGTGGTTTACATGATTTGAAAACAAAGGCTCTGACAGACTTTGAAGACATATTAGAAATTGTTGGCTGATTGTGTCTCCACACAGAAGGATTTTTAGTGCACACTGAAAATCACATTGAACAAGGAGTTACCTCAAAAATACATTAAAAGACAGAAGGTAGGCAAAATGCCTCAGAAGCAGTGCAAATAATGAAAGGTAGTGATAGCTTCACCCATTCACTTCACTGCACCATCTGTGACAGTCCTCAGAGGTCCTAAGTAACAACAACTTCATTAAAGATTTTGTGACAGAAGATAAATCTGGATTGAGTTATCATGGTGTAATTCCCATTTGAAATTATTTAAATCACATAATAAATTGAAACAAGTTAGTAATCAATATGTTTGATTTTAAAAGGGAAATGAGAGTAAGAGGGGTTACTAGGCAAAACTAGAAGAACTCACAGGAACATGCAGAGATTGCGTAAAAATTCTGAAATCAAAGCTTAAAATCATTGTGGGAATTGTATTCCATCTGAGAAGTAGGTTAACAAGGTAGTGAAGATGCACCTGAAAGAAAAGTTAATACAGATGTTGTTGGAAAGATTAACAAATATTACTCCAGATTTCAACAAAAATAAAGTTTTGTATGATAGCTCCTTGGAAAAGCTGTTTTCATACATATCCATCATGTACGTCCTGTGTATTTAGCTTCATCAGTTTTCTTATTAAATTACAGTAGTTTTAGAAACACTGATATACAATATGCCACTATGAAAACTATTATATTCTCAATGGTCCTTATATATTTCATCCATTTGAGAAATGACATATTTACTGTGGCTTCCCATATAAAATATGAAATTTCAGAGATTCGTTGTTGGAGAAGATAGGTAATTGTTACCCAGACGCTGAGTGAAGTGGCTGTCACTTCAGGATACCATTTCCCACACAATAATATCAAGCAAAAAGCAATTAGGATAAAAAATCTAAAAGGTCTATTATTTTCCTTAGGGCTTATTTTAGTAATGAGTTTGTGGTTTAGTATTGTAAACGTTAGAATTTTCTATTGTGTGTTAAAATATTTTTACTATAAAAATATATTTTGCACGTAATCATCCCATAAGTCAGCTGTGACATTCTCATGGGGTATTATTCACTAAAAATTCCATCTTCAACCATTACCATTAATATTTGAAAGAGTGTTATAATTAAAGGTACAATGAGCATGTGAACACAGTCTACTTTTTACAATATCATAAAATTAGTACTATATTTAAATATAAATTAAAAATAGCCACTGTCAATCTAAATTTAAACTTTTTATTTAGTTTTGCTTTTTTATTTCTACTTGTATTCATCAAAACTTTTTCTTTTTTTTCCAGTGTTTTTAGAGAGCTTGTTCATTATTAAAGAAACAAATAGGATCTACATTCAAATCTTTAATCTTCTCTTATTATTATTTTAGAAATGTAAATTTGATATATTCTACTATTTTCCAAAATAAATGACACATAATTTGTAGTTTATGGAAAGAAGAAATATTGGTAACTGCACTTTGTGGGGGATGTATCAGAATTTATAGTGCAAGTGTCTCCCGGCAGCATGGGGCACCGCTGCTAGTTCCTAGGGATCATAAGTTTAGGTGAGATGATTGCACTCTTTTTACTTTCCCAGTCTGAGATGAGGTTCCTGTAGTTAGAATTAAAGTACATTTGAAATGCTGTCTACATAAAGTCATCTCATAGGCTTCCCAAGTAGATGGCAGCATTATTAAGAATTTCTGCAATGCTGCAGCTCCCTTGTCTCCCTGCATTTTCTGTATACAACTAACATTAAAGAATTTTTTGGAAAGCAGCTCTTCTACCTTCATACCTCATTGCTAGAGGCCTTTCATTACATTTTGAGTTTTTAGAGTTCTTTCATGCATCTTGGACCTTTATTTGCATGGTAACTGCATCCAAAAAAGCCTAAGCTTTTCTTCATGTACCCAGGTAGTTATTTAGGTACACAGATGCTCATAAGCTATTAAAAGTTAGGCAGAATCTATGAACTACTTAACATATGACTCTCTGAGGCTCTCAAGTTCTTCACAAAAACATTTTGAATTGTGAGCACTCAAGATCAGGCCCACAATATTCTCAGGTTATCTTATTTTTGAATCCAATAAAGCATTAGGGGAAAAAAAAGAAAAATAGATAATCACAGAAAGCCAGGAAATTCAAAACAAAGATAAAATTATATTGAAATTAAAATTTTGGACTGGAAAATGCAAACTTAGAAGTAAGTTTACCATGATCTGTAATTATGTCTCTGCAAGAAAATTCTCCCAATGTCATCCCACTTTAATGCCTTGCAGTTTGTGTATATGGATCACTCTGTGCATGTGCATGTGTGTTGGGAACTCAAAAAATGAAATTGCTTAACTCTTTAAGTCTAAGACACAATTAGGTAAACCTTTGCCCTAATGTGAATGTTAAAATCATCATTTAAGCACTAGCCTAGGAGAAGTGTTTTCTTTTAAATTTTACTTTACAGGGTTTTTAAAAATTTTTAGTCATCCCTTTATAAAATGCCACTGGAATGAAATTTCCAAGTATTTTATCATACCACATGTGTTTTAAGCATTCTCCTTTCCTTCACTCAAAACGTGTCTGTATGACTGCTGTATTCTAGATAATTATAAGTAATGTTCAAGACAAGATACTGAGCTAAATCATAGGAATAGCTGTCCAGATCAAAAAACAGATGTAAATGTAGGTGCAGCTTGTTTATATTTACATAAATGTCGTCTGTGGTGCTAGCACCCATAAAATTAATGATTTACTTAGTAAAGCACACACAAATCCTGGTTGGAGCAAGACACCATCTTTATAATCACTAAGGGTAACTATTAGACCAGCTGTTAAATAAACAAAACAGAAAACACAGACCTGCTTTAGGTACCTCAGCTTCTAAAAGAAGGCATTTCCTTACACATTCTGGCAAAAATTAATATATTTTAAATACAAAATTATTGAAATGATAAATCATGAAGATCACAGATCAAGAAGTTATAAAATTATCTCTGATATTTTCCCCTCTTTCTAGGCTGAAATTAATTTTTAAATCCAAACCGAACAAAAACTTTAAAGTAAAATTTATACATGAGTCTACACAGTGATTTAGAAAGCAATTACCATTAAGAAAGAAGTCTAACCCCCTTCACAGAAAGTATCTATAACCATTTATCGGTGGTGTTTTGGTAAAACTGTAGCCAAAATAAGCCAACATCAAATCGTCCACCTCAGATTTGAGCAATCAAGAGGATAAATTGTTCAAGCATGAGCTTTTCTGTCTTCTCCAGTAACACAGCTACCTACAGTGCCTCACAAAATTACAGAGATCGCTGAAAATTAGCATCTCAAAAAATTAACACCCAAGAAAAAAGTACTCCCCTTCTAAGGAAGAATAAAGACAAAGCAGTAAGAGCTTCTGAGCACACCCATGTCTGCTTTTCAGTTCTTTTAAAACAAATAGAAAAGCCTAAATCTTCATTCAACAAATATAGTTACCAAGGTAGCATTAAAATCATGACCATAAAACAACCTTACATGAGCTTCTGAATAAAAGCCTAACAAGTAACAAGCCTAATTTAGGCTGTAGCCTGACTGACAAAGTACACCTGAGACAGATTAATCGTTGGGAGTTACACTGCTCAGTTGACTGTGTTTTTAAACAGTCTGAAGTGCTAACTCCATCTTCTACCAACGGAAAACCCACTCTCCACTCCAGCAGCCCAGTTAGGACTATTTCTTTTCTTTTTTTACTGTTTTGTTTTGGGTTTTTTATTACACAATAATTTGTTGGACCTAAGAAATCCTTTGACTTTTTAAACAGGAAAGTAATAATTTACAGTAGGCTTTCACCCCTTGTTTATCTTTAAGATGTTCATATGAATGAGGATATTGACATGCAACGTGCAAAATTACATTAAATGTTATACAAATATTTCTATTAGGTAAGACCATTTTTATGCCTTGGGTAAATCAATTTCCCTTCCTGTCATGTTTTCTAATATAATCTTTCAATTAGGTTATTTTCTCTCTTGTATATATTTCCATACAGAACTTCTACATGATTTAATGCAAAATGCACTTCCTGAAAACATTGACTTCTATCATCCATTTAATTTTTCACCACTGATACTCAAAGCACAATCAGTGAAGTACCTGTCAGAATAAACTGATATTACACCAAAGAACTAGGATGCCTCTGTTCCAATTTCATCTAGTGGCCACATCACCCTGAGCAAGCAGATTAAACTCATTTCCTCATTTCCAGATTTCTCACTGCCAGCATATACAAAATTGTGACAAGATATAGAAAAATTTCAGGATCTATAGATTAAACATACTAAGAAAAATGTAAGGCATTTTTGTCATGTAATGGACTGTCTTCCAACTGCTGTCAATTCCAAATAAAATCATGGGAGCTGAATTCTCTGCAAAGTCATTTTCCTGGACCATTAATTCTGAATTGCCATTTACAGAATAATTGCACTTTTGTTTCCCTGGGGATCTTGCTGCTATACTTTAACCTATGCTATCCTTCTTAACCCTCACATCAAAATATATACAGCTGAAATGGAAGTCATGAGCTATAGGTCATTAATGCAGAGCTGGGCCTAAGGGTATCTTTAATAGTTCTGTTGAGGACATCCTTACAATGACTGCATTTCTAGGGGAGTGGAAAGATTTTGTCCAAAAGGACACAGCTGGATCTATTCTGGGAAAGGTTAGCTGGGACAGCTGAATGTCCCTGAGGAGATAAATTGCACTGGCCAATTTGATAGAGCTGATTCTGAACTGGAGGAAATCCAAACAGCAAAAGCCTTTTGAATGGTAAATACTTCCTCCATTAATTGCTGAAAATACAGGTAGGCTTGAGGGAGTTTCATTTCCACTACACTTGAAAATGACTCTCATGACTTTGATGAGGCTCAAGTTGAGAAGAATTTCTCTTTCTTTTCTTTAGGAAACTCCAAAGGAGGAGCAAGGCTAACAAAGTTAATGACTTGATGTCAGAAGTCAGCAGTGGAAGATCTGAGGCAGGAAGGAGGCACAGCAGCCTCCCGCTTCTGTGCAGGATAACTAGGAAGGCGCTGCATTAGCAAGAGCATCATTCCGACCACACTTTTGTCAGGCTCTGAATAGAAGGTCACCATCTCCCTCATTTTTCCCTTCCAATCAATATTTAGTCTGCTCAGCAGCTGCTAGAGCTGACTGCCTCTGAACTTCATTCCTGCAAGTTACTGAGAAACTGGCTTATTATGACAGCGCAGATCTCCCAGCAGATCTGACCTGCAGCGGCTGCCCTGTCTCTTTCAATCTACTCCACAATACAGAGATTACTCCAGTGCACAGCATTTACTGTACAAACTACTGCAGAGAAGTGCTTGATCAATAGGAAAGGTAACTGGCTATGAGAGGATTTGGGGCCAAATATGTTACATAATAATTGCATCTTATAAGGTTAAGGTAACTAAATAAAAAATGCCCCTATGAGAACTCATTGGTTAAAAACATAAAGTTTCACTTCATCATCTTTTACCAAACAAAGTTCTAGCACAAATGTATTTTTTGAAGGTTGTTTTACATTTCAGAAGACCTTGGGCAAGACACAAGGTATCTGTAATGCCACAAACCAGACAGAAGTTTTTTTTGAGATATGTTAGATAAACTCTCAGTAACAGAGTGATTTTAGTAAAAGTTATTGTACAGACTCAGGCATTTACAAGTGCAAATGACTGATAACAGTATACACAACTTTTAGAGCCTTGGTTATTAACTGGATGGTAAGAAGGTTCTAAACCTAGCACTGCAGTAGTTTCAGGAGGTACTACATACTGAGTGAGCAAGGCAAAAAAAATCATTTTCCATGCGGTTTTTAGGTAGCTCACAAAAAGTTTTCCTGACCAGGCTACTAGTTTTGCAGTGCATCTATTAATAATTTTACACATTAAAATACTTGCATTCATTTAATCTTACTTGATTTTTACAATTGCAAATTTCAGATTGTCTGTTTAGAAACCAGATTATTGTTATAATGTAACACAGAAACCTCCAGCCACTGCAAATGGACCCTCAGTGTGGCTGCATGTATTCAGTCCAGTTATTCCCTGATAATGAAATTGTTTCAGACATTAGACACTGTTGAAAAGCAATCTGATACCTTTACAGTATTCCCATCTCTTTTACTTCAGTGTAAAACTATGGGATCTAGCTAATGCACAAAACATAACTAGCTTTAAAGAAAAGATAATGAAAACTTTTCCTATGATAATCTGCTTTGAGTTCTTTTGGCTTTTCAGAGACCAGCTACAAATCTGCTTGTAAATTTTCAATGGGATAAACATGTTTTTAGATAGCATATCTGAGCACTGAAGCAAGATAGAACTGGTTCAGGAAGACAAAAGGAGAATTGAGGCTAAATCTTTGAAAAGAGCATACTATTTTAATTATAAAAATGGTAACAAAAATATAGCAGTGATCTAAAATCCTAAAAGAAACCCCAAAAAACCCACCACCAACCAAAAACCCTTCTATGATTTCATTTGGATCTAATTTGTTTCCGGTAGAAATTTCAAAATATTCCTAAAGAACATTTCCAGAATATCTAGAATATTACTTAGGAAGTAGTGGTACTCCTACTGGAACTAAACCTTTCGAGTTTTGCTTGCTATTTGTGGAGGAGTTTTGATTCACCAAGAACTGTGTTGTGACTACCTTTGCATAGATACCTCAGAGGGAGGGAAGTGATATATTAGTTAAGGCACAATTTTTTGAGCTAGGCTCTATTCCAAGTTCTGTCCCAACTTCCTCTGTGACCTTGAACAAAGCACCTAATTCTTCTGTATTTCAATTCCATTTCTAGAAAATGAGGACAAGGAAACTGTGCTATCTCAAGAGTCCTGTGAAAAGAAATTAATTAGCAGTTGTGAAGCACTCATATGCTGTGGCCATGGCAATCATCAGTCTGACAAAAATGGGGCAATGTAGTAATGGTTTTTCCATGATCTGCACACCTAGGGAAGAGTCAGCACTACAAGCTTTATTCTTGAGCACTTGGTGTTGGTGAAACCAATCACAGTCTGTTTCCATCCTCCTGTTTACCTCTGAAGGAGCACAGCTCTATAAAATAATGGATTAGAAACCACCGCATTTACTACACAAGCATATAATTTTTATTTGTCTGCCAATCCAAGAAAAAACAGAAGAAAAAAATCACTTAGAATTCTTATTCCTCCTCTAAAACAAGATTCTCCAAAATTGTTTCTTAGAAAATGTATTTTCTGGAACACTAAAACCAGGCAAACTAACAAGCAAAAAAAAGAAAAAAAGAGAAGAGGAAAATGGAGCATCAGATTCAGAAAATACCTAGCAGAGGAGACTCCCTTTTACAAACTATTTTAGTAGCTAGCATATTCTGCAAGACATGCACAGTAATCTCTCCTACAGGAGGCAGTTTTAAATCTCATGGCTATCTCACACCTCCCATAGCTGAATTTTCTCACCTCTTCCCATTATTTCCATTTGGTGCCTTCCTACAAATTCATCACAGATTCATAAATAGTTTGGGGATGACTTAAACTGGGGGTGGGATTGGCATATTTAGTATTCATGCAAAAGTTTTAGTGATTTTGATAAAAAAGAAAAGATTTTTAAAATATATCAATAACTCTTGAGTGATACAGTACATACATGTAGTGCTATTATTGATATATTTATATATTGCTTATTTGTCTGACCTGCAAGTTAAGTACTCAGCTTAATGCTTTGGTCTGTTTTGAATTTTTAAATAGGTGGTTCTCTGTATTATGAGTATTTTCACCTCAAGAATACTCAGTATGTCTGGAGAGGTTTCACTATGCTAATTAATTTCTGTTAGGTGTGTACTATGAATATCAATTTCCCAAATAAAACATGGGTCCGTTAATGTCTGAAAGAGCAACTGAAAATACATCAATAGAAGAAATTTTTAACCCGTAGGCTAAATCGGCAATTTTAGTACTGTTCTCTGGAAATGTATGCTAAATTCCTGTAAGAATAACTGTTCACTCAAATTTAGCTTTAAGGATCTGCTTTTAGGAATATTTTGAATAATTTGAAAAAATACTGTTATATAATTTCAAAGCAGTTTGCTGATTATTTTTCCCCTGCCAATACTAGCTTTCAAATGCTATTGCCAAAAGACTTAGTTTCACAGAGATGATTTTATGGTTCAAGATCTCCCTGGTGTTTAAAGAAAAAGAATTCTTAAAGACTGTTTAATACACATATCTGTAAAGGCTCAAAAAAAAAAATGAAAGCTTCACTACTATTGTATGTGCATATCTACAAATATTCAACAAATGGTCCTAATTCAGAAGGTAATTTACATGCTTCCATAACTTCTGGGATTCCCATAGAACAAGAGTTTTTTCCCCACCGTGTGTGTATTCAGCAGCTGGCACAACACCTGACTAATCCCACAGAGAAAGCTGCAGCAGAGATGATTGATAAGAGAATGTAATGATGGAAGTACAGAAGTTATAGACATTGTAGACTGAAGAATGCTCAAGTGTGGCTGAAGTTATTCTTCCCCGACACTTAATTAACACTCACCTGTCATATTTTCCTTGAATAAGAAAGATTATTACTCTCTAAATTTTACTGCAGTAATTTCAGATACTGACAGCCTGATAGTAGACAACCTCACTATGAAGGCAAGTATTTATAAGTGAGTTTTTGAAGGCAGCACAGACAGGCTGACACTCTAGATTAAACATATTTTAACATACATGCACAAACAGATTTGTGAAGTAAACTATGCAAACTGCATTTTATGTAGAAATTGCCTTAAGTTTTTCTTTGGGATGCTGGAATAACCAGCGATCTTAATACTGGTGTTACTCTTGTTTAGCACATATTGGCAGGGCTTTCAGCAGCTGCAGGGTAACAGACAAGGTTACAACTGTGCCAGTTTACAAAGTGCCATTATCAAATCAAGCTCCTTTACTTTTGTTTTTTCAAGACATGTATCACTATAGATACAAAAAGAAGTCTTGAAATGGCAATTCCAAGCATATAACTTATTTAACTGGATGTCACTTCATTTCTGAACTTGTTATGAGTATGTACAGGACAATTAGACTTTTTAGGGATGTAATTTATCTTATTAGAGAAAAAACAATTTCATTGTGGAAACCAACTGTTTTTTGTTTTCAAACTGAATAAGTTTGCATGGAAAAAAATTTAATTCAGGCAAGGAAAATAAAAAAAAACCAATATTAAAAGTTATCTTGTAATTAAGCTAATAAGGATTTCTAATTTTATCTTTGATAACTTACCTTTTAAATTGTAACCTGAGAGGGATAGGGAGAAACGTCGTTTTATTGCTTGAGGACCTGACAGTCCTCAGATTAATTTTAAGTATTGACTGTGGATTCTTGGGGGAAAAAAATGGTTTAGGCTTTTCTCTCACTTCTCCCTAATTCTGTACTAACACAACAAGAAAAACAATCTGGGACACGGCAAGGACATACCTGTAAAAAACCCTTTTCATCAGAACATATTAGAATGTTTTTGTTTCAGTGAGATCCTAAAAACGTTGAATTCCCGGCCACTTGGTTGCTGAAGGATGCACTCTGAGCTTTGAAAGGTCAGATCCTTTCTATATATATTGGAGCAATCAAATTATTATGCTGCTCTGATATGTGAGATTTAGATATCCATTAACACTGTAGAAACACTCAGGAATTGTTGTCCTTCCCAAATAATGAAGCCAGATGTGCAGTGTGAGGTCTAGTTCTGCTCCACAGATTACTCCCCATGCAAAGGTTTCCAGAACCAGAACTTTTCCCCAGCCAAAGAAACTAACTAGAATTAATAAGAAATTCACATAAAACACCATATAATTTCCTTCACATGTCACAAGCCCATCCACAGGTCAGCAGGCACCACAGACAACAGGTTACCTGGCTCTGTTGCTTCTGCAGCCTTCCATCTCCCTTTGAATCAGAGGAAGGACGAAGCCCTGGCATTTCTGTGGGCAACATATGAATTTCTTGCCTTGTCCTTTCGTGGTTGTAAGGTCAGATGCTACATAGAACTCCATATGAGTGCAGGACCTTCTGGAAAAGAGGACTTTGCAAGACAGAATTGATTTCCCAAGTGGGATTTGTTAGTTGGTTGGTAGGCTTTTTAGTTTTTAAGTAGAGCTTGTTTGTGGACTAGAAACCACCTGAATGTCCTAGGAAGTGGAATGTATATTTTTACTTAGTGTCCCATTACATTTTTACAGTGGTTGCAATAATTCAGAGCTATATATAAAAAAGCAACAACAATAGCATTTAAAATCATGCATTTCACCCTACCCTACCTGCCAAGGTCAATAAAAATATCTGGTTTTCATACTTACTTTGTTGTACAAGGTGATACGAATGGAAGGGTTGAATTGTTCCCTAAACCACAGTGTCAGAAATTTAGAAAGGAAAGTCTTGGGATTATGCTTACATTGGACTTATATCTAGTTGTGATTTCAGTAAAAACTACTAGCAGGCACTATTTAGATGAAGAGGTGTTGAGGACTGTGAGAGATCTCTAGGAAATCCATGGAGAGTAAAAAAGGTTTTGTATCTTCTGCAACAGGAAAGTAGGCAGTGACAGATGGTGCAGAATGCAAAGTTCACAGCAAAAGCTCCTCTGTTAAATTATAGATACTTATGTGGAACAGCATATACATACCTCTAGCCTTAAATCTGAAACCAAAAAGGGTAGAGTACCCTTTTACTCTGGCTGCTGTATATGATTGTGCTGTTGAAGACAGACAAGATGCCTCAAATGACATAAGAAAACACCATCCTGAATCTCCAACAAAATTTAATCTTGATTTTGAGGTAAAAAATGTTTGTATACATTGTTTGAAATAGCCATATACTTCCAATTATTCTTTGCTTGTATGTTTGTTCAAAACAAGCCCAGAAAAATATTATCATGTAACTTAAGCTTAGACAACTTCTGTAATTTCAATATATATATATATGAAAAAACTTTATTGTAATTCTATTGTTTTAGATATTTATTTCTATGTCAATTTCTGTAATTTAATCTTCTTACTAAAAATTATTGTGTGGTTATAATATGTGATAGTCTTCGAAATTATGATATAATGGTACCCTATATCTAAACCAAATTTTATTACACTGCCCAAATAGTGAGCAGTATATTTAGCTAAGATAAATAGCTTTAAATAGGCTGTGAGGCAGAGTTGAAGGCCTGCTTATTCAGAAATATTTGGAAACTGTGTTTAAACAGACAAATCAGGAGTAATACCTCACCCCAACCTCATGTGAAATCAATACAATTCAAATCAATGTTTTCACTGTTCCTGAGGTTGATCTTGAAAGAATTGTCTGTAAACAAGATTGAAGTTGAACACTTTCCCCTAAAAACATGAAGGACAAGGCTTTTTATAAGCTTTGTTCCCTATTTTATTCTCTGTTTCATCATTAAGACATTCCGTTTTACACCGTAGGCACCTAAGGTCAGGTAGCAATTGTTCCTAATTTTTATCAGGCCACCCCAAAGGCGTTGTATGCTAGTACAGCTACACTACCAGGTGTGAAGCTACCAGTCATTCACAATAGGGCTCATGACTGGAATATTGATGGGATATGGCTGGAATACTGGAATCTAGGCAATCTCCTCCTGCAATGTCACTGTGGGGCATTTGCAAAGGATCCACCACCAGTGGGCCATTCTCAAACAAACAAATTTGTTAGGCAACAAACACCATCAGCTAAAAGTACAACTGCCACACAGCAGGCAGGCATACGTGTTTGTTTTCTTTGTCCTTCTGAGAATGACAGCCTCTAAATGCATTATGGGGTTTCTCATTATCTGCAACTATACATCTGAATTTACTGTGCTGTAACATGTATTCTTTTATCTATCTTTCTACTGTCTGGATTTGCGCTTTCTCTGAAAGTATTCCTCATACCTTGATCCCATGAGTTTCTCCACTGAAGTCTTATATTAGAAGAAATTACTCACACTCAGATGCTTTGTAGGACTCAAACTTTTATTTTCTTTGCCTTTCCATACGAGTCACTCACCTAAATGTCATTTATCTATTCTTTAAATGACATGCATGATTTTTTTTGCCACACTCATTTTCTTTCATAATCTAAGAAACTTTTGTCAATGGCTTAATCTTCAAGCTAAAGGAGTTCAAAGAGTCACTCCACTGGTTATGTAGGTAATGGAAGGAGAATGGACTTTCTGCCAGCTGCACTTGATATTTTTGCCTTTACTAAATGTTATCTTCACCTTGCTTCTGAAATTTGATTTAGCTACTCCTGTTCCGAATGCTTTGTGCTACTCCACTGTCAGTCTTCCAGCTGCTGATATCAATTTCACAGGTGTCTGTGCATCTATTCTCCTAAACAACATACTCATTCTTTCATACAACAAGCTACACTAGCTTTTCAGTGATTTCCAGCCTTGATACATAACCCCCCAGAAATAATCACAATTTCAGGGAAAAAGTTCAAGACATGAGTAAAGTCCCTTGGGCTCTAAAACTTTCACACCCTTAGCTAGGTCTACCCACAGTGCTGGGTGTTTTTGTCAATATGTTGCCTACATTTTTTTTGTCGCTGCTGACAAGGTACCAAATAACACTTGACATGCACATCACTGGTTCTGAAGTCACAGAATGTACATCAGGCAGAACACAATAGATGACATGGCATGCAGAGCAGTCAATAAGAAATCTGGCCAAGATTTTGTCAGGAACTGTCAACAAAAACAGTACACTGTAGTTTCTACAGAATGATTTTATCTTTTCTTCTTTCAGATGGTGACGATGATTCCTTTTTGACATGCTCCAATATCTCTTGGCTTTCTATATGGAGAAAGTAATCATCAAAAGCATCAGACCTTTCCTGGATACTAAAAGTGACCATTATCATCATTTTGCTATCATCTTTATAAAATTATTTATAACTTCTGATTAAGTGCTGAGAAGATCACATTTAAATGACTGTTCCTTAATTAATATTTTTTTTAAATTTCCTTTTCCAATTCTCCCCTTGTCTATACACCGTCTGTTCTACCATGATGGGCTTCTGTTTCTTTTCTTCTAGCAAGTGATTTCCTGCCTCTCATTTCCTTCAAAAATGTTCGCTCTCTGCTCTGGGACTGGATGACAGTTTTCTCACTTCTGCATGACAAAATACAAATGGTGTGCTGAGAAATTTTGGGAAAGCCCTTCTACCAAGAATTACATTACCATTCTTCAAAAGGAAATCTAAAAGTAAATGCTTCAACTACAGGCATTTAAGGTTATTTAAGCATTACTAAAGGGTTTTTTATGGTGTTCTCTATAAATGGCATAATACAGTTGTGTTCAGGTTTTCTACTTTAAACCAAATGGAGACTGACAGAATTGCAGTCTTTCACTACCTGCTTGCATCACAGACAATAAAAATCTATTGTAAACAACCGTATTTTACTACAAAATATCAATAACAACATTACTGAAATAGTCTCTCAAATGTGTTTTATGTGCCATCCAGTTTTAAAGTACTGTGTTAAGATAGAAAACCCCAATATTCTTAACACAACCTTTTAACTGAATTCACAGTATTTAATTGATTTTGGTCAAGTGTTCCACAGGGGCAGTCGTGCTAGAAAGTCTAGTATTTTCAAGCTAAAATCAATAGGAAAATGTTCACCACATTCAATGGGGAAAAGCCAAGTTTGAACAGAGTATCATCAATCCACTGCAAACAATCCAGAAAACATGTACAGCCATTTAAACTGAAAATACATTTTTACAAAGTGCTTTCACCTAGAGTTAGGTGATGGTGATAGGTTTTACATCTATTCTAAATAATTTTTAAGTCTAAAAAAGTGACTTTTAAATATTTTCTGCCTTATTTTTACTATATGATACAGTCAAATTAATAAGCAATGCCAATGCAATCTAGATGCTCAGCCAGCTGTCTCAGGCAGCTCACACCATGTTATTAAAGACTCTTTCTGGCACATGATTAATTATATTGCAACAGACATGTTCCCAAACTGTTTTTATTTTCTTCTTTTTTTAAGCGTGTGTTCTGCTTGCTTCAAGGAAACACCAAATAAGGTGTTAATGATCATCTTTTCCCCAGATAATTACTGAATTTTCCTGAGAAATATCATGCTGTTGTTCAGGCTTTTATACAATGATTACCAGCAGATATCAAGTGTTTACACTGAATATGACACAAATTAACCTAGCAGGAAGCTCATTACTGCTGTGTACTTAAATGGTTATGAATTAACATATGTACCCATCTAAATTTTAAGGTGGGAATTGTTTAGTGTGCTGAAAATGAAATGGTGTTGCTAGTCTCATAAAAGACACAGATCCCATTCTGGGCAACCATAAGCAACCTGTTAAAATCAAAATAGTTGTCATAAAATTCAGATAAATCAAGCAGCTTTTTCAATGCCATGTTTCTCCCACAAGTTCCTTTCTCCTCTCTATCTTTTCTTTCATAAGACCTATGAGCCTACTACTTCTGCTTTTAAAAATGCACTCATTTTCCATATTGTTTGTCTTGTGTTACTGATATCCTTCTTTACAGTAGTTCTGTAGCCAGATTTATCACCTTCTACTTTGAGACTGATGTAGAGAGCTACAAATCTTAGAATTATTCATACATATAAAATAATTTACCACATGCAAAATAAACTTTAAAATATTCCAATCCTGTACTATAAATACTTTTGCTATCTATTTGTATAGAAAAGTATGATAGGCAATGTACACAATTACAAAACACGAGGTTGATACTCCAGAAAAACTGACAATATTTTACCACTTGGTAAGCTAATATTACTTCAAGAATTTACTTCCTCCAAGGTTGTAATGGCTGTAGTGCTCCAGGTAAAACAGTAAGTTTGGATACTACTCTGAATTTTCTATAGAATGACAGTACTAAAAAGAGAAACGATAATATACGGAAGCACCTAGCTCCGTGGTTTCCAGATCTCTGAAGAGGGCCATTAAGGAACATAAGCAGAATAATGCAAAATAATATATATCTTGATGATAAATCTAAACCTCTGGGCTCAAGAAAGCTTAAGTTCTAATGTCTTATTAGTTATCATTTTAGCCTAATCTTTGTATAAAAATTTTGCTTTCCTTGAGGGAGATGTATGGCTAGTAAGTAACAGAGTAAGTGAGTATGCTAGAGCTCACTGAAATTGAAAAAGTATTAAGAATTTGGTGTTAAACAGCACTGGTCCCAGTGCTGATCCCTGAGGACCGCCTGGTTCCACTTGGACATGGAGGCATTTACTGCAACTCTTTGAGTGCCACCGTCCAGCCAATTCCTTATATATCAACCGGTTCAGCCATCAAACCCATGTCTCCCAAATTTAGACAAGACTGCTGCTCAGAACAGTATAAAGTGCTTTGAACAAGTCCAATTGGATATGTTCCTTTTCCTTCTTCTACCAACACTGCTACCCTGTCATAGAAGGCTACCAAATTTGTCAGACATGGTTTGTCTTTAGTGAAGCCATGAGTGCTGGCTTCACCTCATTTTCCATGTACCCTAACAAAGTTTTTTCCTAGAAAAGATTAGGACAAGCAGCTTGTGCAGATCACATCTGCCACAGCCTGATGCAGAGAATGGTGTCCTCACTGTTAATGGGAGAGATGATGACATATGAGCTCATTCAAAATCAATCCAGCTTGCTGGAGGCGCATCAGAGATAATTCTGAGAAATAGATTAGTGCATTGGGAAGAGTGGAAAGAAATGCAGGGGGTAACAGGGATACCAAAAGCTTCATCAGGCTCCTGCAGTTTTCAGCTGGACGGCCCCCTCTTACCTAGCAGGTACCTGCTTTAAGAGTGCATACAGCATTTGCTGCATGTGGATGCCTGCCCACACTATGTCCTGGAACTGAAAATAAATTGTTATCTACCTGATACAAAAGTAAGACTGCTACATGTATCAGATCATGGAAAAAGAAAAGATTTTTATTAGGAGCCTAACAGCCATGAGATCAAATCGTACATGCTATCCAAAATCTTAAACTAGCTATGTCTAAACTGTCTTATCCAGTGACACGAATATAATTTTAAATCAGTAAAAAATCTGGGCTTCCGATTATTTTAGAACGTGAGAATGTCAACTCCAGTCTCCTTTAGAAACGTATTAATACATTTTCTAGTTTGGCATGTAATTAGGAGACATATTCCCAAATGTTGAACACATCAAGTGATTCAGTGGAAACTATGAAATAACTAGGGCTGCTTGTAGTCACGGCACTAATTTAGATGCTTTCCTAATGACTTAAAGCTTACTTAAGGCAATACATTATACATTGCCAAATCTACTGAAGAACACCTCAACAGAAGTGCTTTTCTTCTGTTCCAGCATGCTGCCCTTAATCCAAGTTTTCACTGTCAGTCATGTGTATTCATTTCCTGGCACACCTAGTCCTCACCAATAATCTCTGTGTTTATGTGGTGTACCTGTTCATCAAAAATCACTAACAGTATATCCAAAAAGTAATATAAAAGAAAGAGCCTAACCAATGAAATAAATTAATGTGAAACATTCTGTTGAGCATTTTATCTGCTGACTGGGTTTCGTAGAATCATAGAATATGCTGAGATGGAGGACACCCATCTCAGAATCATTGAGTCCAACTCCTGGCTCTGCTCTGGACACCCCAAGAGTCACACCATGAGCACCATAAGTATCCGAGAGTGTTGTCCAAACACTTCTTGAGCTCCGTCAGGCTGATGCTGTGACCACTTTCCTGGGGAGCCTGTTCCAGTGCCCAACCACCCTCTGAGTGAAAAACTCTTTTCCTGGATTGATTTTGTTGTCTTAAGTTCATGGAGGCATCAGGTAATTGGGCTTCAATCCAGTTCTAACTCACTTCTCAGTTAATCCTGCCTGGCATTCATAATATTTACATATGGATGAGAAGAACAGAGCAATCACAAAAATCTGCAAACATGGAAAAGCTGTCGTTTTTACCACAATAGCATTTGCTGCATGGTTAGAAACCTAAACCCCAAACTTCATATCACAGTTATGCAAGTATTTGCTCACACTTTAACACTGAATAATATTGCAGCAGGCATACTAGACCTCTACTGGTAATACTGCCAGCATAATATAAAAATAGCCTGTAGTCCATTTTAAGATCAACTCAATATGCCAACCATTAACTTATAGCTGAAAAAACCCAAAATTAAACAGAGTTCTAGTCTCAAATCTTTCACCTTTTATTCCCTTTGTGTTAATTGAATTTGCAGATTTTTCAATACACCACAAAACTTAGACACTCCAAAAATACCACTGAAAAAGCACACTTTTTTAAAAATAATCACAATAAAACTATTTCAAATCTTTTAATATTCTCCTGGTATTTTTTTTCACTTGCCGTAGATCAGGTTATTTGTGGTACTGTAATTAATGCAGAGCATATATACAATGGTTCAAGCAGAAAAACAAAGGAGTTGTGTGAACAAATGCTGCAACACACTCAAATCATCAAGTCATGACAACAACATAGTGGAATTTAAGGTGTCAAAGGAAAGATAATTCTCTTAAATTAAGTGTTTTGCACATGTATTTTTAAAAGTAGTAGCACAAAAGAAAGTGTGAGCAAGACGTCTACATTTTTTTACTTATCTGTTAATAATAAATAATAAGAAAAGATAATTTTTGTCTTTGCCTCTTAGAAGCAGAGGTGAGTGTCTTGACTATATTGTTTACAACTCAGTAATACTGAATTTATTTTGAAATACTGCTTTAGTTTATTTATTTCTACCAGCCTAGTAAATACCACAAATTATTTACAAAGTTTACATGGTGTAAATCTGGTAGGTCTCGAAGCCCTGTGCAGCCACTTTCTTGCTCCCTGCAGTGGGATGGAGAAGGGAATCAGTATTGAGATTGAGTAATCAGAATTGAGAAATCTCCTGGGATGAGATAAAGACAGTTGAATACATAAAGTAAAGCTTTACAATGTGTTATCAACACCATCTTACTCACAAGTTCAAAACATAACACCCTACAAGCTACTATGAAGAAAACTTCATCCCAGTAAAAACCTATGCAGAATTATTTGTAAAAAACTGAAATGTTTGCAAAGTGCTTAAAATTAAGCCTATGTAAATATGGTGCCAAAGCACCGTGAATAACAAATTACTTTCCTTAGCTTCAAGCCAATCAGCTGGCTTAGATTCATATTTGCATATCAGTGTATATCCATTTCAAATTCATACTAGTACATAAATAATTTCTGTAATTTTTTTAATATATTGGCCCCAGTGCACATTATCACATAGCAGTACCTGAATCCACATGTCTGCTTCATTACCAGATCTTTTGACAAAATTCCAGTGCCCTTGTCTCTATATACCTTAGTCTTTAATACCTATAAGTCTTTAATACCATGTGGATGCACCTTTGCACTTCCTTTAGGTTTTGAATTAATCCTGAAAATTAAAAAAAAAAAACCAGAACAAAAACAAAACCAAAAACAAACAAACAAAAAAAAATCAGGACCTGTATACTAGCCTGGGAAGACTTCTTGTGGACCCTTTTATTTAGAGAGAAACCCTGACAGAGGAAAATCAAACAGAAAATCAAATAAAATTAAATTGAAGGCTAAAACAGTATGCCACAAGGATTTTCTAAAAGACCTCATGAAAATCTTTGCCAAAAATTAGTGCATGCTTAAGAGGGAAGAATTAACTTTGGAAGGCTTGGGGGAAAAATAATCTTTTCTTCTCTTATTCCCCAATTCAGGGTAATTGACTTTCACTTATAGTGGTATATACTCATTTTCTTTCCTATTACCCAAGAATCTAGTCTGAATAACAGTTTTCCCAGAGCTACACCATTAGGAGGCATAAAATTGTGTGTGTGTGCCTCTGTCTGTGTTCATGTCTGAGCAAGGAAGCAAATATCAAAATCCCATTCTTCAGAACACCTCAAAAATTTCATTATATATCCTAGTTTTTAGTTCTACCAGAATTTTTCCATATTTTGAATGGGATGCTACTTCCCCTACTACATCAGGGTAGCAACAAACAAACAGACAAACAAACAAAACCTCCTAAAAATGGTGTTATAAACAATGGCATTCCTATGTGTCATGTTTTCTGTCTTTAACCTAAAGAATGGTTTTTTAACGTTCTTCAGCAGAATACTTCCTGTTCATTTTAATATTGTATCATACCTGCCTAGCTACTGAAATATTTCATACTAACTTCAGCTTTAGTTCTCTTCTTGTTTTCTTAACAGTTCTGACATGTCTCCTGCAGGCAGCTCTCACAGGCTGTATGAGAAAAAAAGATGAGAATGATGCTGGGGGGTGCATTCCAACCAGGGACATCAGTGAAGAATAACAAGTACAGACCCTGAACAAATCATACCCAATACAACAGAATAAGGCAAGAATTTTGCAAAATAATTTTATTTTCCCCTGTGGAGAATTACAGTTTTTCAAAAACCACATTCCCTTCTAAATGACTTGCAACAATCTTGGCTAATAGCTACTCCTTAAAGTGAACAATGTAGAAAATGTGATGGTTGGGAAAATGCCTTTCTCACAAAATTCCTTTGCTTTGAAAATGAGGCTCCGATCCTAAGCATAAGTGTGGATCTATAACCCACCAGACAAGACTGAGCTTTCTCTGTGGGTTACACACTGCTAGACCAGCACAGGAGGAAGGGTGCCCTGCCCACCAGTCCCTCCAAGCACCCCAATGTCAGTGAAGTCACCTCCCTGCACCTCCTCTGCCCCCTACATGGACAGGGTCTGAGCCCACACAGGGCCTTCTCTGCTCCCTGACTTCCAGGGTGTGCAGAGGCTCCCGTGAGCCACACCTGCAATCCAAAGGAAGATGCAGCAGGAGGGGAATATGTGCCCTGGCTGTGCTCTCATATTTGTTGCATAGGAGAGGATGATTAATTTGATTAATAACCAAATTTTAAAGCTGGGAGTTCTTTAATAAATCTGTTTTTCCTTTCATTAGGACTATCATTCAGTTAAGTACTTCAGAACATAAAGTTTCATCTTTTTGTCAAAATTTTCCTTTTTTCATTTGTATTAACATTCTACAATCTCATCATTGTTTTTGACATTTATTCTATTTCTTCCCTGTGGTCTTCCTCATTTTTCTTGTCAATTATCATTTTATACACATTATGAATCATTTCAGCATCTGCCCATTCCAAAATATTAATCATTCACATTTGTAATAAACAAGCATTTTTAAAGAGCTACAATGTTGGGGTTTTTTAAGAACAGTGCCTAAGATTTCCACCAGAAACTGCAATATTACCATCCCATAGCAATATATAGGAGTGATACAGAGCTGAAGTATGGGGGATTTCAAGGGTCTTGTATAGGCAATGCAGAACCTGCATTGCAGAAAATTCTGCAGGAGCAGCTATCACATGGGAAAGTTATCACACAGTTGTCACATATCACATCATCTCTGAGTCTGTTCACCATACAGGAAAACAAGGAAGGTCTTGCCCTATCGATTTTTGTCCTACTTTCACTGAGCTGTATCTGGCTTATGTTTTTAGCTTACCAAATCACAACAGAATGACATCTAGTGTCTAATTAAACACTTATTTGTCTCATACCTATAAAGTTGTACAAGTTCTTAACTGGGTAAAGGTTAGACACCCGCACTTCAATGTGATCTGAGACCACATTTTCTCAGTAACAAAGTCAAATTCATCCTGCCACTAAAACATGCTGCTCTTTCTAGTATGTTTGCTTGCTTCTTTGCGTGAGGCAAGAAAGTTGCTTCTGGTTTTGCATTTTTGGCTGGAGCACTTCTCCTATGCAGATAGAGAGAGAGCTAGGACTCTTCAGCCTGGAGAAGAGAAGGCTTCAGGGAGATCTTATAGCAGCCTTCTCGTATCTAAAAGGGGTCTACAAGAGAGATGGAGCAGGACTTTTTACATAGCTTCAAACTGAGAGTGGGCAGGTTTAGAGTAGATACTAAGAAGAATTTTTTACTTCGAGGCACTGGAACAGCTTCCCTAGAAAAGCTGTAGAGGCCCCATCCCTGGAATTGTTCAAGGCCAGGTTTTATGGGGCTCTGAGCAACCTGGTCTAATGAAAGGTGTCCCTGCCCATGGTAGAGGGTATGGAACTAGCAGGTCTTTAAGGTCCCTTCAACTCAAACCATTCTGTGATTCTATGATTACCAGTGAACTATGGTTTTGCATTTGTTCAAGTTGCTATTTCTGCTTATATAAGCAGGCTGACTGCCAAATGCATATCTAAGGTAACTGATTTAATACAGAATCAGTCTGCAAGTGTTAACTTCGTGTTTACACGAAGTCAATGGCAGATCTCCTACTGATTCTAGTGATGCCAGTAACGCTATTGCTTTTATAAATTGCACACAGAACCTTAACTACCATCAGTGTTGTTATCAGATACTGTGCATATCTACAAGTTGAATGGTAACAGGTTTTTAATTTCAGAGTTTTACCTGCTATTATTTATATATTAATTTCTCTAGGACTCTGTATCTGCCAGATATACAGATACGTGTATGTGATATCCATGGAAGCATCCTTTTCAACTTGAGCTGAAGTGTGGCATTATTTGTACCCCTTTTTTACTTGTAGACAGTTTTGGATCTATCTTTGCCATTCCTTTTGCCTTTGAGAGTGTTCCTCCATACCTTCCAACCACCAAATTAGTATCCTAACTTCTGGTGGCTCAAGTGGTCTTCATCTGATGCTGTCATTTATTGATTGCATTATTTATGATGTTACTGATGCTCAGCTATAGCATTTATTCTCATTATTCTTCCCAACTGCTTTCCCCCTAATCTAGTCAATAAGAGAAGCCTTGCCTTAATTTCAGCAATAGATGAACTCTGGACAGCTTGCTCCAGATGACAAATCAATTGCACTAGTCAATACCAATCACAGGGCTCTCCTTGCAGGCATTACAGCAGAAATCCTTATTGCTGTGTTGCACCCTTAGATGCTATCTGTTAAATGATGTCAGCTATCTTTCACTGTTCATTACTGCACACTCTCTGTGTGAAGATTCTCAAAATTATTTTTATAGTGACAGTGCACATAACATTTCCCATTTTTCTCACAATGTCATATCTTAGTTCATAAATTTTCCAGCAAATCTGGCCACAGCCCTGCTTTCTCCTCATAGACAAATTAATATGATTATGTAATTTATGTTGAATCACCTCACTGGAAAATCTAAGTGCAGTAATTAGTAATTAATTGTTGAATTATGGCTGTTCAAACAGCACAAGTACTAACAGTCAAATATTTAAATGTAAAAGCATTGTGTAGGGAGGAAAAGAAAAAACCTTCTCAAGAAAGAATTTGAGAACCATGCTGTATTCTCAAGAAAATTCTGCATAGCATAAAACACTGTGCAATATTTTACCTTCATATTGGCCCAAAATTGTCCAGGAGTAGGTAGGAATATCATCATTAAATTAATCCTTATTAAGGAAAGAGAAAAGATTGTGTTCTCATCATTCAGAATGCTCATAGGCATACTAAAAGAACCTGAGTTTATTTGATGCATAATATCATGGATTTTTTGTGTCTGTAGATCTGAGAAGCTTTTGAAATATTCTGAAAGGTCTTAGGTGTAATCAGCAAGGATTTTGTACATCTGATTGATTGATCAGAAATATGTTACCCACTAAAATATTTGCATGGATAGTTATGAATATACTGTTTATAAAAATAGAGAACGTACCCATGTAAAAATTTATATTTCCCTCAAAAAAATTTTATATGTGTAAAAGGCTGAATTCAAGTTAGGTTTGATATGACTCTCAAGGAATTGCAGATTTGATTTGACACTGCCACATACCATAACCCCAAGCACACACACTTTTTTGGATAGACTTGATTTGTACTGTGCTAGACCCAGTCCTGTGGGTCCCATCTGTTTCTGGAACGAAATTACCTAATCTTAAAGCCCTTCTATGTAAGACTATGACATTACTTTCCAGAAGGTAATGATAAATAGAATTTATAAGATTTATACGCCACCTCAGTTTAGCCTGCTAAAGAACAGCACAGAGCTACCATTTTCACAGAAGATAAGCAAAGATCAGCCAGGGAGCATTCTCTTGTCAGTGAAGAGCCTATACTGATCATTAGACTAATTAAAGTCATTTTCTGTGCCTATTTACAGAGGACATAGAAATGAGTTTCCCTCTCAGCTCCTTCTTTTCACAAACAAGTACATTTCTTTTCTGGAATCACAAGCACTCTATATTATGAAGCTTTTATTTTAGAGTGTATGTGTCACCATTAAGTCAGGAATGGAAAGGATAGGCAACACATATTCCATACATGATCAGAGGCTAATAATCCAATTTATTAGAAACCCATTCCTTTTTATATACTATTCCAATACAGGTGGGCCTGATTGGTCCTTTAATCAACACCCCGTCACCATTGGTTAATTAAGAAACCACCCTTTGGTAAACCATCTCAGGAGAAAACAACTGTTAAAACACCAGCTGCAAAGCCTTAAGATAAGAACTGTTTTAATTTTTTTCTCTGAGCTTCTCACAGCTTTTCCCAGAACAATGCCTGGGGAAGTTTATCTGGCTTTCTCTCTCTGACCAGGCTGTCACAACCACATGTGTGTGTATATATATGTATGCACGTATATATGCATACAAACCTCTCTGTTTCAGAGGAGTGTTAAATGGGAAGGGGTTTTTATACTTGCAGAAAGCATCCTGATATACAAGACGGACAGCATGGAAAAATATAACATATACAGCTGCTTCAAGATTGTGGTAAAGAATTTGGGTTTTCTTTTCAGAGTTCCTGCGTAGCTCCAGAACTAATAGGAATCATAAATGTGCATCAGTTCAGGAAGCATTTCTTTTACTTCCACAATGGAGAGAGATAGAGGTATGCTTGGAGCTGCCTTCCAATGTTAGGAGAAGCAAATTAAAATCTTTGTTTTGGCAAAGGCCAATTAAGATGTATCACCTAAGTAAGCCCCTACAGTTACCTGCCCTAGTCACTCTATGGCATATTTTTCTGGAAGAATATTTTAAGATTGTATTGAAGATATATTAAGGATAAACTCTCGTTAAAATGCTGGAAAAAAAATTTGTATATCCTCCAACTATGCCTTTTTTCTTCAATATTTCATATGAATACTCCAGAAATAAGAAAACAAAATTCATAAACTGCAATTAAGACATGTGGGAAAACATACTAACACAGAGAAGACCAAAGGCTTCAAAATATAAACCACACAAAATTTCTAGCAAATTAACAACTAACTTTAAAGCCATTTATTTCAGACATACTTAGGAAATATAAAGCCATATTTAGTAATAGTGAAATATTCTAAGCAATTTTTAACAGATATACTTTAAATACAGAGCTAAACAGTCAACCTGAGGACCATTGTGATGAGCTATAAATATGATAATTTCAAGTCATACTGCCTTAACTAAGCTAACATTCAAAACAGAACAGTTTGCTGGAGACTATAAAAAGTGAAATAAGTAGAGTTCGAAGCTGTTTCTATCGATCCTAATTACATGGCTGCATCAAGGTTAAATTAGTTGATTCTATAGTCCGTATTCTCAGAGTAGCCTTGGGTCTACGTCTTAATAATTATGTCTTTTTTAACAGAACAAATTAAAATTTCAGTGCTATGAAGGAGGCTTTCCCCTCATCCCTCCACTCCTTCAATGCTTTTACTAGCTAAAAAGGTTTTTCCAAGTAGCAAGATATCTGAGACACATATAGTTAATCTGAATTAATTTCTAGTGGAGCTACAGTTCAAATCAGTCATACCAAAAGAAATATATTATAAATTCAGATTTCCAGATATAAATTGGAAAATTGGAAGAGCCCTCTGAGTGAACTTTTCAGTTATAGCATAAACTTATTTCACTGCAGGAAGATTTGTGCTAATTGCAAATTTTAAAAATGAGAACCAGTTAAGGAAATATCTAAGTGCCGTTCTTTTAACAGTCTTATAGCTAAACCAAGATTTGTAAAAATAAGGCAATGATACAAATTATAGATATGATTTTCAAAAATGGATGGTTTCCTGATCTGAGTTCTGTTTTCTCAGAAGCAATTATGAAAAAGTAAAAAATTCATTCTACATTTACAAACAATTGAATGAAATCCAGTAATCCTGCGTATTGCAAAAGACAGACCCTTCCAAGGCTGCATAAACATCACTAGAACAGGTTTTCTAGAAGAATGGCCCAGAAAATAAATGCAAACACAGATATATTGAATAATATTGAATAAAATTATACATCTTTTAGAAGATAGGCTACATTATAGTGATAATAAATTGGCTAAAAATCAATTGCTATTAATGAAAATTGGCCTCATTTTTTAGGACAAAAATCATTATGTAGTTCTCCATGTAAGTTATTAGCTCTCTATCCACTTGGTCCTGTAGAAGAACAGCCTCAAATCTACGTAAACTTTTTCATGAAATTATCCATAAAAAATTCCTGATTAACTACTAGTTAATATCTACTGTAATTTTGAAAATTATAAAAGTAAATATTAACCAGTGGCCGCCAAAACCATACTGACAAAGGAAGAGTTAAGAAGAAGAATAAAACACAGGATACAAAAATCTCATTTCAGTTTTGAACATAAAATAGATGAAATATTCACCTTGGCACCATCATCAGTCTAGTAATTTTTGTGCAGGTCTAAGGCTAAATACAGTAGACGGATAATTCTTGTTTTCAAAAATGAAATACTACATTACAAAATTTATATTGACTCTCAGAATGGCAAAGACATATTGTGAAAGCTCTATGTTTTGATGTATAACCAAAAAAAGAAGGGATGTGATTTTATTGCTGCTATGTGATACAGAACTTTGCTTTTGGAAACACTTCAAAATTTGCTTGAATTTCTTGATATTTTGCCCTCAGGTGATAGAACTGAGGGGAGAAAATGGCCATAATCCTGACATATAGTACATTTCCGTCACTATTTTCGTAGGCCATGAAAGAAGAAATTTTTTCACAAAAGAGAAAATAGTGGTTATAAACACAATGGGAATCTTCATGAGGAAAAAAATCAAAGTAAAATAAAACAAAAAACCCCAAAAATTCACTGTGAAGAAAAATTTTAATTTTTACAGTCTTGACAATATGCCATTAGCTAAGAAGACAAAACTGCAAGCAAGTCATACGAGGCCTTTATTGTCAGGGTATGAAGTGGAGCAGGGAAATATTAAATTTCAAACTGCATTCACTTGCAAATCAAGATTTGGCAGAAAATGCTTTTTTAAATAGTGGTTATCCTTAACTGTCAAAATGCTGCTTACGTGCTGTCTGGAAAAATTATCATTCATATTCATTTGTCAGTACTTCTCCAACTCTTCACAGTCAGGCAATGTTAAAATTCATGTCAAATTTGGTTTTTTGTCAATGATATTTATTGCTCCTAAATACTAATATGTAGACAAACCTTTCCCGTTTCTTAATGCTGCTTGCACACGTTGCTGCACTGTATTTCAGGCTAGTGCTTTATAATTTCTGTGTGAAGGGTTACATTTGGGAGAGGAACAGGATCGTCTGTTAGGAAGGAGACAGTAGATATCTTTTTGGTCTTTCAATTTAGTTATTTAGATTATTTTTATGACACACTACAACATCAAAGAAAGCCATTCTACAAAAGCCTGACCATAGCCTTCCAGAGAGTTTGCTTTGCATAATGTATCTCCATTAGGGCTTCCATACAAGTTGACAGTATGACAGTTAAATCTCTTCATGCATTTCTATCACTTCACATAATAAAATGTCAAACTTCCTATGCACACTGAGGTAAAATATGTACAATATGTAACAAAAAATCAAGACATGCACAACCAGAGCATGACAACATTCTATAAACAGGGGTAGTTGGTATCAGACTGAAATCTAGAAATTACAGTCTCCTAGGTATAATGGTTTCATTAAAATGTTCAAACAGTGTCTCCAAAGCTAATTTTCTTTCCAAAGTACCCATGCATAGAAAGTACAGCAATAAGACATCCCCCTGCTATGCCTCTCTGAATAGCAGATTAACTGCAGAACTAGAATGATGTCAATTTGTTTCAAAATATTGCAGCAAAGCTTTTGAATGGATGAGCAATTACTAACAGAGGGTGCAATTATAACCGAGTCACAGGGAATGCTTTAATATGGTTCTTCCATGTACAAGGAAAAACGAGAAAATGTAATGAAAGAGGAATAATGAGACAGCTGGCTTTGACAGCACCTTGGCAGCCGTCACTAAGAAAATAAGTGCTTTAGTTCAGTGGCGTCCATTCTTCAAGACATCTAAAGAAGGATGAGGAAACAGCATCTTGTCAGAGAGTAGCCGAAAGCTACCACCAACAGTGGTGACATAAGATTTACTTGAATCAAAACAAAATTTAGTTTTTTACACTAATTAACACCAAAATGACAGTAATTTGGGCAGTTTTTACTAGACCATCTTTGCGCTTTTTTTCTCTACTTATCCCAGATCCCCAACTTGTTTTTTAACTCTTTGGAGAAGAAATAAAAATCTACTTGTGACCTATCTATTCCACAAGCTCACTCAACAATTCAGTCTTTTGTTTCTGAATGAAATTTTTACAAAGTGCTTTTTGCCATTTGTCACATTAAGGTGGTTTAACACTATTTCTGCACTTAAATAGGTCCTGCCTGGAGCCAGCTGGTCTGCCTAGGCAGGCTTGGGAGGAAGAAAATTAAGTTTCAGAAGCAATGGGCTAAATTCTCCTTTCAATTATCCGTTATAACCTTATTACATACAAAATCAATGATACAATGTGCTCCCATGTTTTGCTAGCAGAATCAATATAATTGTCCTTATGGTATTCAAATGCTACAAACATGGCAAATGTTTTTATTAAAGATAGATAACTGCAACAAACCCCCAAACATAAAGAAGCTTTATCTTGACTACTGCCAAAGTTCCTTTTTTTTTTGAACAATGTTCTTAAATTACCAAAAGCTGCAAGAAACAAAACACTGAGATCAAACTGTGCTATGCCCAGTTCTGGTCTTCTCAGTACAAGAAGAGTACAACAAAGGGTCACTAAGATGACTGAAGGATTGGAGCATCTCTTCTATGAGGCATAGCTGGGACTGTTTAGTCAGGAGAAGAGAGAGAGACCATGTTACTGTATAAATTCCTGGAGTAAAGGTGCAAAGGGGACAGAGTCAGGCCATTTTTGGTGGTGAAAAACCAGAAATCATGGGCTCAAACTGAAACATTGGAGGTTCCCTTTGAACACTAGGAAAGGCTTCTTACTGTGATATTGACTGATCACAGGCTGTCCAAGGAGGTTGTGGTGTTTCCATCCTTGAATATGTCCAAAAGCCATCTGGACATATTCTTGGGCAACTGAATCTAGACAGCCCTGCTCAAGAAGGAGCGCTGGTGCAGGTGACCTGACAACATCCCTTCCAACCATGACCATTCTGTGATTTGGTGGTTCTCTGAAATAGTCACATACTTGCTATAAAACCTTGTGGGGAAAAAAAAAGTATGAACAAAGGTACGCAACAGCACAAGGTGTTTCTTCAGCACACTACTTCTACACCTACTAAGTAATATATTGGCTTCAGAGTGCTCCTGTGTGAATAACTCACTCAGGAGAAGGAAGGTATTAGCATACCTAATCTGGTAGTATACTTTAGATTTGACAGGTCTTCTTGTAGGTCTGTGGGGGTTTTTAACAGGTTTGCAGTGATCGACAAACATTAAATAAATCCATTAAAGTGTATTCCATCTTTATTTATGATTTTTTTCCCTAAGGTACAGATAATTGAATTGGAATCGTTGATCAGTATCACTGTTCATAAAACTGCTAATCCCTGTCCACTCAGCTATAATAAACTACAATCATCAAGTTTCAGAGCTCCAACACAGCATTCAGCTGTTCTTTGTCTTGTAAGAAACATCAAATAGACCTTTACCATCGAAACATTGGATATCAAACTTAAAGTTTGTTTGGGGAGAAGCTCCAGCATCAGGTGCATAGTGCTATTGGCATATATGTACATAATGGAAATTGCCCTCTTTATTACCATCTGGAAATGTGCCTTTTGACTTTCTCACATATATACGTTTCTGGGCTCTTTATTGCTACTTGGTTTTGCTACTGGTACTATCTGCATGAGCAAGAAATATTATTTACTATTAAACCTATAGTTCTTAAAACTATAATGGTATCCAGGAGTACAGAAGAGACAGATCATGACTATAGTGCTACAGATTCTAGAACTGTAGGACTAAAACAGGGTCAGTCCCCTAAAAAGCTTTAAAAAGTCTTTTTGTTTCTTTCTGCTTCCATGTTGTTATTCACACTTACTTTTCACTTGATAGAATAAGAAATATATTCTCAAAGTGTGCATAACAATCGAGGAAATCTAGAGGCAGAATTAAAGCACAAAGACATTTTCTTTCATATCTAATCAGCAACCATTTATATTTCCCCATTGTTGTAGTACATACATCCCAGAGCAATCCAAACAGGAAATTAGGTCTTCTGGCTTCCTCCACCATTTTTCAGAAGAGTCTGTGCATGAGAAGATAGCCTACTTCCTAGACTATATTAACACATGATAATTATATTTTCAAAGCAAAAAGGAGCACATGTCCTTTGTACTCTTTGATGGAAACTTTAAATTGCACTCATTGCTTTACAGCAAGTATCACTCTAATGAAAAGTAAAGTTATAATGCTGAATAATTGTTCACTGCCTTCCAACTTCAAAGTGCTTTGTAAATATGACCTAATTCATCAAAATTTTTGGTACTCAAGGGAATTGGGTACACAACAAGCAGAGATAGGAAAAGCAAGGCAGACAGGGCTGATGGTCAAATTCTGTAATTTTTGCCCAACCACGTCCTTGCTCAGGATTTTCCTTAAACAACAAATTAATCTAAGAAAGTAGGTAAAATTTTTCTAAATTGAAGAATTGTAGCTAAATGTGCAGTGCAACTGTCATTGTTTTGTTTGATGTTTGCAAAAATGTGTTCAGAAATCTCCATAACTCTGCACAAAACCTTAGTATAAGGACATTGTGCCAGGCCCCCAGAATCTGCATGTAGCAGATATAAGTTCCTCCCTCCACATCATGAAGCAAGTAAGCTTCTTACAGATTTCTACAACCAGTTTTGGCTTGCTTATGTCTTCCTGTGAAAAGATTTGGCTAGTTGGCTTACATTGTATATAGGCCCCTTATGGAACCCATTCAAATTTTCCCCCAAAATCTTCCTATCCTGCAAACACAGAACACTTTTTCCTTGCAATCACTGCAGCCTGAAAACCAGGACTACAGTAGATCTGTGGCTTTGAATCCAAGAACATCCATCTAAAGGAAATAATATTATTCCTGAATGTATAACTACACCACAGAGGAAGTATTGTTTCCATTATTTGTTCATCTCCATCTATAACTTTTATGATCAGTGAAAACATGAATGAAAATATCAAATGTTTCAATAGATGAATTCTGAAGTCAACAATGAATCATATTTGGTGTCAGCAGTAATTTTTAGTCTCTTTTTCTAAATCTTAGTTGATGCATAACAACAAATGCATGGTTTTAAGCTATTTTAATTGTGGAAGGATATAATAAACTAATATGAATAGATGGTTTATAATGGCACATATAAATGTTAAGATATCTATACATATACACTATACAAATATTTACATACATAAAATAGAAAAAAATACTGAATCACTATGAAACAAATCATTAGGGAAAGAAATATTGCTGTTATTGATATCTATTCATATACAGAACTGTTCAGATGAAGCATCAACTTGTCCTTAGACAGTTATGTAACTAATTGGAAAATATTAGGTAGGCTTTCAGAGCTGTTAGGGTTATTAAGATGATGTTAAAAAATAAGTTAAACTCTGCAGAGTTTGCATTTAAAACAGCCAAGAGACATCGTATTTGAAGACAGAATCTGGTTTATCTGCTTTTGATACTTTTTTTTTTCCAGTATTCCTTTTAGTTATGGCTGCCAATGAAAGAAGGAAGAAAGGAGAGGAAGGAAGGAAGCAAAAAAGCAAGCAAAGCAAGGAAGTGAGAAAAGCAGAAAACCAAGAAAGTAAGGAAGTAAGAAAGCAAGTGCAAGCAAACAGGAAAGAAAAAGAGAGAGAAAGAGACACAAAAGAAAGAGAGAGAAAGAGAGACAAAAGAATGAGTGAAAGAAAGAAAGAGAGAGAATGAGAGATAGAGAAAAAAGAAAAAGAAAGAAAGGAAGAAAGAAAAAAAGAAACAAAAAGAAAGAAAGAAATTACCTTATTAATCTCTTTTCCACGCTAAATGCTGCATGTCCTCATAATAGCTGAAGATAATATAGCATCACCTAACTCAGAGGAATTATCCCACATTTTGCCAGGAGTAGCTAAGCCAATAAATAGCTGGAAATATGAAGGAAAACGAATGGGAAAAAATGTATCCAGCTTTGTATGGGAATTATCTAAACTAAACCATCCCTTGTGTGGGATACTCCCACCTCTTAAATTGGATTAATGGCTATGACCATAAACAAAGCCATGGTGTTTTATTCTAATCCAACAGGAAAGCATGTGTAAAAGCACTTTTTAAAATTAATGTTGGGCTATTTTTTGCATATAACACCACACATTCTGGCACTTTCACAAGTGCTTTCGCCATTTAATGCTGGTACAGCATTTGAGCATTTCCATGAACATGTTCATTGGCCGAGAAGAAATGAAACTGTGTTTTCATTTATCAGAACTATGTGCGGGACAGGAGATAAAACAGCTCAGAAGACGCTAGAATGAGTGCTAGAAGGCATCCAAAGTGCTTCTCCTTCCAGTGAACTAGATAAACAGCAGTTTTAGGCTCATGATAATGTGATCTCTCTGTTAGTCTTGATAATGCCATATTTTACTCTGCTTGTAGTTCGTTTTATGTGTTTAATGAGCTCAGATGTAAGTAGATCAATAGAACACACCGTGTAAGTTAATCAGTAGTAGTTAAAGGGTCAAAGTTTGTATCTAATCAGAAAAAAAAGCCCATACCACTCTTTAAAATGACCATATGGTAGTATATCTATCTACTGTATGTGTCTGACTATCCTGCCAGCTTCCCTGAAGCAGGAAAGACCCACATGTCCTGAATCATCCTATTAAACTGGCCATATTGTGCAGGGAAAGAAGCAGGTTTATAAAAGTTGTAGGATAATTTCACTGCTCTGCAGTTTCCCCTTACAATCCAGAAATTACAAGAGACAAATGCCTGAACTGCTAATTCAGATCGATTGCAAGCACACCACATTTGGTAGAATGGACTCAACAGCAATCCTCAGCCAGCAGTACTTCGAAGCGCCCTGGAAGAGCGACCACCAGCGGAAGTGAGACAAAATCTCCCCAGTTCTCTGTTTCCCCAAAATGTGATCATCTTCTGGATCTGCTCCAGCTGCTAAGAGGGAGGAATGCAGTGAGGGCTCTGCAGTGGCTGGCTACGTGGATTGCTCACTGCTGGGCTCAGGCAGGAGAGGGGGAGAGCTGCTGCCATCACAGTACTTGCACACAGGAGGTGGAGCCTTCGTGCCTGAAATGTGTGAGAGAGGAGTCGCTGAGTTCCTGGCACGCATGAGGCTGAGGAGCACGCTGTCCTGAAACATCCCTTTCACAGGCAATAAGCTTCTTGAACAAAGTTACTCCTAAATTAGCAGCCGCCTATTTATTAGCAATAGAGTTCGGAATGAGACAAGAAAGCTCCAAAGTTTATTCTATAAAATAGAATATTAAGCTGTATCCACAAAAACAAAAACAAAAAACAAAAAACCCAAAAACAAAACCAAAAACCAAAACCAAAACCAAACAAACAAACAAACAAAAAAACCACCACCCCAAACCAAAACAAAACCATTTCACATAATTGAGTCCCACTATTATTTGGTGGTGGTTTGGGTTTGGCTGGAGGAAACATGTGTTTTTATTTAATGCACAGATTTATCTCAGAGGTAATGTTGTCATGATGTTTTTTACAGAGGAAATCAATTGAAACAGCTTACTTATTTAGTTTTCTTGTTCCTGCTGAAATGGAAACCCAAGCATGCCAATGCTGTGTTAATATGTGTAAACCATAAAATTACCCTGGCTGGGGACTACAGCTTGAACTAACTGAAACAGACAGCAGGCTGCTTTCATTACCCACCCTAAGTGAAACTAGAATACTGAGAAGCAGGAATAAAAAGTGAAAATAAATTAGGAACCAATTTTATAAATTCCTGTGAACAGCTTGCTTGTTATATAAAAACAACAATCACATACAACATACTTTACCAAACAAAGGTTTGCAGAAGCAGCAGATTTCAAAGATAATAATTTATTTTTATATTCACATAGGAGAGAAGATATTAATAAATGAGAGAAATCTAAGGTGTATCTAATTGCTGCAGTCTTTATAATGTTTATTTAAATATTGCTGCTGTTTACCTTATTGTGGTTTTTTTTCCTTTTTTGAATGCTTTTCCTGATAATATATATTTTTTACATTGAAAACAAATTTTAGGGAAATTATCTATTACTCTAATGTACATTATGCCAAGAACATACTAAATTTTATTTAATTGCTCTTAATAAATTCAAACAAGGTCATCAGAAAGTATAGGAAAGAGGATAACAAGAGAAAAATCAATCCAAAATTATCCAATCAATTACTATTCATCAATCACACAGCTGTGAGTAAATTTGTACTATTTGGCTCAGGGTAACTTTTGCTTCAGCACTATTTACATGCTTAGTAGAATCCATGCTCACAAGCTTTGCTGAACCAATGTTTAGAGACACAAAACTGAACCAGGGTATTAGTCTTCCCTATTTCTATTCCTACAGAATTCCCCAAAATATTAACTGTTTGCCAAAAGCTATGCCTAATTATGGAATTTGATACTAATGCAAATCCAGCTTTGAAATACCTTGTTAGATCAAAACCATCATGGATTCATGATGCAAACCATTGATCATGTGGAAACACCAGCTGCTGATTCAAAGGAGTGCAAAGCAGGGCTTTTTTGGTGAATTAGCTTTACACTGGCAAGCTTGAGACTGCTCAAATACTGTCTGTCCACTACTGCCCAGCAAAAGCCAGTATAAAAGTGAGAAGTCAACATAAACTCTGTATATGTGTTCTGGCTAAATTGCCAGAAATAAAATTGTGTGTCCATTTCTCATTCGGATGAAATTAGCACTCCTGGGTCAGCCAGTAGCACACAGATCAGGTATTAGCAATAGTGGAATGAAAGCCTAATTACATTTACTGTAAAATGAGTATATTAATAGTTCTTACCACAACTAGAGTATAGAGAGAATTAATTCAAATCCCTGTAAATCCCAGAGGCCCTTTATCTCATTTTATTGTGTAAAATTCAACAAAGTAGTAATATTCCACAACTTATTTTTTTCTATTTCGAAATTGTCTTGATGATATATATCAATATTTTTGTTCACAATACATAAGCAAAAGATAACAGTAGAAACTAAACTTCAAAATCCTAAATAATATCCCTCATTTTGATATCGTCATTATCCAAACTACAATTCAAAATGTCTTCTTATCCAAATGATTTAATAGAGAGGGTTTCTTGGTCAAATTTCAAAATTTCCCTCAGCAGGAACAAAAAATTACCTATTAGACACTCCCTGAAACATCAGAAACGTAACTCATTAACTGATTGGAAAATTGTAAATAAGTTAGTGCAAGAAAAAATGCTTTACTGCAAATTATTGGCAGTATATCTTTATTTGGAAGATAAATAAATTGACAACAACAATTATCCTGTTTTGTCTAGGCACTTTTGCAGGGGGATGAGCTACCCAACCCACCATCAGAAGCTGAAAGCTAAAGACTTGATGCAAGTGCCATTTTCTCATTTCCCTTTCATCTTATTACATGAAACTACCTGGTTGTTATTATGTTAAGTAGACTCCATATCCTTGTAAGTGCAAGATGCCAGAATCTCTTCAAGAACTGCCTTCCCTTTCTGCATCATAACAAGATGCACAACATCAAAGCTCCACCTCTCAAGTGTAGAACTTCTCGAAGTCAAACTTCCATTGGTTTCCAAGGTAACAAAGAGAAACACAACTCCAGCCTGTTTCTGGCTTTACAAGTAAAATTAACCAAGTGATGGATATATGTGCCTTACTTTAACTGAATATTTGTCAAAAGTTAATGATTGTATCAAGTTGAACCGAAAAAAATATTTAAAATAAAGAGAAAAATTTTGAATCAATAATATCAACAGAAGATTACAAATGCTATGACATATTTACATTCACTATCTTTGTAAAAAGCATACGTTATTTAATGAACCAATTTAGAAATTGCATTGTCTTTTTTAATCTTTAGGATAAATATGACTTCTCCTTTAATGGCTTATGTGTATTGGACTCACTGGCTAACAGTTTTTCAAAATACCTTACTATTCATTTTGCAATATTAAAATTTGGTAGAGTATATTTTTTGTTATTTTTCCTCATTTAAAAGCCTTTTCAAGAATAGAGCATATTACAACTTACATACAGTAACTTCAACTTGGAGGGAAGCAATAAACTAATCAGAGTCAGAATAGAAGCACAGACCTTGCTGCAGCCCTTGGGACAGAAGCATTTTCGGTAGAACTGAAAACTGCAAGTTACAGTCTTGGGAAATCAAAATATATGCCCAGACAGAAGTGAAAAGATTAAATATAATTACAAATTTTTCATTACCATTTTGCCATTATTTTGGTCTCCACCTTTAACCTTTCCCACCCAATGCTACCTACCATTTTCTTTAACAGATTTTATTTAAAGGTTGACATAGGTACCAGCAACTCATACATAGCATAGTAGATTTCCCAGTTAGCCTAATTCTGATGGTATTTTTGAAAATATCTTTCTCTGGTTACTGGGTCACATATTCCAAATCCATTTCAATGTCTTTTCCCACACAGATTCAGGCAATTTGATTTTTTTGTCCTAGAAAAAGCACAAAGAAATGCAAGACTCCAAGTTACTTTTGATTCTGTCCTTGAATTTTTGCTTGCTACTTTCCCTGTATTTTTTTGTTTGAACCACTTCAGCCACAGAAGTGGAAAACAAGTAACTAAAACAAATTTTAATAAAATAAATCAGAATTATAGTTCTAATATCACTCATCATTTGGATGACTCCAGCAAACAACTTATTTATGCATATAACCCATGAGCCTGTTTGTGTGTGAAGACTGAGCTATACAAATCTACTCATATTTAACAACACATAACGAGAAAAATAGTCTGAACAGTAACAGACCATATAAATAAGATATAGATGCCAAGATGCATCAAGAAGAATGAGCTTCTGAAAAGAAACATAAGAAATTCCAATTATTCAACTACTACTTTTTCGCATTTAATTATCCTTCTCTCAAATCTTCTTTATCTTTAGCTGTTATTTCCTTGCCCTTCCTCAGAATTAAAAGGACTATTAAAGACCTTATACTCAAGAGTATATCTAAAACTGATGGGTTTGACTTTTGACAGGAACCTTTGGTCAAAGAAAACACCCTGAAAATTGACCCTAGAGGACTCTGCTTAAAAACTTCAGCTGCAGCCCAAAGAAAATTACTTCCTTCAAATTCCTGCTGCATCCTAAATAAAGGCTGGCTTAAAAAAGGATACAACAAACAAATTTAACCAAAAATGTCCAACAAAGAAAAATTTTGCCTGCTAGGACTGCTTAGCCAAAGAAACGTGTCTACTAAACATTTCAGTGCCATTTCATCTCTCCTTCCAACCTCAGATATGATGTCTCAATACCTGAAAATATTTTGTTAGAAAAACTGTTGCACACAAATAAGTTGAGAAACAGAAGTTTTCTTTTTTCCTTGCCCTTTTAAACTTGTGTATATACTCAGTTTTCTCAAAGTGCATATAAGCATCAGAATAAGAAGGCATTAAGCTGTGTTGAAGCAGTTTGTGTTAAACACTTTAGGGTGCAGAAAAAGGTGCACTCTTAGCAGCATGGCCTCCAATTTCATTATATGGGGTGAAAAAAAACTGAACAGGTCTTTATCAGCTCGTTTGGAAGCCCCACACCAGCTTGATTTCAAACAGACTCATCTGAAAGGATACTGTGCATGACTGCATGTCTTTGTTCCTAAATTATCGAGGTATAAGCTGTTTCAGTAGAATTTTGGTACTTGCAAACTAAAGCCAAAGTAAAATTAAAGTAGTAGTTCCAAGTATTGCCACACTTGGGGAGCTTGCTGGCTCCCTGGGGGCCCCATGGGCACTGGACTGTGATACCACAAAATTCCTTTTCAGTCAAAAGCCAGCGTGAGAAGCAGAGAGGTTCAACTTAGTCCACCAACGACCCTGAAATGACAAGGAGAGACCAGCACTCCCAGAAGCACAGTAGTTTCTTCTCTGCCTGCAGGTCACAGTGTAAGAAACGAAGTCCTTTGCTCTCCATAAAAGGACACTCTGCTATCATCTTCCTGCTTTCATTCACAGAAGTCAAGAAGGGTTTTTTTACAAGGTGATATTATATATATAAAATGCAGACAGAGGGAAAAATAAATGTAACACGTGGTTTTAAACATTTTACAAATAATGTTCCCCTTCTGTTTTTTTTACCAGAACATTTCCTCCCTGTCCCATCTAGAGCTAAACAGGAGATGGAACAAAAGAAAGGAGGGAATGTTAGCCTACTGATCAAAAAATATCACTCTCTGTGGGCACAGCTGTGTCACATTTATTGTTTTTTCGTTTTTTTTCCCTTTGGCTAGGCAGTAAAAAACAGTAATTTTACAACTGGGAATTTCAAATATAATTTTGTATACTTGTTCTTCCTGAGATGATTTATCTCTCTGCTTTCTATTTTGAATGGATTTTATTGTTGTATCTTCCAGAGCTGATATAGCTCCACAGGTATTTCCTACTTCCTAGAAAAGTCTGTTTAAATGGATTTTGTAAGCCTGTGTTATATACAGCTTCCATTGTCAAGAAAGAATGCATATCAGAATGTGATTAGAATAATTTTTCAAACAGTTCTAAGTGAAAGCTCTGAATTTCTAACTTATAAAATAGTATCTCTCTAACAGAAAGTAAGAATTTCTGTGGTTTTATGGAAGTGATGAGTACAGCTTGTAGGGAATTCTGAGTTCAACTTTCCAGGCTGGAAGGGGAATTGAAGCATTTTAGTTAAAGCATCCTGTCAGAAATTAGAGAATTTAATTTTGGCATAGAATAAGCTTTCTGTCAATTCAAAAACCAGTCTTCTACTTAACTGACTGATTACAATTGTTTTAAAAGTGTCATTCCAAATGTTAGCAGGGTATATTAAAAATGTTCATGTCAAGAATTTCTCTCTGTGAAATTCAGCAGAAACCTATTTCATCATAACCACTGGGTTACTTTCTTTGAAATAAGCACAGGGCTAATTATGTAAATATACCTGTGTAAAAATGATAAGGGATCAGAGCTAAGACTGAGACCTTTATAATACACATGTTCCACTTTTGTTCTGTAAACATTAAAACATTTTGGGCTGGCATTAGTATAACTTATTCTCCGTTCTATTTGAACTTTAAAACTGCAGTTTTCCTTAAAAATAGCATTTGGAGTGTGCAGAAGGATAATGACACTCATGTTTATACTGTATAACCAAAGTATCAACCATGCCTGCCCTGCAAAACAAGTGGGGCACACGGACACTGCTTTCAGTACTCAAATTGTTTCTGCCCATCACTATGATATCCACAAGATGTGTATACACCTCAAATGGGAAATAAAGGTGAACTTAGCAAATATTTGTGTTTTGACATACAGACTTCCTTGTGGGAAAAACTTTCATTAGACCAGATTGGTCTCAGGTCCATTAATATCAATATATGGCATTAATATCAACTTATTAGATTTATACTGAGAGATAGATGGAATTATATTGATATTAATTGTACAACTATTTCAGTACTCAATGTATCCCTAGGATTATGGCCTGATGCCCTAATTTAAGAAAGCACCTAGAAGCACCTGCTTCGAATTCCCTTGTAAGGTCATATTTTGCAAAATTGCAAGAGTTTTACACTAGTTTTGCAGCAGAGATAAGCTCAGTTCAGTCACATACTATATACATTTCTCACAAATACTCATCTGAAGCCGTGACTTGGCAGGGGGGAGGAGGTAGATAGGAGAAGGGGAAGTAAGAAGAAGAGAACAGGGATCTGCTCATCAGTAATGAGGAGAAAATTTCAAGCAGGGGGAGTTGTCCACACTTCCATAAGTAAGATATTAATCAAAAGGCACCCTCAACTACCCAAGCAGATTTTGTGCTACAGAGACAAAAGACAAAGCTTCTTCATAACGCTTGCACCATCTCCCATGTCCCCTGGTCCTTCCTCAGAGTCTTGTCCAAGACCTATTTCCCAACAATCTGACTTCCAAAGATGGAAAAAAAAAATGTTTATACAGAGCAACTTGATACTTTGCCCTGAACTACGAGGAGCTTGCAATGACTTCAGCTTGATATGGAGCATGGAGTGTCTGTAGCACATCTCATTGCTCCACCTGAAACCTGAAACAATTTCAGTTCTCCTAACCCAAGCTGAAAAGTGGGCTTTAAAGGGATCAGGATCAGATAGAGTAGGTGGTCTTGCTTTTAGATGCGAAAACCTGAACAAATACCTGGACGTAAAAGGAATTCCATAAAGGAACAATTTTAGAATGCAATAGACTTATATTTCATGACCTCTGATTTTCATTAGTCATGTGCACCTTTTGTAGTTACAAATGAAGATTTATAGGAAAAATATTTCTAAACAAAAAAGTCATTATTTCACAATCAGATGGGTGAGATAGTTTAATATCTAATTTTTCTTTGTCTTCAATACTGCAAAGGCATAAAGCTCAGCTTTTATTTTAAAATGAGTAAATGTTAATTTCAAAGTGTTTTGAACTGAACTAGTCTACTTAAATTTGAAATAGAAGTTATTTTTTTAAGTTCTCAGGGAACTAAATTTTTAAATATAAAGAAAATTACATGTAGTTTTGATATTCTGTTACAACAAAGGAAGTCTCTTTTTGTTTATATTTAATTTGTATTTTAAAGTCTAAAGAATAGCTGGATTCAAAAGAGAATTACTGGTGTGGTAAAAAAAACCCATCTCATAAACCTCCCTTAATCAAACCTCAAAATCTGGCAACAAAATGTCAGTGTGGAGTGTGTGCTTTATAAACTTCTGGGAAAAGGTTTACAATGTCAATATTTCAAAGTGAATAATTTCAAAGAGGTTCACCATTATTAATAAGCTTGCCATTTTAATCTAAAACATGAAGGAAACATTTGTATTCCTAAAAATAATAGATGGAATATTGTAAGTGGTTCAAGAAAATAAATTATATTGTTTTTAATGGCATGGAGCCTGAAATAATGAACATCACAGTCAAGAATGACCATACAGGACCTGCCACATTATGTGTGAAAAGTAAACTAAATGCTTCTGGGTTTCACCATGAGATACCCTAGAGTATCCACAGTGCATGCTTAAATATTTTGTTTTATCTTTCTGCCTTATCTCTTACTCTTTAGCAATTTTGGTGCCTGATAACTGTTTATCTCCCTTGGCAGGCACTATTGCGACAATTTCCATTGCCAGAAATTATCGTGACTCCTCTGGCCAAAAGCTGTCTGCTTATCTGCCTAGATTTTCATTCTGAACCCACCTCTATACTATTTCTGTGCCCACTACAACCCCATGGCTGGCAGAATGAGTGTAACCCAGCACGGGGAAGGCGGAAGCACCGACTCTATTTCCAGATGCTTCCCTTGCTGCCACGCTGGCAGATGGAGCAAGTGAGGCTTGCCTGCCAAACATGGCATAACTCTACTCTTAGCTCAAGCAAAATCTTGGCTATGCTGAAACCTGTGGCATGTTGCCCGTCCCCTTCAGCAGAGCCCAGCTTCTGGCACTGCAGTGGTGATGAGGAAGCACAAGACAGTTTGATTAAGCAAGGAGGGCACTGGGCAAAGGAAGCAGAGGCACCGCCATGCACATGGCTGAGGAGAGGCTCTGAAAGAAGCCAGGAAGCAACAGGTCTTAGGTCGTTGGTCTCCCTTGATGTGGTATATAAAGATGGATGATACGACACTACTGAAATTATTTATTGACCGGAGTAGGCAAAACAGCATGGTCACCATTCTATTTTTCTTTATTGTCTTACACAATTTATTCTTATGCCTAACCTGAGTTCTCTAACGTTTCATCACTGTGCTCTTTGGTCCTCTTTACCCCAGTATTCTTCTTACTATGTGTCATCCTCATTCATCTTGTCATATTTGAAATTTAGAGGGTAAGATTTCTTGGAACAAAGATACATCTCACTGAAACTCCTGAAAAGCATTTCCGGCACATCCTTTGAATGCAAAATAATGAAATCAATACCAGTTTATTTTCATTGTTCTCTTCCTATAGAAAGAGATAGAATTAGGCTTCCCAGAATCTAGTACTCTCAAGAAATTTTATGATTTTGCTGTCTTTGGACCCTCTATGTTATGCAGCATTTCCTTGATTTTGAGACTGCAGATTTTGAAGTGAGCAGTTGCGACAAATTGTTTCAAGGATCTTTTCCCCAAAAGGTATGTTCCATTCTCCATCATCATATCAGAAACCATAATACATAACATCATCAGCTCTTTCTTGGTGGGACACTAAAGAGCTGCTTGCCACCTACCACCCAACTCATGTCACCTGCAGGTTAATAGGCCTACCTTAATATCAGCCCTCAAATGTTTGGTTTCTATTTCCTATTTTTTAGTTCTAATGTGACATGTGTCTCAACAAAAACCTTTAAACCACCAAACTCCTCATTTTGTCAATTTTCCTTCCTTTGGCTGATGATATCTGGATTCACCCTCACGAAATGTATGTTGGAAGGGGTTATGATCCACCAACCTGTCGAAAAGCAGGACTAAATGTACCCATGCCTTGGCTAACATCCAGAGGCCATGGAGAACTAGACATTAATTTTTTTCGGTAGCAACCTCTCACTTGCTTGAAGACCAAATACCACTCTTGTTAACTTGCTAGTGCTAAATCAGCTCATCTCCTGTCATTATTTTTCTACCAAGCTTGACATTTCTGGACATTTTGATGTCCTTTCCTTCATTTGTTTTAAATGTAATTTGTTCTGCACCATTGCATCATATGTTTTATACTTCAGTGCAGACTCCCTAGGGCAGATGTCAGAAACCCAACTAGAACAGTTTGCTGAGCTGCAGGTTTATTTCTCAAACCTAGGATTATGTTTATTGCCAGCCACTCTACTGATCTAAACTTAAAATAATTTGCCAGTGGAGATTACTTCCTCCTCCTGGAGGGCAAAGAACTGCTCTCTTCTCAAATTGGCTTCCTTGGGAAGTAAGCCTCTCAGCTCCTCTCCCCAAAGCTGCAGTGTGCCCTCTAAAATATACCCCTCTTATATACTGTAGGTGGTGACTTCTTCCCAAGCAGACTTTTACTTATTCCTATGACTGCCCTGGCACTTTAGAAATAAAGAAAAGCTTCAGAGGGGACTGACAAACTTTACATGCATAGCAATAACATTTAAACACATATTCATTCACACACAGGAATTCTACAACCTCCAAAAAATGTTAGTACATGAAAATAAAGTAATAGAAGTCTCTGATGTTTTCCATGTGCTTAGATGACTACGTTAGCATTAAAGGACAGTGTAGAAGGTAAATTCTGCAAAAGAAGAAGGAAATGAAATGTCATGAAGTATCACAGGTAAAGCTGCTTTTCAAAAAGGGATTTTGGGAAAGTTTCTTCTTATTTCTTCAGTATAACTCCCTAAATTACTGCTGAACTGCAAGGATGGCAAGGAGTTTACAGATAAACTTGGTCATGTAAGGTTTTATGATGTCTAATAAATCCTTCTCCTACTTGGTATTATATTAGCAAATACAATTTAATTCTAATTCTTAGTAAATTCACAACTAAACACAAAATAAAATAATGCATTTAAAATAATAAAAATAATCTGCAAAAATATTCTGAGAATTCTGAAATATTCTACATCAATTATTGCTTAAAGTTGCTGATTTAATGTGAATTTGTTTAGAAATGTAAAACTGAATGGAAAAAAAGTGAAACTCTATTTCCAAAACATCAAAATTATACATTCCATATAATTAAATATTAAATATTATTATTTAATGTTAAAAACATATTTTTATTTCAAGCTCAGCCTTAAGCCTATGGTTATCTTTACTGTCTTGTACCCTCTTGTACCCTGTATGTTACTTTGCCAGGCTTTACGCAGAAAGCAGTAAACATCTTCCTTACCACACTAGCAGCTGTAATAGCCCTTCTTCAGGAGAGATTGCCTATTAAGCTCCATTGGTTGATATGCCTCAATGCCAAAATTTTCACCAAGAACTTATTGGGTAGATTGTGAAATAAATTATAGAAGAAAATGGGGTTTTTTCCTCATAAAAACTTCAAGACTTTAATTATCTTTCCATTCAAAATGGCATGATAAATATGAATTAGAAATTTTCCTTAATCCAAATAAAATAAAAAATAACCAAATTAGACATAATGCCTTAATAATTTATCCAAACTTAGAAAGTCTAGATTTTTTTCTCTTAAATTTAGATTTTTGATGTGATTTTTTAAATTTTGTGTGCAAGGTATCAACATTTCAATTTAATATATTTTGATAATTAGAGTCATACTAAATTGTATTAATCATCTATACCAAACGTTTCAGAACCGGCATATTCTCTGAAATCTCTATTTCCCTTCAAATGTTTTAATTATATGAACAATATAAAACTAAAATCCCAAAGAAACTTATTCCACAGAAAAATTTCTTACTATCCGTAGTAAAAAATGAAGTTCCATAATTAAATCATTTTCCCTGTGAATATAACAGGTAAAATAAGAGGGGGGACAAAAGAGCACAAGAGAAAGAAATGAGAATCTAGGGACTGCTGGGAAAAGATATCACCTGACGTGCTTAAATAAACTGTATTCTGTTCTCATTGTGTCAGGTTACACTAAATACCAAAAGTCTTTTTTTTTTTGTACTTTCTGGGAACCTTTCCCATATCATGCTGAGGCATTTACGTTTTACACAAATTACCATGTGACTACTGTGCTAGATGGCTAATGGAATACATGTTTAGTGATGTGAAATCTCAAAATCACTTAACAGTGTCAAATGGCGTATCTTCACCTCTGCTGCCAAAAAGGTTTCCAGTGGTGTGTCAGAGACAACATAGTTTCCAAAAGAGTTGAGTAGGAAACAATGGTGTCTCACTCTAGGAGGATGAGAAGATTCCCAGAAAAGAATCTGCCTCATTCAGTCATACCCACCACATCTCACAGAAGTGCTGCCAGATGGGTACCTTGTGCAGAAGACTACACGGAAAGAGTGTAATACATCACACACAGCTCCTGTGTCCTTATCCAAGAGGAGACACTTGTAGTAGTTGCCAGTAGAATCAAGAGACTAAAATTAATCATCTGTTGGCTGAACTCAGTAGGAGCGAACGTGTGCTGGAGTCAGAGGAAATGCAAGAGAGCTGCACTTCTTGTGTGTTTCAAAATTGTCTTTAACAATCTCCTAATCAATAATCCTAATCAATAATTTGAGAACTCTATAATATTGCTTAGCTATGCCAAACTGGAACCACTACTTTTGGATGTTTACATAAGACTAGGCCCACAACATTACTTCCTCTTTTCTTTTTTCCCCAAGGATGTAGATAAAGGAGAAGAACCTGTCTACTATCTGTAATAAACGTCCATTTTCCCTTGAGGGGAAGCTCTCACAGTTCCCAGTAACACACCAGGCGTCTGGCAGAAAGATGAACGAAACCCAGGACTGGTTGCACCACAGTCTTCTTGTCTGATCTTGAAGAGTCAAGCTCTGTACCTAGTGACTCACTTTACCATCTGCTCAACATCATAGGAGTACTGTGAGGATAAATACATTATGAGTAGGAGGCACCAAGTAACTACAGTGTTGAAGGCAATATAGTATGTTGGCTATCAAAATGAAGGTGTAATTGTAGCTTATACTATGTTCCTCTGCAATAGTAGTAAAGAAAAGCTGACATAGGCTTTAGTAGGTGGTAGCTGCCACAAAAGAAAAAAAAAAGAAGAAGAAAAGCTGAGAAGGTACATGAGATATTGATTCTATTTAGTTGTTAATTTGTTTGCTTAAGAAGAAGAGCCCAGGTTCAATTTTCCACACCATCAGCTGTTTATTTACATAAACTGGAAGGGCATCAACAACGTCAATATAGAATAATTCACACTCAGTCCAGAAAATACCCTGTAGGTACTCACTTGGGCTGGGCTGTACTTGCCTGCAAGATCTTCTTGTGAACAAATTGAAACAAGAAATTGAATCCATGTCTTCTGTGTTCCATGGCAACTGCTTTTTTTTTTTTTTTCCAGTTTCAGTAATTCAAAGAAGTAACTTTTTCCCTGCACAAAACATTTTTTTAATTAAATCCTTGCTTCATGCATCCTGATGGGCCTTTATTTCTTCTGTTGTGAAGAGGACAGCAAGGGCAACTTTAAATCTGAGAGACAGGTAACCCTGTATACCCTCATAAAATTTTTAGCTTCTTCTACACACCATCACAGCAGTTTTATATTTCATTCTGTTGCAGAGAACATCTTGGTTGCTAAGTTATCTTGGTGTGGTGAACATCACAGTCTTAATATTTGCTATTATTTTTTAATTCCATGGCTGCCCTTATATGTAAAAAATATGAAAGAACAAACCGTTAAATTCTGCTGATGGCATTCAAGATATAATGTCTATGATCAAAAACTTAAATCAATGTCTTGATAATTTTATCTACAAAAACAATTAGAATAGCATACCCATGTCTTAGTCATTATCTGAAAGGGTTCTGAGTTCCTAAAATTAAGTGTGCTCTACAAATTTAAAAAAAAAATCTGTTTTATTTTAAATGTTTCTTTCCTTAATTGTCTATTAACAATGACTGTGAGATTATTGTTGGAAATTAATCAACAACTTAAATGTGTATTTATTTTATTTCTTGTATATGGACTTTAGAGGCTTGCCAAACAGTAATTGAGCATTTGAATATTAAAAATTTTAACTTTTTTACAACCCACAGACAAGTCACAGTAAAGAATGGCATGCAAGCCTTGCTTCTTACCAAGGCTGAGAATTAACTGCCTAAATAAAAAGCTGTAAGTCCAACTTGGCCACGATCAAAGGAATTATTCCAATGTCTCAACCCTTAATGTGTCAGGCTCCCACCATGGGAACCCTACCTTGGCCCAGTATAATTAAATTACAACAAGATTTACTTTGTGCCTTTTGCCTTTTTTTCCACCAAGTGGTATCTGTATTGATCTTACAAAAGAACAGTTTTAAAGGAGACAGTTTAAACAGAATAATGGTTTCTGGTAATTTTCACAAATATAAATGCATATTTTCTTCTTATGGATTTAAGCTCCTAAATTATATTCCCTTCTTCAGGTTATTGTCTAGTATATCATTCCTTTAATGTTCTGTATTTGGAGAAACTTCATAATTTTCAGGGAGGATTATATAAAAAATTAATTTCTTTTCTGAACTGCAAAGATGAAAAGAACCTTTTTCTTTCAAAATTTGAAATGCAGACTTCTATTTGAAAAACAGATCAGCCAATAGTGTCGGAAACCACTCTGTCCTGCTGTGCAAATCTATGACATAGCAGTGTGAAACCTGTCACTCCAATGCTTATTCGTCCTTCCAGGCACTCAGCAGGTGGTAAAGGCCTCAAAGCATCTCAGTAAACAAAAAGGGTATTTGAATTGCCATTTCATGTCATTTCTTATAAGGGAAAATTTCCATTTAGTCTTAAAAAGCTGATAGCACTTTAAAAATATATTTTTCTGCCTTTCTTTTCCCCTCCAGATTATTTATCAATAATTATAACTAACATGGTATTCTCCCAATTTGCATTCTGAATTGCAAGTATCTGTCTAAAGCCTTGATAAGAGCAGTAATCTTCATGAGTACACCTACATGATTTCACATGTACTTGAAATACCTCTTCTATTCCACATAGACCTGCAGCAAAAAGCACTCAAACAAAATACAAAAAAAAAGCCAAAACCAAAAAACCCCCAAAACAATAACAAAAATCCCCAAACAAACAAACAAAAAACAACCAAAAAAAGTCCAAATGTGATAGATCACACACATAAAAAATGACCTGACAGACTGGCAATCTGGAACAGGCTGCCCAGAGAAGCTGTGGATGCCCTAGTCCTGGAAGTGTTCAAGGCCAGGTTGGATGGGGGTTTTGAGCAACTTTGTTTATTGGAACGTTTCCCGCCTTCAGCAAGGGGATTGGACTAAATGGCCTTTTTGATCCCTTCCAACTCAAACCATTATGTGATTCTGTGTTTCTATGAAAATTATGTACATCTTAGCTAACAGCTAATCTTTTCTTGCTTACAAAGCTTAGTCTTTTTTCTTTCTTATAATCATTATAAACATCAATCCTACATACTAGGAAGTAATCCAAATACAACAAGGATGTAACAGTTTGAAATATGTCAGGAGCTTGTCCGTTGCCACGCAAGCATTACAAAGGGCAATTGTTAATGACATGATATGAGTAGCAACAGGCTGACGGACAACAATGCAGAAGCAGCCCGCCATGGCCTGCCATGACACTTTTCTGGGAAGACAACCGCTCTTGGGCCAGATAAACACTTAGGAGGTGAGTAATGAGGGTGACTAGCTAGCTAACCCAACATCTTGGTCTACCTCCCAGAGCTATACTGGGCAAAAGAGGACTTTGGCTACACTGTTCAAACACAACAAATGAAAACATTTCTGAAATTGACAGCATATGGCAGTTTTTCCACATGTGTTTACATAGACTGTTTTAGTTCAGAACCTGGGGTGTGCTAATGTGAACTTAATGAAAGGGTGAGTATAGAGGTGATTATTGTTGTCCATCAATGGTTATCAGCAGTAAAGCTAACAGACCCACTGTTCCAATTAATTTTTTGGCTTCTCACCCTGGTGTAACAGGACCTGAGGCAGATCAATGAAGTAAAATACTGAAAACTGTTCCTTTAGAGATACAAAAATGTGCGGAAATTCTTCCTTAGAGCACTGCATTTGACTGTTCAACTACTGTGCATACACTATACTACTTAAAATATATAGGTTTTGCAAGCACCAGTCTTTCTGTCTCAAAAAAGAAAAATAAAATTCATTTCTAGATTTGCCAAAACATTTAAGAAACCTTTCTCAAAGAACTAATGCTCAAGCTTCATTAACTGCCTGAAACATCTCAGAAAGAGGGCAGCTAGAGTTACAGTTATTACAATTGTGATGTGAAAATGATAAATTGGAATCTTCTTTATGGATAAAAGTCTTATATTTGATGATCCTAATAACGATTCAGAACAATTTTGGCTTTTACAGTTCAGACCAGCACACAGTTCACAACAGCACAGCAAAATACAGCAAAACATGACTACTTAATGGCACTGCATTTCCTTATTTTATTGTGAAAAAGCACTTTACTATAACTTAGTGTAAACTATAATGCAGATATGTTATATTAAAGACGCAATAATCTACCCATTACTCATAGTGAAAAGCCAAGCTATAGATTAATCTTTTTGACAGTGTCTAGAAAATGTTAATAAAAGCTTTGTATCCATAAACTGAAATAATGCATTTCCTATTTTATATTGCAAATAGCATAAAAATATTCTGTACTTTAGAGACTTAACATTTTATTATTACTATATCTCTGCCCTTAAAATAGGATCTTTCATAAGGATATCTGAGAAGCTTTTTGGTTTTTGAAAGGAAAAAAATCATTAGCAGAAAATTTCAGATTTTTAAAAATTTACTTTATTAAATTATCTATAAAACCTGTTAAATATATTTTTATGTTTGCAGATTTTGTAGAATATTATGGATTAGATATTGTTGAGTTAGGTTCAAAAGCATTTATGAAAGTGTATACTAGCAGAGGGATGCATCAAAATGGTGTTATGCATGATATCTCCTCAACTTAGATCATCCATCAAGAGAGAATCTCCCTTTGGAATATCAAGAACACTCTGAATTTCTCAGTTTTAGTTCAATAATCCTATTTGACACCAGATCAGTTATTTTTATGAAGACAGAGCTGCTAGTGGCCTGGATTTTAATCTCATCTGTAAAGCAGGTACAGCAACGCTTTAATTATATGTGTGCAAAACTCAAACCACTTCTCTTGGAATGGCTTTAAAAAAAAACTGTTTAAATCCAATCCCTACTTGAAATATCAGAATTCTAGGGGATACTGCTTAGCTATTTTGACTACATAATCTACCTTATGTTCACAAATTCGAATCAGAGTGATATGGCAGAATATTAATTCATTTTGTAAGAGTCCTATGACTATTGGGTGTTGATTGATGAGAAACTCAACATGAGCCATCAACATGCACTTGCAGCCCAGAAAGTCAATCATATCCTGGGCTGTGCCAAAGGCAGCAGGGCCCCTCTAATCTGCTCCTGTGAGACCCCACCCAGAGTATTGCATCCACCTCTGGAGCCCTCAGCACAAGAAGGACAGAGATGTTGGAGCAAGTCCAGAGGAGGACTTGCTCCTCTTGGACCATCAATTTGAGGGCTACAGCCCTCTATGAGGCCCTCTACAGCCTCCTATGAGGACAGGAGGAGGAGTTGGAGTTGCTCAGCCTGGACCAGAGAAGGCCCTGGGGAGACCCTAGAGCAGGCTTCCAGTATCTAAAGGGAGCCAACAAAAAATATGGAGAGGGACATATTACAAGCACATGTAGTGACAGGACAAAGGGGAATGGCTTTAAACTGAAAAGACAGTATATTTACTATAGGTATAAGAAGAAATTCTTCACTGTAAAGGTAGTGAGGTGCTGAAACAGGCTGCCTGGACAAGTTGTGGATGCCTCATTCCTGAAAATGTTCAAGGCCAGGTTGTATGGGGCTTTGACAATGCAACAAATGACATTCAATTTATTATATACAATATTGTTATATAGTAGTATTTATCTCAATACATATAATGTATCATTTGCTTTAATAATAAATGTGTATCTAAGGCTTTTTAAAATGTTGTTTACAGCAAGCAAACTAAGAACAACCAGTTACTGTAAGTCCTGTAACACCATGGTGCCAGTAAAACAGTAGCACAAGGCACACACACACACAGGGGTGCAAAAGCAGTAGTAAAGCAAGGTGCATAAATCTGCTACAGATGCTCATAAGCAAGCAAGCAGGATAAAACAAATGGTTCTGCTCCATATCTGAATTCTTTGCATGACCCATGGCATCTGAAGTCTCAAATGAATGTCAGCCAGTGCAAATGAACCTGTTGAATATGAATCAAAGCCTTAACATCCCCAAGTTATTCCTCACACTGTGCTACAGACCAAATTCAGAGACAGACTAAATTTTGACGCATTGTACGCTACTACAGAAAAAAAGGCTGGTAGCAAAATTTACTCTTGGTGTAATATCATTTCCTGAGTCTGATGCAAATGTCTGCTTTGACACTAAAAAAGTCTCTAAAACAATCAGATTTAGAAAATGAAATTATTGCACATAATGCTTCAGTGTCTAGATTAGCTATGACCTTTCTTCATCGGATGCCTTTCTAAACATGATGGACATTGATCTCCAGCTCAGTATTGGAGAGAAGGCGTTTAGGATTTGAAAATATAAATTAGGCTAATTCAGATGTGGTGCTCAAGTAAGGTGTGGAATTTAATTTTGATAATTCTGTCAAAACATTATTCAGTTGTAACTGTACCTTCCTAAATGTGGGATGATAATTTCCTTTACAGGAGATAACTCAGAAAGGTTTCTAAGGAAACCAAGCAAGCACACCAAACTAATATCAGGTTTTATATGACAGTGAATATCACACAAGGAGAGTTGGAAGAGAATTTTCAAGGGAAAATGCTGTAAATGTGAATGAAGATAAATCTAGGCTTAAACACTGGTAATGTTTGAGAATCTCTGCTTCAGACTCCAGATATATTACTAGGTTAAGCAAAAAAGACGTATCCAACACACGAACAGAAACACGTGCATGAACGGAAACATATGGGATACAACTTATTGACAAAATACAAATGCAAATAGAAGAAGGCAGGGAAAGGAAAATGCAGATTATTTTAATGAAAACATTTTCAGAATGGGCAGAGTGAAGTGGGAGAAATCTCACCACCACAGTAATGGTAGATGTTTTGGTGGTTTGACTATAGTCAGCTAAAATTATGGCCAATGGAGACAGAAACCGCATGTAAAAAAATTAGATGGGAATCTTTCTTTCATGTGCAAAGCACATCCAGCCTGAATACTGCTAAAAATCAGACTTACAGACTCATAAAGGGCAGAGGATATGTCTGGATTTTTGATTCTTCAAACTTCAGGGGTGCCTGAGTACTTCTAACAGCCTTGAATATCTTTAATTACATATTCTTCTGTGGAGTCTGCTCCTTGTTTTCTTCCCCAGCAGAGCTGAACTGGTTCTTCAATGTGTAAGGGACTAGAGGGAGGAAGGTGGTCTAAGCAGTTACAGGCACTGACTAGGATTTAAGGTGTCCTGCTGTTTAGTGTGCAGGTGCAAAATTAAAAAAAAAAAAAAAGCCCAAAACAGGCTAGATGCATAACACATCAGTTTTTCCCCTAGATAAAGGCAGGGAGAAGGGGCCAATGCAGTCATGCTTGCTGGGAACTGTAAGCAAAGCAGGTGACTGTGCACAGCTCTGCTCTGGCAGGTGCTAACTGTAAATAACAAAGAGGCTCTGTGCTCCAAAGTGAGAATCCATTAAAAATGGATAAGAGAACATCTGATGTAAATGGTTGTGATGACATGAATGTGAGCTTTTCAGGCAGAATCAATACCTTCCATTAAATCATCTCATATTGTTGGGGAAAGTCACACTTTCAGTGGATATAAACTTTCCCTCAGGCCACTATAGTTACATCCAGGTTAGGGGCCAGGCAGAAGATCATGGGCAGTGAAAAGCAACTCCCTTTCCACCCACATACATGTCCTTTGGATTACTCTATTAAAAAGACATAATTGTAAAATATTGAACAAAATATTTCATTTATAAACTAATTTATAAGATACCATAAATGCAAATGGAACAAAATAATAAGGTTGGATCTCTACACCTCCTAAAAATGTTCACTTATTTATCACATAGACAGCTTTTTAACCTTCTTTATCCAGTAGTGTGTTTGATTATCAACCTGCTATTTTTAAGGTTCATTCTGGAACTGATTTGGAAATAAAATTATTTTACAAACAAAAGTATTAGGATATATTTACTTGCACTCCACAGACTTTTATCCAGGAATTCCTCTACACAGGTAGGAAAACTCTAAGTGCTTTGGATGCAACCTCCTACAGGGTGGTTAACTGTGCTCTTATAATCAGGCATGTACCCTTCACCTGAACTTTGCAGAGAATGAATCCTTCACTAATCTCTGCACATTAAAAGCAGGAAAAAGAACGTATTTTGCTGCCAGAGTTGAAAACTTCTGGTGAAAAGGTGGCTTTTACATTTTTATTCCAGAAAAAAAGTAAACAAATGAAAATAAAACAAAGAGCATACATTTTCCTCTCTGAACTTACCAACAGAAAATCCCTGTTTATCAACTCATCAGCAGATATCAACTCATCAGCAGAAGAAATGTTTCTTTGGATTAAGCTGAAGAAGCAAATTAATTATCTGTTTTCTTGTCAACAAATAAAGCCCTCACGTCTTTGTCTGAACTTAAAGTAAAAGGTACCTCTTTATTTAAAGACACTTTAATATACATTGGTGCTTTTGAAAGTGATTTTTTTCTCCCTTTTGCAAGCACACGGACATTTAACTAATATATAGACTTGGGATTTGACATCAAATGGTCACATGAGAGAAGAAATTAATGTAAATCATAAACTAAATACTACCTTCCTAAAAAACAGCCTTTGGGCAAAAACAATCAACAGTTTAACTAGCAAAGGCAGGTGCTAAAAGATCACTCTTTCCCTTCTTGTTATCATTTGTAGAATAGTTCTGTAGATATAAAGAGCAAGCCACTGAGCCAGATCCTGCTGTTCAAGAAATATGTTTCACAGCCAGGTAATTGCTTTCCTCAGACTGTTGCCCTAAAAGGAGGGGAAGGAGAGGCAAAAACCTAATGGTAATGAAGTGGACTACTTCAAGAGGATCTGGTCAAAAAACATTTTGGGTAGCTTAGTTTCATTGCAACTGTCTGTTACTACACATTTTCTACATTGAAAAAGTAAACTTTCAAAATAAAATTCCAGCAGTGCTAGACCATAAGCAACACTCTAGATTATATTATACAATAAAGATCAATAATGTCGCTTGGGAATTAAAGAATGCTATCAAATAAAATCAAATTACTGTTCATACATGTTTGAGAAAACTATCTGCATTCTATACATAGACAAATGTATGTAAGTCTTCACTTACTGGGTTTTTTTTGGTTGCTTTTATTTTTTTCTGACATTTTGCTCTACATCATTAGATAGAGGATTCTTGTAATACACTTGTAAAACACCGCTGAACATTTTCATAAGACTCTGATACTGATGTTAAAGACAAACTGGGGTAAGCAGCAAAAACAATTTCATTTCTTTGAAAGGTGTTCATAGAACAGGCTGAACGAATATTTTTTTCTTCCACCATTCAGAAGTTCAGTGTATCTCATCAGCTTGAGAGGCAGTATCACGTGCAAAAATAATTTGCTAATAGTCACTGCATCCTGTAGAACCCTATTTATTAGAGTGCCACACAATTTGAAGGTGGACTTCAAAGGAAAATGGACTTCCATCAGATTCCTCTGTTATTAGAGGCAAGTTATGAATTTCACAGACTCATATTTTCACATTGGTGAACAATTTAACTAAACCATTATTTTAATTTCTCGCACTGAATATGAACATTGAATCTGCCTATCCATTTGATGTTTTTTAAAAATATAGCACAAGTCTTGTACATGGAAAAATCAATTATTTAACCATAATGAAGAAAAAATTGGAATTTGTACCTTTTTGGAGCATGGAAATAATTTATATATAACAGATATTCAACAGCTCTTTCTAAATTATGGGTTTATATGCAAGAACATGTCAAAAAAAGCAGGTCAGGCATATTCTATTCTATTTTTCAAAAAAAATTGCATTTGTCTTACTACAGTATTGGTCAGATGGTCTTTCTCTGTCCAGAAGAACAGATAAACACTGACTTTATGTAGGAGTAATGTTGTCACACATTCCATTTTTTACATTGTTTATGAATAAAATTATTTTCTTATGGGTGTCATTTTAGCAAATGATGTGGTACAATTTTCCCTCAGCACTACTTGCAGTTGTATCAAATAAGTTAGAGCCTGACATTGCATCAGGATGCCCAGGAGAGAGTTCTATGTCTACAGAACCTTGTGCTTCTAAGGCACAAGCATTAAGGATTCAGAACAACATCTGGTGTTTTTACTGCATTTCTAGTCTGTGCAGGTAGGAAAAGAACCAATTTCTTGGTTCAAATCAAGAATCATGGTTTCTATCAAATGATAGATTTGAAAAAGTCTTTCTTAAAAAGTCTTAGATTTGATAAAGACTTTTAGCAGCTTTTAGGTGCTGCAGATGTAAATTGAAGAGCAAATAGTAATGCAAATATCACACGAAATCAGTAATTCAGGAACTGGTCAAGGAACTTTACCGTGCATAGCATCTGTACATCTCCTTCACACATTATAAATTTCTCCCACTCTTGGATGTATTTTGAAAAATTGCCCAAGTGCGTATCTGTAGACTCAGATCTGCAGTGCATTGAAAGCAGTAAAATAGATTCTTGTTTGATTTTGGAGACAGAAATTCTATCCAGAAGCCAAACTTCTAGATCTTTTTTTCCAACTTTAGAGCAACTATTCCAGTTGACAATAGAAAAGAAATTGGCCTATTAAAGAAAAAGATAGATAAAACCTGAAAAATGAAAAAAAATACCCAAGCCCTCTTTGCTCTAATTTAGAAATGGCTAAATCAATTTAAACTAAAATTCATTTTTCAGTCTCTCACAGAATGAAATTCCTTTCTAACAATTTTGTTGCTACAATAAAGCCTTGACAAATCGGAACTTACAGTGGAAGCTGTGATAGACCATTAACTATAGAGGATGCACCATAAAATAGCAGGGAAGCTGTCAGTGGGAATACAATTTTCAGGGGATTTACTTTTGTAGTTATATAAGAATATTAAATAAAAGTAATGTAATACAGGAAACCTTACTGCATTAATGTTATTTGACAGGTTTTACTGAATCTGTTTTCCTTCAAAGCCCCTCTTCTCATTTCTTCATCAATATTCTTCTTAATAGATAAAAAACTCTTCAAACATAGTCAGCTGGATCATTATACAAAAATGAACTGAAAAGAAGCATGCTTAAAGCTGAGAATTCAAAAAGCATTCTGGTCAATCCCAGGTGTCTTCAAAAGCGAGTGCTGTCTTGCCGCTGAGGGATACCTGATGGGATATTTCCAACAGATGACTGCTATTGGGAAGAACGCAGTAGGGGTGAAAATGGAAGCTGCCTCCAAAACTCCATCAGCTTCTCTGAAGGGAAAAGGTAACCAACGGGTTTCAAACACCACTATCCCATCAATGTGCAGTGAATGGTTTGCCCACTTTTGACTTCTTTATGGGTATAAACTCTATAAACTGTGCTGCTAAGGAGCTGTGGCTTTCCAGTCATTTTCTGATTCAAAACTAATACACTCCCTAGAGTGAGTTGGGTTTGTGTTTATGTTGTGTTTTCTTTATTATTTGTTTTTGTGCAGGCATAGACCTGAACTACAACACAAAGCGGATGCAATCACATGCGCAGACTGCATGAAGCAGACTTTCTGTTCCAAATTAAAGCACAAAGGAAATCATAAAGAAATTAAGTTAAATTAAAAATATATATATAACTTGGTCTCATTAAATTTTATCTTGTCTGCTCCACATTTTTGCAGCTTGTGGGTGGAAGGAAAAAAAAATGGATTGGAATTGAAAGCATACCTGAGTCATCACAGATCTCCAGAGGAAATGAGCTTACAGGTAACAAAAGCTGTTGGGTCTGTCTGAGTAAGGAGGGTATCTGTAGGAGGCTGAACCCTGGCCAAGATACAGGTTCTAATCAAAACAGATGCAAGACCCAAATGGTGAGGAGTGCTCTCAACTGAATTCTGCCCACCAAAAGTATAGTTGTCATTTCCCTACCCCAAATTCCTAAACTTGACAGCCAGTTTTTAAGTGCAGGACTACTTAACAGCTTTGAAACCTAAATGGGTTTTTAACAATTTTGTTAATTTAAGCAGTTTTTTTCTCTTCTGCATCTAATTTCTTTTATGTCTCACTCAGTACCCAACATTCTTCTATGTAAAAGGACTAGAAAAACTTTAGTTCAAAATGTGGTGCCACCAGCTTTAAAATATATGTGTTATACATTACTCATAAATATGGTTGTTGGAAATCAACCTCTGAAATTCTATTATATTTTTACTGCTCTCTCTCTACTTCTCTTTCAACAAGAGGATCAGCCTCTTCAGAAATTTCTGATGAAGCAAATTTAATTTATAATTTTCATACTATTTGGAAAGAAAACTCCTAATTAACTAACATAATGAGCACTAATTTAGTGAGCACTTTTGGGGTTGAGGGTTTTAGGTATCAGATTAAATTTTAACAAAAGTTTAATTTTGCATAAAATGTCCAGCAAAAAATACTAAAACTGAATATTAGATATGTAGTTGTTTTGGATTTTTTTTAAAATGAAAATATGAAAAGTGTTTTATTTTTGGCTTGTTTATTTGTTTTGCCAGCTCAAGGGATCTTCTTGCCCTGACTCCTTTTTTGGCACTCAGTTATGCAGACATAATAAAAATTGCTGAATTTGGTTTGTTTTCACCAGCCTATGACTATCACCTCTTTTTGCCTTTATCAGTTATCTGCACTATTTGAGGTGTCTGTATTATCAACAAAAAGTGATGTTTGATGTTTTCCCTAGTAATAAGCAGTGCAACTCTAGATGGGAACTTATGGATTGAAGCCTTTGCATGATGTTCTGATGCATGCTGTATTTATGTTTTGGGGCACAGGGATTTCAGAATATGTCTAGGCCTGGTTGTACAGACTGAATGCCTGTAAGCAGGTGAAGCACAGGTTTCAGTTGAATTTCAACCCAAAGATTTCTGATTCACATGCTCTGAGGCCATTGTGTAAGGTGAACCAAAGCTCAAAAGCAGGAGTGCTCAAGAGATTCATTTCAAAAGAGCAGCCTGGTTCGGAACTAAAATACTAAAGTATTTGCAAAATCCAAGTCCCATGTCCATTGTAGTAAAGTGAAAACTGGAGGAAAAAAGAAAGCCTTTTTCACAAGGACTAATCTAATATATTTTTGGATGTCAACAACTGATGTCTGCATTTAAGCCAAACACTTGGCTTATGTTTATATTTACAATGACTTGGCTTACACTATGTTTACAATCATTTTAAGAAACCAAGACCTACAGAAAAGTCCCATTTAATAACCTATCACAGATCTGATAAATTCTGTCTTCCTGTTACTGGTTCACCTCAACTGACTTTAAAGTTCAGATTAATAATTAACATAGCAGAGGTTTACATTAGCCAGAGGACCTCAGTGAGTTTTCTTACTGTCCAGTTTGACAACTAAAAAATATATTGATATTCAGGATAATTTCTGCTCTCACAATAAAGTATGTTTCCTATTTTAAGTCAATATGAAGCTTGAGAGAGCATGTATACATTTGTTTTCACTCTCACAGTTAGACATCTTCTTAAAGTCTGATGTACACATGTGGTAAATTAAGATCACCTTTGCTCCTAAATTCTTGTCCAGCGAAAATAAAAATGTGTTTCAGATATCTCACAAGTCTCCTCTCTCTAGTCATAAGAGATATTTGGTCAGGCCATTAAATCAGTGAGGTTTAACATCTGTTGAAATCTTGAAAGATTCTTTAATGTTACTGTTGAAAAGAGATTGACTTATTTATTTTCATAAAATGTTCATTTAAGTAACATCTAGAAACATACCACAGTAAACTAAAGAAACACAGTCTTAAATTCAGAATTAAGACAAATAATTTTATTTATTAAATTACCATATGAATAACAAAAATAATCTTTATATAAATAAAAAACCCAGTTTTTTGACTGTAAATGTCAACTAAATAAACGAAAAATAATTATTTAGGCAAAATCAGTCAGCTCTGCCTGTTATAGAATTGAGTGGTTTAAAATGGATTTAAGATTAAGATTACTGGCTGTCAGATTACTATTTTACAGAACTTTATTGTCATTTATATAACAATAATCTTTAACCACTCTCAACACACCTCTCAGTGGAAAGGGTAGTCCAGGCTAAAAGTTTAATGCAATGTGTTCAGAAAACTAATTCAAGGATGCCTAGTTAGGATTGCAAAAGATTTAAAACTCTGAGTTTTATGGGGAACTTCTCTACTTGTCTCATGTTGTGCTATTACATACACTCAATAAATTTCACACCTGCTTGAAAGCAGTCATCCACGCAAGTAATCTAAACAACATGTTTTGCTAGTTTAGTACATATCAAAATTAATCTACTGGATTTCACAGAGCTCAGTCAAAAGATACTGTGATCCTGCTGCCCCTTTACTACATGATATTCTTCTGGTGATAGGCCTTACTGAGAAAATGGAGACTGGTGCCTAACCTCATGGAACTTTGAAGAGGTTGAACTTATGGTCATTGTTTTCCAGTTAGACAAGTATTACGCTACAGAACATAGTAAAGTCAAAATTATTATATCAAAATTTATAATCAAAAATTATAAAATCAAAAGAAGAGGGTCCAGAAGGTGTCCAAATCAAAGCTGTAAAATGCAGATGTCAGGGTAAAGTATCTCTTGGCCCATTTTCATGTTGGTGCAGAAATTTTGTCTTTCTGCTTGCATTGTAGTCTAGAACTAACAGAGGGACTAAGAAATACTCATCTATAAAAATCTTTATCTTGGTTATTAAGTCATAAGACTCTGCTTTCTGAATGAGGAGTAGTCTTGTTTCTGAAGAAAAAAAGTCATGTGCCATAAAACTCTGGGCATTACTTTTGGGTTTAGAATTCCCTGACATGCCAAAGATAAAGAGTTTTGGTCATGCTTCAGTCAAACTTTCCTCTTGTTTGACTTTAACATACCAGATTCAGGACTGTGCCTGGTGTTAGCTCTCTTCTACACAAACATGGTTAGCTCCATCCTTAGTTTCAGCTCTCTGGTACATTATATAGTCATGTAACTCTTTTCAGTTTCTGGGACGAGACCTGCTAGTTGCCTTTGCTTTCCAGGTCTTCACCAAGTAAACACCTATCATTGTAGGTTATAATGCAGAATCTGACCCTTTGACATTTTATTTTCTTTCAACATAAAATGTGGAACAGGATGGACACATTCTTCAATTCAACAGTACATGGAGGAATAAAGCATTTTGTACAGAGTCAGTAAGAGCAACTGCTTTCCACAATCAGGGAAAACACGTAATGGATTAGGCGGTACTTATGCAGAGTAGAGGACTTCAGTCTTCTTAAGTATCCTGAGTAAGGTCACTCTTGAGCCAAATAGAGAGAAAATTATAATTACATCCTGAACACTCCCAGTAATAAGCAAAACTCTTATTTACAGACCAGTTCAGAAATGTAAAATACTGACTTACTCATGAGACACAGCTGGGTTTAAAATGAGTTATAAATGTGATATTGCCAATTAATCTTCCTAAGTAACATTTCTCCATTTCTTAATTCTCTGCCAAAGCAGTTGTAACATGGACTACCTGTACAGAAGTAATGCATACATAATGATATGAGCTCTACTACTGACTGGTCTAAAAATTGATTGCTTTTCTTTCTTTCTTTCTCTGCTTCATTTCTTTTGTTGGCTTGAACATCATTCATATACAGATTTAACAAATGCTTATGACATATGGTTTTAAATGATAAATTACTTTGCCTAGATAACAAGATAAATGTGGCAATTGGGTTTTTAAAAGCTGACAAAACTAAATATTTCCCATGTTTCCATGAAAGAAATTGAAGAAAACCAATCAAACAAACAAATAAAATCACTGCAAGCATATTTTAATTAACTCAATAATTAGAATGGGTTGGATTTTGTTTGGGGTTTTTTTTTCTGTCTATGAGTCCTTCCATCTTGGGTCTTGATGGATTCTGTATTACAGATCATGTTTACAAGAAGTTTCAGTGAAATTGAAAAAAATAAGAATGAATAATCTTCCATTCAGGCATAATCCTGAAACAGAAAATGCCAAACAATGAGTGAATTCATTTAAATATTGAATGAAGCAGTTCCCTTAAAAGAAAAAAAAAATCCTGTTTAATTTCCCTCTTATTTGCAGAAACCATTACAAAATGTTGAGTCCTTTAATAAAGATAATCATATTACAGTAATTATATAAATCACACTTTGATTTAAGAAAATCCAAAAACTTCTCATAATTTGAAAGTGCAATGAATATACTTTCAAAGAATACAAATGGCTTAATATTTCTCTCCACTCTACAGTTAATTCAGCTCAGCTTCTGCATACAGATAACCCTTGCCATTGACATTGCCCTTTTGCCCGGTGCCTCATGGTGGGAAAGTTCCTTCCCATTTTCACATACAATGAGGCTGTTTATGGCTGTAAATATCTCAGCCAGGTGTTATTCAGCTGAAAAAGATATCTCCATGGTATTTTTCCTGATGCCACATGGATGCTTATCCGTGCTGCTTTCATCTGTGACTAACTGCTTGCAGCTTCAGCGAGGCACTGGAAGCAGCCTTGCTGGGAACATTTGGTGTCCTGACTCATGGGTGCTGGAATGAGTGAATAGCAAAAAGCTGATACATCCGGAAGAGCCTGAGGCTGAATTCTGAAATTCAATTTCCATTCCTTTGGACTACTAGAGAGCTAAACTGAGCGATGCAAAAATCACTAAAGACTCAAAAAAGACATCTAGATTTTTTTTTTTTCCAGAGTAATCTAAGTAGTCAAGGGAAGCTGTTAGTAGGAATACTCATAAAAAAGGACTGATAATGATATTTAGATTTTTTTTTTTACCTTTTTTTTTCCCTATGCAGACTATAGAAAAGACTGAGTTCAGCCCTGGGATCATTCCTGTCCATCTCCATGACAGCAGAAATTTATCCAGGTACCATAAAATTGATGACTAAGTATAGAGTAGCTACAATGAAACTAAAGTATTTTTCAATAAAGCATGAAATTTTCTCTATTTGAACAAAAATCACATGCTTAAAGTGTGCTTTATATTGATTTCAAAGATGAGCTCAACCTTTTAAAAGCAGGCTTCTTCTTAAGAGTACAACACAGAGAAAAAAAACCCCAAAGGTTCCCAGAGCCACATTTACTGCTTTGGAAATGCTGAATTATGCAGGATATTTTTGCAGAGAATCATATTTGAAGAAAACATAATTTTAGGATTTTTAAGGAAAATTTATTTAGGTGTTCATTTTCTGTCCGCTCTGTTCTGATGCTTACATGTTGCTTACATCCTGATAAAAATATGAGATATGTATTTTTATTCTTTTACAGCTCCCTCTGAAAAGAGACGCAAATTCCTATTTTATTTTAGCTTAATTCTCAAGTTTCCTGCTTTTCCCTTAACTTTTAGCCTAACCTAACATCAGTGATTTCAATGCTGTTGGACCTGAACCACACATTTGTACAGGATAGGAGAATCCAGTACCTTTTGACAGAAGTCACACCAGGTGTACCACTTCCTTCAGTCTGAAGCTAGGCTTTTCCCTCACCTAATGAAATTAGCCAAACATTTCCTAATTCCAGTTTAATTCAGTAGTTCTTGATCAAAATCTGAGTGACCCTATCCTTTTGCCCTAGTAAATATTTCCTAATAAGGTTTGTCTCTAGGAAATATAGTCAAAAAACAAAGCTTGACATGAAAGCAGAATGATCTCATTTCGAATGATCTTTCAGATTTCAGCCACTAACTTTGGCTCCTAGCTACAAATTTGTTCACATTTTTCACTAACCTACACATGATTTGATTCACACTTTAAGTTTATTCCATCTCCTGATTGAAGGCAAGCAGAAATAAGAGCTTTTGAAGATTCCACTTGGCCATTTTCCTGGGAAGCAGATTTGTAGCACTAGCTAACCCATTTTTCAACAGCATGAATTCTCACTGCCCTGATTATTATGTGCTCATTTGCACTAATTCAAAGTCAGTTCACAAAACTAACACAATCTAATTTGGTAACAATACCTATCCACCTATAAACTGAAACAAATTATTAGACAATGCTCAACTGTGTAGACAGTCAGAATTGGAAGTACCTTTCGAAAACAAAAATTTTTAGTTATTTTAGAAAAATCTTTCTAAGATGAATGACAAGGCTACCCTTGCCAAAACATGGTGTCTTGCATTCTCTGGGGGAAAAAAATATCTCTGCAGCCCTGTTTTGCTCCCAAAGATATAAACCTTACTATTCCTATTGATTGAAAATGAGGAAAATCCCATTCTAAGTTAAATTCTATCTTTCTAATGTAGTTCTATCTGAATGCAGTCAAAGTTCATCCAATGAAATATAAAAAATAATATTCTGGAAAAATGTGAGTAGCTGGTAAAAGACATGAACTATTATGTTCCACTAACTATTTGACAGAAGCAGCTTTTTAAAACCAAGCAAACTTCAATATCACAGCTTCACACAAGCAACTTGATATGATTCCTCTTACCTAGCCTCATGAGACAGCGTCCAAAGAAGTCAGACAGATTCTTAGAGTCAAGAGAGTGTGTTGTATTTCCTCAGCAGCACCATGGACCCATGTTAAGAAATGTTAGTTCTTAGCAGAACGAGTGATGTTCTGCTAGCACAGGCACCCCAGCTAATCTCAGATGTCACTGTCCTACACAGCAAGAAAAGTGATATTCTAAATGATACATGCTTATGCTACGTATAGCTTTCCTTTTTTAATGCCCACCCTCAGCCACAAAAGCTGCTCCTGTGCAGTTGCCAGAGATTCAGTGTATTGTACTTCCGTTAACTAACTCCACCAAGCAAGCTGAAAGTGGAATTATCTGAAGTATTTGACTGCCAAACCTTCAATTATCATTATGGTTTAAAAAAAAGCCAGTGCTATTTTGAGTGCAGTTACAATAGCACGCCACCTGTGAATAGCTGGTTGGAAAGCCAGGCCAACAAAGCCTCATTGGCTTGTATGAACTAAATTTTCACCCTCTAGCAATAACCTAAACTATTCAGACATGAAACTCACTTGTCCTTCACTGCTCTCTAAAGCTACATCTGTGCACCAGCTATTTTGTCAAGCATTTTTCAGACACTTTCTCAAGAATGTAAAACAATTAGGGTCATGTAGATACATACAGACAGATTTATTAACTGACAGTGCTCTCAGGTGAAAGTGATTTTCATGATCTACACCATTTTGATGGGCCATTTTCATGATCATATTTCTCTGTCCAATTTATTTATTTCTATCCATTGCCATCATTAGTTCCTGTCTAGAGCAGTGAACATATTTGAAGCAAATCAAGAAGATGCTGATGAGTATTTTACTGGCATCTGACGGGTGGCGATGCTTTCGAAGTTCTAACTCAGTGATACTTTAAATTCAGGATTCTGTCTCACAAAGACATATGCACTGTCTTGGTTTGTCTTTCCAGGAAGTACTCACTCTGCATAAAATTAAACACATATCACAGCTCTAGTAGATCTCTCCAGCTGAACACTTATCAGGTTGATATATTTTACCATAGTACAGGTCCATCTCTTCTTATGCTTCCCTTGCTTAATATGGTTTCCCCAGATTTCCTGAAAACGTTTTCCAGCAATAAAACCATGAAATTTCCCTGACCACTATTATCCACTACCACTTTTGCAGTAACTTTCGTTTGTCCTTAGGAGGAGTTGCTGGGCTTATTTAGTCAGAAAAAAAGGCAGGCTCAGGGGAGACCTTACTGCTCTCTACAGCCACCTGAAAGAAGGTTAGAGCCAGACCAGGGGCGGGGGGCAGGGGGGGTGGTGGGGTCAGACTCTTCCTCCAGGTAACAAGAAACAGGACAAGAGGAAATGGTCCCAAATTGCAGCTGGGGAGGTTTAGACTGCACATTTTGAGAAATTATTTCATGGAAAGAATTGTAAAGCATTGGAACAGATTGCTAAGGCAAGTAGTGGAATCAGAATCCCTAGAAGAGTTCAAAAAATATGTATTTATGGAACCTGAGGGCATGGTTTAGTGGTGAACATGGTGATAGTGCTGGGTTGGTGGTTGGACTTGATGATCCTAGGAGGTATTTTCCAACCTTAATGATTCTATAATTCTAATACATCCAGTTGTCCACACATGTATTTCCTAGACTGTGACAACATATTTAAGTCTTTCTGAAAGGCATTATTAACCTATAAAAAGGTATTTTTATAGATAAGAAGCTAAATTCCTTCACAAATCCAATGATCTTAAATAGTAATCATATGGTGATTGTGTGCCTTAACTGCAGTTTTTGTTATTGCTTCAAATATGTTTTGAAGCATATCTGAAGTTTCCCTGAAACTGAATTATAAATTCTATCATTCCTTTTGTCTTTTTATACTGCATTCATATAATATTGTGTTTTAGAGACAGAAAAAATCAGTATAGACTTTCTAGTGTATTGATTTATTTTTAAATTAATTTTTTCTTTTTTCTTTTTTTCATATTGTAATTCATTTTTTTCTTATTATATTTTTTCTTTCTCTTTTCTTTTCTTTTCTTTTCTTTTCTTTTCTTTTCTTTTCTTTTCTTTTCTTTCTTTTCTTTTCATATTGTAACTGATATAGTGGGCTGGGATATCCTTTTCTAATCTGTTTGCAAAATACACGTAACTTCTGTTCTCAGCTCAAGGCCAATCAAAGATAAAATAAGGAAATAACATCTCAGAAGTACAACTGAAACCTTCAGGTCTTAAATCTGCCCTATGTCAGTCCACCTGTCTTATGAAATAGCATTACTGACAGTAAAGGGACCACAGGAGTTAAAAAAGAGGGAGCAATAGCATAGGAATTTCTACCTTATTTCCCTATAATGTTTAACCCACAGGAGCTGACTGCCTGCTTTTGAGAAAACAGCAAACTGGAGATAAGGCAAACTTGAGTCCAGGTGCTTGTTAGCATCTGAGAAGTCATCTTAAGGAGGTCTTGATATTGTTGTTGACTGAAATACTAAACTGACATTTTAACAAATTATCTATTTTCAACTGCTGGAACATACATTGTTAGATTTCAGAGTTAGTGAACAAGAAGCCATAAACATTCTTGTAACACAAGTTAATAATTTCATATGCTGTGTTCATAGACTTCAAATAACAGTATTTGTTGATGGTTGGTTCAGATTCAAGCTTATCTTCAAAACCAGACTACGATGTTCTCTTTTATTTATTTAATTCTTACACAAAAAACTTATTTGGAATATAATATTTCTGAACAATCTGCATTATGTAATATTTTCCCAGAATCAGAAAAAAAATCCCATGGATAATTATTTTTCTCTTTTGAACTGCAGTCCTATTTCTGTTCACAGCTCATAAATAAAAGGATAACATTCAAGTTTTGAAATTTAAGCATAGAAGGTTCAAGTTTTTCTTCAGTTCTGATATCACTTGATTTTTCTGTTCAAGGCTCACATTAGCTTCTCTAAAATGTGAAGTCCATCCCTTGTGATTTGTAGATCATTATAATATTTGATGCTGTTACTAATTATTTCAATGAATTGTATACAGTGTGGCTCTGAAAGTTTCATAATGCAAACTACTTCTTTTCAGCTACTTTTGTATTTATGTTGCTTCTTCACTTTCTGTAAGTCCTATAACCACATCATGGCTTTTAAAGTGTGTCATTTGCTCTACGTAGACAAAGGTTCACCTAGTTTAGTGTGAAATTTGCTTGATCTTGATAAAATTCCTACAGTCAGTATAAAATTAGATCTGACTTTCAGGTTGCATCTGGGCAATGCGAAGATTTGCTTTCATTTTTTTTTCAGCCTGACAGCAGATAAAGACTTCTTATATTTCTCCTGGATTTTCTTAATTTTCATTCTCTCTATCCTCCTTCTCCGTCACACCTGACTATGACAAATGTATACCTGTAAGTGCAATAGGAAAACCACTTGAATAAGCACATATAAACCTGTCAACATGGACACAGACCCCTCTCTTGGTTCATTACCTGTTGCCTTAGTCCTGCAATACCACCTCTGTAAACCAACACTATGTGCTACAACCCAGTCTATGTTTTTCAAATAATTTCTTCCTCCTTTCCTCTTCTAGCATGTCAACTCCTTTCACTCCTTATTCTTTTTCCGTTAAAGTATGTAGGAGCAGTGACCACTTTTTCAGTGGTCTCTACTGTAATTCCCCATTATGCCACAATTATGCCTAATTAAGTCTTATACTTTCTTCTACCATATGCTGAACTTCCATTTGATGGGACAAAGTGTGATGTAAGGCTCAGACAGTGACAGATGCTTATTCACGCAAAAGTCAGATAGAAAGACAAATGTTAGAAAAATAGATTAGATAGAAAAATAGCAAATATTTATTGTCTAATATTTAAAAAATAACATATAAACCACCTGGAGAAAACTTATTTATAAATATCACAACTGTGAGGTTTAGAGCTTGAAATGTCCTATGAATTCAGCATAACACAGAAAAAATCCTTCTGCCTCTCGGAGAGCTCTGCACAGTTCTCAGCCTGATCTTCCTGATCCCTGCATTTGTGCTGCTAATTGGGCATGTTTCTTATGTTTATCATTCATTCTCCTTAGCAACCAGGGTACAAGCAAAGGAAGGAAATCTAATATAGACATGTTCATTGAAGGTTCCTTAAAAAAGGATTAATGCTTTGTAGTATCAATTGCATTGAATTAAGGTTAACTCTTGGCATTGCATTTTTCTTTCTGGGTGTCGTGTCCTTAAGTCATGCTCTTTAGAGGCAATTTGGAGATAATTCTCACAGCAGAAAGAAAGAGGCAAGTCTCTTTGTTTCTGAGGAACACAAGACAAGATAAACCTTACTAAAGCAAATAGAATCAAGTAAAAAAAAAATTAGCAAATTTTCACAATCTTTAAATATTTTGGCTTACCTTCAGCTTTTGAGAGACACACTGATTTTTAGTTAAGAGGGTTGGATAAACTGCTAGTCTCCATTCCTTTCTTGTTTTGGATTTCAATCAAATAGTTCCAAGAGTCATGGATACAGCCGTGGAAAGAGATGTATGGTGAATGAAAATAAAAATATCAAGTTGAGGACTAGATAAAAACCTAGAATAAAGTAAATAAAAAATGGCCTTATGATCACCAGGATTACTTTTAAGGATAACCTTAAGGAACTTTAGGAAAATCTCGTTACAGTTGCCTGGGTAAGAAAGGGTATGTAAGTGGAAGACCATAGGCTCATTACTGCAGCTTGAACTCTTGTTTGACTTTCCCCATTCCATTGTTACTATTCAACTTCTAACTGTCCCTTTTCTATGAACAACTGTCTGGAGACAATTAGAGAGGTGTTTATTCTTTTTGTGCCCCACACTTTTCTGTGTGTGACCCTGGATGAAAGGAAGGAAGAGTGGAGAGAGAAGAAAGAGAGGGAAGAAAATCACCTCTTAATGTGTCCTTCAGTATTTCCATATGTTTGCTTAATAATACTGACAATGTGGGTAGAATAAGTAGTGTTGAACTGCTCTCAGTACTGTCAGAGAACAAGTATATGCACACAGGCAATTAGAGGATAGTAGCTGGCATCCGCACATCTGTATTCTACTTGACACTGCACTAATTTACTCATTAAACCAAAGCCTAGAGAAATAGGTTTGCAGTCAAACTAGGCAGCAAGGACTCATTGATAGTAAATAGTTGAAATTTTTCTCCAAAAAAACCCTTGAACTGAAATCCAGACTGCTGCTAAAGATAAGCTTGTTTTTAAGTGTGGGTTAAAAGGAAATCACTGAGTGGTGAAGTACAAAGAATATTATGCAGAATAACACCATTTTCTAAGAAGGGGAACCATGTACATCTTGAGCAATGCAGTTCATTAGATTCCCTAATCCTTGCTTTTGCATGGAAAAATAATTTGAACTGACATTCCTTGGCATGTAGCAAATGTAGTATTTTCACTCACAAAGTCTTGTTGCAAATAACAGCCCCACCTCTTTTAGACATCTAAACCTGCAGAATGTCTGTGGAAAGCATTCAAAGGCATAGCAATCAAGAGCCTCCACTGTGCAGAAGGCTCTGATGCAGAGACATCCTGCAGAGGCACTTCACTTCTCAAACATATTTTGAAGTACTGTATAGCTTTTCCCTAACACAAAATCAGGAGAAAAGGCAATGGGAGATCAGCAGCACATCTATACCATGGTGGATTCATAGCCCTACTTTCTTCAGAGCACAAAAACACCTGATCTGCAGTTCCTGTGGCTAACTTGCTGTCCAAGTAACCAGGAAGAAATTAATCTCTTTTAATTTTAGCTATCTAGTCTAACCTCCCATCTTTCTTAGATATCTGTCACCTTTAGCTCCCTTCATACATTTATTTGCCCTATCACAAATGCCCATATTAGAGGAAGATGGACGATTCTTTGGAAATGCTGTTTTTTCCTCTTTGATACCCAGTGTTTAACTAAGACTTTGAAGTCTAACTTCTAGACGTTAAAGCTAGAACTGATGAATCTCTCCCTAATTAATGGAGAGAGTGCAAAAACTCCAGAGGGTAATTCAACCCATCTATTTTAAATGCCTATTTAGAGAAGAGAGGAAACCATTTCTCCCCATTAACTGTGTAGGGAGCCAAGTTAACTTGCTTAACCAGACACTTAGCTTTCGGACAGCAAAAGTTGCTAAGACAAATTACATCCCAAGTGTTCTGCAGCCAAAAGGGGATTTCTTTCGATCCCTTCAAATCCTAGCAAAACCCCTCAAAAAGCTTGTTTCTTCAGACTTTACAGAAGAGTCATGATTTAGCTCTCTGCCAGTGAAACAAATATAATTCAGGGATGCTTTTTTTTCTCAGACAAGGGAAAACAACTGCAAGCTAAATATCACTTCTAAGGTCTACTAGGTCATCTTCAGCCCCTGGATCAATACATAGATGGAATACAATCGTAAAGGTCACATTGGAAATTTCCATCTTCATAAAAAAATTCAGTATGGGAAAAAAGGTAACTTACACAGTTCTTATCCAAGGCCACTACTTCTATGCACTTTCATGTTAGCAAATCTAATTCTTCTATGAGTGATCAGCATCTTTTAGGTTGAAGTGCAAAGTACTGAAGGAAACAATTTGTTTGCAAATTTTGTTCATAACTGGAATTCAAAAGTGATTTAACTGACTCCACTTGTACTACATTTTACAGCGCTCAGACCTTCCAAAGGGACACTGTGCTATTGCTTTTTGACATCAAGAAAAGATAGGTCATTTTATGTTTTTATTAACTCAATAATGGCCAATTACCAGCCTAAAGCATGTCATAACCTTAAATACAAATTCAAGATGCAGAACATCATTAAACTCCCGACAAAACTCTTCATTATAGTGCAGAAAAGTCAATCTTTGAGAAGGAGCTTTTAACTTTTCCTGTCAGTGTGCATTTGGTCCCTCAAAAATAAAGATGATATTTCTCCGTAAGCAAATTATTTTGCCTTTTTGAAGAAAACTGACCTGAGGAAAAAAATCCCTGGGAGGATAATGGAAACTGATGAAATTAATAGACACTCACTAACCCTCATAAAGCCTGAAATAAACACATTTGATCTCCTAGATCCAGGAAGTTCTGGGATACCATACTTGATCCCTGAATTAACAAAACGAAAACAGGTTTCATGAACATAATTTTTTTTAATTGAGTAAAGCCATCCATCCAGGTTTTTATATAAAATTTTCTTGTAAACTCCATTACATAAATATAGTATTACAGATATTACAGACAGAAAGCATCACATGGTAGTCAGTCTAAACTTTCTGTAATAGCCAGTCAAGTTTCCACTTCAGAAGTATTTGAGATGTTTATAACATTGTTATTTTAATGTACCTTCAATTCTGATCTTTTACGCGGATTCTTAATCCTGACTCATTTTTCATGTCCTCAAGTACATTACATTTTAAAAGTTAAAATGTGCATGAAAACATATAATCTTCTGTCTATTAAACAAAAAAAAAAAAGAAAGAAACAAACAAAAAAAAGTGATAGGCATTTTTCCAAAACAGCTATTCCCTGGTTTCCTTTTGGACACAGGGAGCTCATTAATTATGCTTTTAATGCTAATTTCCTTGATTTAGTGGGAAAAAAAATTTAGAAATGTAGATGTTGTGTAGAGAGAACACTTATACTGCTCAAAAAGGTGTTAACCCTTTTCTCTAACGCTCATTCAAAATTTCTATATTAGTTTGATCTTAATGCCAGCCACAAGCAAAACTATGAGTTACTGTTGCTTTTTCTTGCCAACGATCTCAAGGAACTGAGTCAACTGCTAGTGATTACCAGCACATGGGAACATCTTGTACATGGAAGCATCTTATAGCCAGGCCACACAGAGCAAAACATATCCAGTTTTATGGTGGGAAACCACAAGGCCTTATTTTAAGCCAGTCGATTGCTTTCCTTTCATGAAGTGCTAAATGAATGTCCTCCAGAGCATGTTCCAGAGGGTCTCACCTGAAATGCTATGTCCACAGAATGTCATCTTCAAGGAAGCAGCTAGTGTTTCAAAAGGCTGCAGTATGGAAAGTGTCTCCACTCAACAAAGTAAGTGTGCTCTTTCACTCTTTGAATTGTGAGCTTCTGCAAGAGGAGACTAGTTCTGGCAAGCAATCAATTCTCAGGGAGGTGACTATTAGAAGAAAAAAAAAACAGCCTTTGTGGCAGACTTCTCTCGACTGAAATATTACCTAAAAGAATATGAGCGCACCGTGTCTATGACAGTCTTTTGGAAAACATTTGGGTAAAACCCTAACTAGGTAAATGGTAAGTAGGTGTTTTTTTCTCATTACAGAAAGGAAGAAAACAATATTGAACCTGTTCACAAACTGTGTGATAAAGATTTTGACCTTCAGTAAATCTTTGAAAAGTAATGTGTAAGGAATGATTTCTCCAAACAGTTTTCTATTGTCACAAATTTACATAGTGAGTGCAGAACTTCTTTTAATATGCTGCTTAACCAGGAAAGCAAATGAAATGAAATTTTTTTTGCAGTATAATACTTTTTCAGCTGCCCTTAAATTGTCTTTTTCTAGCTAAACAGAAAGCAGAAATACTTTATCACAAAATCCTTTGCCCCTGCATGTACAACTGATCACATCCAAATAGAATGCAAAACCTGACATGACGTCAACTTGAAGTGAGTTGTTTACAAGCACAAAATCCCTAGTACTAATTTGTTGCCTCATTTCTCTTCATAGAGAAAAGCAAGGCACAAACTTTTCCTAAAGATTTATTGGGAGAAGGCACGAAGGAGCTGCAGAGAGAGAAAAACATCTCTTATCTCTGCTCTCTGTCCTCCCCTGTGGAATGGGAGTTGGAGATTGTTTATCTTCAGTGACCAATCCGAGTCTAGCTATGTCTGGACTCTGGAGAGAAGGTCACGAGTTAGACTAAGACTAAGATAGGTAAGTTAAAGATAGGTATGTAGAATAGCCTCTCTTCAAATATTATTAATGTATTTTAGTATAGATTTAATAAAGAGTATGTTCAGCATCTCAAAGCCTTCTGAAATGGAGTCAGACATCCTTCATTCTCTTCCTGGGGGGTCGCCTGCATTTACTATACTAAGTCAGCTAAGCAGCTGAGGTTAATGTTAAAGGGATCTGCACACCACACTGTCTGAATTTCTCTTCTTCCATCTGGAAAGCTCACCTCCTGCCAGTCTATAGAGAGCATGTTCTTTCTCATGTAAAGAGACATAGACATTGCACCTGGCTACTGCACCAGCAACATCTCTAGATAAACCACTTGTAGTGAAAACAATAATTTTCTTATAGACTATCTTCACTGTTTCCGTTGTATGCTTGGGGAAAAAAAAATACCTCCACAACAAAATACATTTTAATGATACGATGGAATATTTTATTATTTATTGTGGCTGTGTAAGAAGATTTTACAGAAGTATCCAAAATGATCACTGGCACACATCAAAAAATCTAAAAAAAATATTTCGTACTCAAAAACGACTACATTTTTTCCTACCAAGTACATTAAACTGTCTTAGTTTCATTGCAAAGCATTTCTTGATGTGTTAACTTTTTTCATGTGATAGAATTTGGATCCTAATTTGTGTCCTAACTGAGCGTGTGAGTGCTTAGCATCTCTGAAAGCCAGATCATTCCTCTTAATATCCTGCAGACATTGTTTTCTAAGACTGTCCTCCTAATTCCTACTTGAATGGTTATGAGAGTAGAACAGAGAAGGGATTCTATTCCCATCACTGTAAAACATCCCTGGAGGAGCTGAAATGTAGCCTGTATCCACTGAGCATATTTTGATGTTTGTAATATGCCCTGGTGTATGCTGGAAGATCCAGAAGAAGCTATTACTGAGGCAAAAGTTCCTCTGGGTCTTTTGCTGCATATATATATAGCTTTGGTAAAGTTTCAGACCTCGTAGCTTTTAACGGTTTAAAACATTCCCTGGAGGGTATATATTGATGTAGGTATACTCAGGTGGGAATGGCTTCAAACAGGCTAGCTGTTCCACTATTGCTCTGTCCTAAGTCCAAAATCATTAATGTGGTAGGTATGAGAGTTTGAACAGTTACTCCACACATTCTGTGACATAAAAGCACATTTTGTTGCTCAAAGGAGGAGGGGATTGTGCATTATCAGAGTTCTGTATGAGGTGAAAGCAATGTCAAGACATCTATGAACAAAAATAATCCAGCAGATGTGGCTGGAGTTTTTTATCAGAATACTTTTAGAATTATTATTATTACTAGTCATTAAAAAAAGTTCTCAGCAAAATCGAGTTGGAAATCTCTAAATACAAAGAAAAAACCAAATAGTTTTGAAGGCAGAGGAAGTTATTGCTACATATTTCTCATCTAAAGCCTTTCAGCTACCACTCGATGTTATTCCCACTGCTTCACTATGTTCAAGTGCCTTTGAACATCTTCAAGCTGTGGAGGACACCAAATGTAACACCAGCAAATTCTCTACCTCTTAACTGAGTTCTCCAGCTACCAGGCAATTATACAAATAGTGGAGAATGGCATCCCCAAGCCTGCTGGGTTTTTGGAGGAGAGAGTTTTTAAAAAAACCCAAACCTGCTTGTTTCTCTAAATGAATGGGGTACAGAACCCATGCATATCACAGTGATTTTATAAAGCAACACCTGAGAAAATGAGGCGTGCATGTGCGTAGATGCTGCAACACATACAGGGAGAAAGATTTGGAAAACAAGTACTTAGAAACAGTATATCAGTAAGAATATCCAGGATTCTTTTTTGCCCTAAATTTCTCATCAGAATGTAAGTTTACCTTGTTATTCCCTTTCCAGCTATGATGCTATTTCATGACCCAGCACACATGGCTCCAATTCTGCACCCATCTTTGAGGAAAACATGTTGCTCTCCCTTCCAAGGGTTACAGAGCTAAAAATAAAAATAAAATACATAAATTACTCTTCAACCCAATCAGATCTTTGAACATGGAAGCTTCAAGTTACTTTTGGGAGTGCAAGAGTTGTGGATTTTCCAGTGCACCTGGCACAAAGTGCCTATGGTGTATAAGATGCATAAACAGTGACAGGTACATCTGAAGAGGGAAGTGAGATGGTTAAATGAGAATATATGGAGTAACTAGGTACAAAAAAATATGACCAAGAGAGACCATGACTCCCCTCCCAGTAAGTTAAAGGGGAAACTAAACAAGATAAGAATATAGGAGAGAAAGTATATTATTTTTTGCATCTCTTTTTGACTCATATTGCCGAGGATATACCAGAGTTTCCAAATAAAGAAAAGGAACATTTGATGAGTGAAGTATCATAAGAGTAATTGTTGGAATGGATCAATAAATAAAAGATTGATGTATCTCAAGAATGGGATATTGTTTATTCAAGACTCCCAAAGCAATTTAAGATTAAACACAAGAACTCCACAATTATGCCATTTCGCGTTGAAATCAGTTAGTATACTGAACCACACAGGTCAGCAGTGACCTTCATGTAACTCCTGAGAGAAACTGAGAAAGAATTGAGCTTCACACACACATATTACTGCAGAAATAATTGAGGAGCCAATTAAAAGCTAAAAGGTTAAGTATGTGGATCAGAGTTAGAAGCCTTAATGCCCTGTATATGTCTTTAACCTATTAGTATTCTTTTGGCATGTTAATAAATAGCAGATAAGAAAGAACTGCCAGATACAAGTTTTCTGGACTTCCAAAAAGCCTTTGAGAAAGCTTTCCACAATAGGCTATTAGAGAAACCAAGTAATCACAGGATGAGAAGTAAAGCATTGTCATTGACTAGAAATCAACTACAGAAAGGAGAACACAGAAGCAGAATGCATTTATTAGTGGTCACTGCTCCATGTGGCTAAAGGTTAACAGGCGGGTGCCCTCAGGTTCTTTACAAAGGATGAAAGTGTTTGATCTATTTATTAATCATCTGGAAATGGGACTAACAATAAGATGGAAATGTTTACAACAGACACAACAAGTCTTGGATTAATTAAGGCCAAAACAGGCCAAGGAGCTTTTAGGTTGCCTAAAAGAGCTCAGTGAAAGGGGAAACAATGGCAGATGGAAGGCAGCACTGCCAAGCCTAATAGAAGCACAGGGGAAAGAACCATATGAAATACTTCATCTAGAATTAAAAACCCAGTACGACCACTGAAGTGGGGGGGAAGACCCTCTTATTAAGCACAGATCAATGAAAATACTTCTCTGGCACTAATCACAATCTAAAATAAAGGTATTGTTGAGAAAGAGAAGAAAAAGGGAAGAGTACTGGCATAAAGGCTAAAAAGGCTGAGATTTATTTCTTTAGGGGTGAAGCTTGGCACCTTTAAATCAAGAGGTAGAAAAGAATTAATAAGTAAATTTAGATCACAAATTAAGTAAATTATATCATTACTTAACTCTGTAAGACAAATAAAGAATTCAGCAAAACTGAAAAAAGCATATTTAAAACAGAGAATTGTTTTTCATTATTATTTAAATCAAAGATGTAGAACTCCACATTTGATGTTGCCAAGTTGAAATGTAACAGCATTTTAATGAACGACTTTGATTTTTCTGTGGATTTATGCATAAACGTTCCTCACAGTACTCTGTTCAGTACAGCAAGCCAGAATCAAACCAACACAAACAGTAAGTGAAAAATTCAGCCACCTCTGCAGTTATCATCTTCTATTTCATGGGCACACAGCTTACTTTTATCCCAACTTCTATACATCATAAACCACTCTTTTCAGCTGCAGGTCTTCAGTCATGGATATTCATATTTTATTCCCCCTTTCAGAAAATTGTCCTTCTTAGTACAGAATATAACCGCATCAAAGACCCACAGTCAAACTTATCAGGAGAGGTTGGTTTGGCAGATAGCTTAAGGAGGGAGGAAAGAGCAAAAAGAGAAAAAGCTGGGTAGTGATGAAGAATAAAGAGAAAAGGCTGGGTAGTGATGGACAATAAAGGGAAAAGGATAGCTAAATCCTAAAAGATGTTTTCAGTTGTCATTTTTACCACTGGTGAGCACAAGTTGGAAATGTGTTTAGGACAACCCTGGCTGCATCAAACCAGGAAGTGTGGCGTGGTGTTCCTTTAGATATTTAAAGGAACAGTAATGTGTGAAACAGTGTCTACAAGAAGCAGCTGCTAATAGCAAAATCTTAATGAATGAACACTTGATACATGCATCCTTTTTGCCAAGATTCACAGGTAACACCCACATTGTAACGTGTTAGAGATGTAGGAAACTCCTGTATTTCTGCAGATGTACAGACATTCTCATTTATATGGACAATATACAAATAAAATCCTTCTCTGTCAAACAAGAAACTGCACTTAAATGCCTTCATCAGTCAGTAGCCACTAACACAGCTCAAAAACTGTATGTGAAAGGAGCAAATAGGCAACATATCCCTCTACTAGTATTTCAATATATTCAAAATTATATTTCCTGGGTTTGCTTACTGGTTCAGCTATACCCCTTTCATATATTTCTAATAAATATAATCATCTCCTTCTACCCTATCTCAACTTCAATCTAATAGTTTGCCCCTAGATATATATTAAAAAAAAAAAAGAGGAGCTACACAAAAAAATCAGTAAGAACTATAGGAACAGAAATCTTTACTCAATTATTAAAAAGAACCAACAGATTTAATGCATGCAACAACAAGAACCAGATTTTGATGAAATTTTGGTGTAATTGCTACACATTTAGAGAAAATCATGATTTTGAACACTATTCTAAGTACCTTTGAAAGTGAAATTTATCTCTAACAGTAAGATACCCCTTCATGTATGAAAATGTACTAATAGAAAGGAAGATGGAAAAGTATTTTATTGAATCATAAGCAGAATAAATTGCCATCCTGCCTAATATGAATTAAGAAGAAACTTTGCAAACTAACAAACAATTTTCTGGTCTGGTGTAAAAGTCATTTTACCTTCCAAGCTTATTCCCAGGGCAGATCACTGAGCAGTGTAGTATGTCAGGTCCTACAGCCTGCTTGCCAAAAAACACACTCTTTTCAATTTTGTCATTCTTCAGCATCAGCTCCTTCAGGCTTCAGGGTAAAGCAACATGAGTATAAACTGAGATACATTTGACTGAAGTCTTATGTGGATATGTTTTCTGTCTAATCTTATGGTGACCTTAGCTAAACATCTGCAGTTTTGGCTGTCTGCCACTCTGATTGCTTTTCCTGCTGGCTGGGCAATGTCATGTCTCTGCTGCACAGTCTCCCTTGCAGCTCATGGTCAGGTCAGTAACATCTGGTGGTGCAGAAAGTGCTGAACACCTGGCAGGTATTCTCCTCATGTTTTGATCAATCACACACACTGATACTATTTCAGTGAATTATTTCTTTATCCACTTTTGTTAGGTCAGTATATCACTTTTCTTGCCTCCTTTTCTCCCTACTCAGGTTTCAAGCTTGAGGAAAAGGTAAGAAAGCTTCCTGATAGTTACCAAAGGCTAAAAACATTAAAAAAACCCCAGACCATCAGGAATATTGTTACTATGAGAATATGGCTGCTAGAAGAACTACTTTTCTTCCTACAAGTCCATTAAATTTACTTAAAACAAACTCAATACATGGCATGAATTGTCAGGGTTCAAGAGCAATGATCTGTGATTACTGGGCATATTGCAATAAAAATACCTAAATAATAAAAACTGGAAAGGTAGGAGTTCCCTGTATACAAACAGCAAATATTCTATCAGCAGAGAAATATTCTTCCAATGTTCTATTTTCTTATGAACTGCACAGTACTTTCTAAACATTCAAAGAAAAAAGGTTTACTCTGTGAAGAAAAATAATCTCAGTCCATAACACAGACACACCTTCGTCTTGTATGCTAAAGAAATCCAAAGAAAATGAAGTCTTCACATGTATATAGAAAAAATAATTAAAAAAGAAAATCAGCTACTTAGGCTTTCCTACATAACTAATTGTCAGTTCCGTGGCTACCTAAAATCTAGCCTGAGCACTGCATCATAGTTTTTTGGGGTTTTTTTTTGGTTTGTTTTTTTTTTTTTTGGCAGGAAACAAGAAAATACATTAAAACATAGTGAGGGCAGTATTAAATGAAGACTGGACAGACTAGTTTCACTGCTGCCAATTTCCCTCACAAAAAATTTTTCCTTTTCATGATTATTTAGATATTTTTGCACCATTCTGAAACTAAAATTGCCACAACGAAACACTGACAGTTCTGTTCAGCCTTATGTCTGTGTGTTGGAAAGGTGCTGTGAAACCACAGTGAGGAGAGAGGCAGACCCAAAATGCAGCAGAGCTGCAGTGGTTCTGCTGCACAGAGGCTTGGCAGATGTAGGGAAAGCACAGAGCAAAAATCTGCATCACCTTCATAGGCATGCCAAGAGAAGATAAAAGAAAAAAAATAAAAAGGGATAATACATGATCAGTACTGCCATGATTATCTAGAGCTAGGTGCAGTGAATCATTTCAGCAGTTTGGCTCAGGGCCTTGAGATGCAGGCCTAAAGAAATTGCTGAGATACTTTGGGAATTATCTCTAGGTTGAATTTCAGCCTCTTTAACTATAACCACATGAATATTAACAGGGAGTGTGGCTCTGTAGAGACACTCTGTAAACTGAAACTGTACCAAGAGCCTGGTACCCACATTACATGTGTTTCGTGGGTTTTACTTTGGCTAGCCCTAGTCCTTTTTAGGGACTGAACATCCCTTAGTGGCTGCAGCTCATTATAGGTGCACTTCTTGGGCACCTGTATGCCTTTGCTTTCAGCAGACAGCAATCCAGCTTGTGAGGTGAATCAAGGGGCAGTAAGAGTGGCAGTAGGAGTGAGTGGGAAGTTTCCAAAGCACACCTCAGACCTGAACTGAAATGCTGATGGAGACAGCCTGAGAGCAGCTGCCTGTACACAGCTCAGGCACTTGTGATTTGTTACAGACTCTGTAAGAAATAAATAGTTGCCTTTTAACTCTGTTAATACACAAAGTCAAGAACAAAGTGTGAAGCAGGACCAGCCCTTTGAGCAATATCACATTTGCATCTCATGGTGCACCTGCATGCTATGAGCTCCTGCACTGCTGAATTACTGTAATATTTGAGTTCCCCAGTAGTGCTTTACTTGCAGGGAAAAAAAACCTCTAAAGGGTTTCAGGTCTTTTGCTTCTCTTTCAAACATATCATAAAATCTTTTCAAACATCTCTATATTCATAGATACTTTACCCTGTACTCAGGAGTACAATTTTAGAGGAACCCAAAAAAAAAAAAAAAAAAAAAAAGAAAGGCTACTGATATTCACAGCTATCACATTCCTTCCTATGAGCTATTGATCTTCACTACCAATTAAGATTTTGGTAAAACTCTGAGATGTAAATTTTTTCTGCAAGCTGCAAAACATATCTCCTCCTCCTGCAGATCTAAACAACTATAAAAGAAGAAAAAGCTCTCTTCCATCCCAAACTTCTACTGGCTCTCTTCAAATTAGACCTATATTAAAAACTATTGAGCACAAAACCCAAAAAATCATGCTGTAAATATTTACTTTCATACCATAATTTAAAGAGGACAGTTTCTGTAGCAATTAGAAAGAAACAAAAACACCAGAAACTAAAAAAACTTTTAAAGAAATATTTGGGAAGTCACTGCAATTCATGTTTATATTGCACAAGCTAACATCATTCTGCCCTTTAAAATATTTCAGAAAAAATATAAAAATCACATTTTACAACAGTAATAAAAACCTGATCTCCCAGATAATCACAGTGATCAAAATATGCTGGTCTTAAAAAAAAACCACACATAAGCAGAACAATAAACTTTGTTGTAATGTGCAAATAGAGAAGCAGAAACAAAAATAATCTAAAATATTCCACAAAGGGTCTTTACAAATGCATTGTGAAGACCAGTGTAAGACAGGGTTAGTGGGCATCCCAACAATAGATGTGTTTGTATTCTACTTTTACTGCAGAACCTTTCTGAAGCATTGATGAAAGAAAGAAAATACCATAAGTAATTTACACTTCCACACAGAAAACAAACAAATCCTGAAAAAAGAAGACCATTTAGAAACAATTGCTACATTTTCCTGTACTTCTTAATTTTCCATAATTCATGACTTTTCAGATTTCCATAGGACTCTACTGCAGGACTGTCCTAGCCTCTCCAGAATGCTTAATCCTACATCAATAATTTCCTTGTTCCACTTCCTTTAAGCCATATATATATATACATATATATATGTACACACATACACATATGTGCGTATCAAACCTGTAATTTTTATTTAAGATGTCATTGTTAAAATTACTACCTTTTTTATGAGTGTTGAAGTGTACCACAGAGCAAAACTTCCATTACCTGATCAATTCTTCAACTTACACTTAAATTTTTAGCTGTATTTATGCCAGCATAAATATAGAGTGTCTTTGCACCAATCAAAGCTTCTCCTCTGGATTTAAACTATTAATACTAATGATCATCATCTCTCCTTTTAACCCTAGTGGATGACCTACACCCTTGGCTGGAAAAGACAAATAATTTTGCTTTGTTGTCTTCAAGGTTTTCCTCTCCCTAGATAGCTGAACAACTTAAGCTCATAATATTTTTCTACAGCAGTGCCTGAAAAATCAATAGAATAAGAGAACACAATCAAGACCAAGTACAAAAACAAAGGGAAAAAATCCATCAATCTAACAACAACAACAAATTAGTAATGTCAGTCAAAGACAGGAAAATGAGCATTTAAAGCACTCTGAATATTGTTTTTTGTGGCAAGGTGTGTAAAGCAAATCTGTCTGAGTCAAACTCTCCTTCTGAATTCATGTATTTGAATTTTAAACGTATCATGTTCCTCCTCTCAAAACAGCATTACGTTCAAGTAAAGCCATTAATTTCAATGGAGTTAGTCCTGGTTTATGTCATTGTGGATTGCTGACTAAAGAAAATTGGCCCATATATACAAATGAAAATAAAACAATATTTTAAATTCATATCTATCATACAGATATTGGCTTGCAGTACATTTTCTCTGCTCTGGTCCCAGGAATTAATCTCAGTACCTAGATTTTAAAAAGCTGTTGTTACATCAATGATTTAATTTCATTAAATTCATAGTGAGGTTGCAACAAAAAATGTGCATGTGAATTTATAAGATTCAGCTATAACAATTATGTGATTTAAATAGAGACAAAAGAAACCATAATGCACTTCTAACTGAATTGGAATACAAAACAGGAAGCCTCATTTCCTGAACTCCAGTGCTATACTATATCTTGTTAGCTAAACTCAGATTATAATAGGGATCATTTCCCAAAGGATTGCTACATCATAAAGCATAAATGAAAAAAAAAGTAAAAATACAAAAATTGTTTCTGTTTTCAATATAATTTGGGTAATGTTTCAAATGTACCTTGTTCAGAAACTCCTACTTCTTCATAATACTGGTCCAAGTTCTGTCAGGTTCTCTGTAGAAATATTACACCAAGACTTTAACTCCAGAGCAGAACAGGACTGGAAACGAACATCTCTCATCTCTGGATGCATGAAGAATTTTAAAAGTCATCCCAGGGGACCTTGGCTATGTTTTGGACTTGCTTTCCTTTTTAAGTGCAGAACCTCAAGCCAGTGGAATCTAATCCTCATATATCCTCAGCCCTGGCCCTGCTCCAGGGCAGAGCTTCTAAGTTCCAGGCAGGCAACATGTGCTGGGGCATCCCCACACACAGGATGCTGTGAGCTTCCCATACTTGTTCCCTTCTGCAAAAAGAAAACCTTGCTTGCAATAAACCCAATCTCTCATTAATGCACTGTACCACAATATTTACAGCTTGAACATAGTATGAAAGGAAAAACATTAAAGGACGGGTTTATACCTCTAGAGGTATAAAATTTGCAATATCCCAAAATAGATGGATTTGGGATACTTTATTAAATAATAAAAAAGGTCAATAAATTCGGTTCTGATGACATGAATCTTTTTCTACTGATTACACTGATTTCCTGGCTTTAGCAGGGCTAGAATCAGTACAGACACATCCCACTGAGAAAACACCAGAAACTTGCTGAAGGACTTTACTAACAATCAGTATTCTAAATAGATGTTACAGTAATACTTCTCTTCAATCCCTTCAGAGATGTTAATCTTTACCAAAGCATGGATTTGGGATTCCTTGTAGATGTTTTAATAATAAAGATTACAATTGGCATACATAATTTTATTGCCATTGTTTTGATAATATATGCTGGAACTTATAGTTCTCTTATATTTTAAAAATAATTTACTTTTGAAATGTGATGTGCTATATCAGATGTCACCACAGTCAGTTGCATAGTGAGTTGTAAGTTGTTCAATACACAGGAATTTTTACTTCCAGCTATGAAGTATGTCTTCATTATCCTAAAGCCCTTCTATACAGAAATCCAGTTTCAAAAAATATATATGAAGGCAATGTTAAGAGTATTCATACAAAATTCACATGTAATTTTTGTGGGTACATTTTCAAATATTTATACTTGCATTATTTATTCTCAATATAAATAGCTTAAAAACAAATTGGACTTTTTATTTGCCATTTAGTTGTTGTTCTACAAGCTGGGTTTTATTTTGAAGAACATCTGTTTTTTTAATCCAGTGTGTGTGTATACAAATAGAAAAATTTGTCAGAGATGATTTTAGTGCCTTTGCAAATGTAACTTTACCAGTGAAAAAAACCCTTCTAAATGAAGTTATACTAGTAAAATATTATAATTTCTTGACACATGAGCACAACAAATCAACTAATATGAGTTAAGAATACACTTTCCACACTAGCAAAAGCTTTTCCATCTGGTGTACCACTGATCATGAAAAAAAAGGTTTACATGAATAAATTTTTATATTTTTCATCTTACATTTAGTTGTCTGTTACTACACACAGAAGTCTCTGAGATCTGTAATTAACTTAGTATAGATTTTAAGGTGTTTAAGAGTTGCCCAAGTTCTGCCTTGAAATCCAAGTATTTATCTAAATAAATGAGTCTAATACAAATTTTTTTTTTTTTTTGAGAAGAACCTGTAAATGTAACCCCCTAAATACAGAAAGCAAGCCAACCAATGTAGAGCAATGATCAGCAAATCATCAATCAGCAAACTCTGGAAACTCTTTTATTCTTTTTCTGGAAAAATNAATATCTTTAAAATGTAATAAAGATACTTCATTATGATGCTTAACAGAGATGAAGTCTGTTGACAGGCCCAAGATACCATTTACATAAGTGTTCAGGCAAATTGAAGGCAACATCTAATCTAACATGCAGAGGATCAACAAGAATTAAACATGTGTTTAAAAAGCACTCTAGATATCATACTTCCTCCATGGAAAATATCTCCTAAAAGCTGCAACACATTGCACATTCCAAAATGCAAATATAATACAATTTTTTTTCTCCTTTTTAAAATTTTATAGTGGATATATTTGAAAATATAATGCCTTAATAATGAAATGCCTAAATCACAACATTAAAAAAAATCATCAAAATGCCAGTGTCACACACCAAAAGTGAAAATTTGGACCTTTTGTTTTTCTTTGTGATCTATCTGGTACCATTTCCTTCTAATTTTGCTGAAGTCATTTAAAACATCCACAATGACTCCCAAGCTGCTGAGAACTTCTAAAAACCTAGACTGAAACATATTGTTTGCTGGTAACTTCAGACCATCTTTACTGTTGTTTTTAATCATGAGGTTTTCTTCTAAAGATGAAGTATCTGAATCAGCTCTCAGAATCAATATATATTAAAGGTGAACACTTCCACTGGGCTCTCAAAGACACTTCAAAGGACCAAAATATAGAACTGCTGAAGTTTGTCACTTCAGCATTTATCACCACCACTCATCCAAACAACTTTGTTGCATTCAATCAGTGCTTCAAAGGGTCATACCAGATTGTTCCATAAAGGCTTTAGGCCAATCCCATATCAAACACAGCTTTCAACACATGTCTATCAGCTTTTTTGAAGGAGAGGAGACGAGAGGAGATTAAGAGTGGGAGAGTATCAAGCGTAGATCAGCTTCACTTGAGAGCCACTTACATCATGCCCTATTCTTTTTGTTGTTATGGACTGGGAGCTAGTTGGATATAGCTCTTCAGCGTGCATGTCCTAAAGGAGAAATTCACATATTTCATATACCTACCCTGTTTGCAAACAAGGTCAATCAACAAATCCATAAAGAAGTCTGGTCTTTATTTTTTTAACATATCTCCAAATTAATCAAATCTCTCTACAAGCCGGAATATGTCTCCAGTGCCTCACCACATTTGTATTTATCTAACTGATTGATTTTGTAAAGAAAATCAAGCTCACAGACATTCTCACTTAGAGATGTTTGCTCTACAGTTCTGACAAGAGAAAAGTACAGTGAAAAGTACTTAGAAAAGTACAGTATGCTTACTGTAGCAAAGTGGCATAAGTGTGTTTCTTGACTGAGGGAGTTTGGGTAGTCTTGAGAGTTTCCTCTGATTTGGACTAAGGGAAGAAATTCTTATACACAGACACTCCACTCCCTCAAAAAATCCACTCTCCTTGTAAAGAGAGAAGGGAGAATAAGAGAAATAATCTCTAGCACATCTACCTGCAAAAATGTCTATTAAGAAGGTGACCTAAAATTGTTATTGTCTAGTTTCTCAACAGAAATAACAACTGGAAAAGTCATAGAAGATTTTGGTCTTCTCTCTGAAAAAAAAAAGTGATGAAAATGCAGTTATGTCATACAAGGCTCTTTCCTGTTCTCATCCCTAAGAAGCAGATTACATAGTTCACAGATTCTTCAGCAACAGAATATAGATATCCTAGTAGTGAAATAGAATTGTGATTTCATTAGGTTGGTGTAGGACAGCACAAGTAGCAGGACTTTACAAACTTTGTCAGAATTAAATTTTGCATATGAACATAATTTCATCCAAACTTAATTTTTATACCAAAATCACTTTGTTAGAATTCATCAAATATGAGTTTTGAAGTCAACAGTGGGTGGAAGTGTTTGTATCTGATATAAAATGACAGTATGTCCTCTTTAGAGACAACAGACATAAAATAAGTATTTTAGGGCATAATCCATCTGACCTATTTTAGATATCCACTTCATTGTGAACTGACTTATACTCTAGGATTATATATGTATCTCCACTGACTACAAAGAGAATCTAAACTTTACATTTTTTGTGAATATACATAATGGATATCTAGCTTTTTTTTTTCTTTTTGTCATATGGATTACTTTATTTTTCTATCTTCTGGGGTGTTATGACTGATATTTATCAAAAAGTAATATTTAAGAATTCAGTTTCTAAGTTATTTTTTCCCTTTTAGGCAATTCAGAGATCTAAATACATTATGGATCTTAATGCAAGACTGAAGTTATAAATGACTAAGTATAGACCAAATGATTTTTAGGCAGGATAAGTGATAGAACTATAATTTGCATTTTGATTACCTTTCCCAGAAGACCCTGAAATGAAGAAGCAAGACTGTCACAGTCTCTGCAAGGTGCACATGAAGCACACTGCTTGATGTAAAGAGAACAAGTGAACAAACCGAAATTAGGGCAGAGCCATGAGGTCCCAAACTATGTGACATTAATACCATAAAACATTAAATGGTGGTTACTGAATTAGGGTGGAATCCACTTCAACTACTCTGTGCTAGTAATCTGCAGTCCTTTTTTTTCCTAAATCAGGAATGGTGTACCCCTTGACACTATGAATGGGATGAGTATCTCGATGATCAACTAGATGCAAACTTTTAAAAGTTAAGTGGGCTTAATGCACTTCTGGAAAGAACACCCTGGGGAATTTCTCTTTTAGGAGTGAACAAATCTGACCCCGATCCAGTAAAGCACTTAAGCAATTGAATGACCACAAGCATGTGCATAGTCTTCCCTGAGTGCAGTACCATTCATCTAGCTCAAAATAGGAGACTGAGACTGACTGCTGTATCAGGATTCTAGGCCAAAATACAAATCCCTTAGCACATAGTCAGTGTTGCTTCTTGTATTGTACCAATACTACAAGAAGAGTTATACTAAATTCATCCACATATTTGTCTTAAATTAGTTTTGAAAAATAATTCAACATTTACTTTTTAAAAAAATCACCTGAACAAATAAAATCAAAAACCATAAAACTGTGCAAACATCAATTTACACAGTCACATGGGTTTCACAGAATTTTATACCAAAGTTTTAAAAAGTGTAAACATTTAAGTATTATGATTTTTTTAAGTACAGCATAGTAGTCATTTTAAAGAAAGAGTTTTAAAGGAATAATTATGTTTCAAGAGATTCAGAAAAGGCACTAGTTCAGTAATTAACATGGGGATATTTCTTGTTTGTATTAGACCACAAGTACAGATCTTCAAGGTTTAATCTGTATGGGTTTCCTCTGATTAGTTTAGATATCACTCTTTCATAGAACTATCATTGTATAAATATGTGATTAAGATGTGCAACTGAAATATCTAACTTTGTGGCAGATGCTGCTCTATGTGATCTTTTGTAACTGAAGGGTTCTTTTATCATTTGAGCTTTTGGGTTTGTATTTCTCATCTGCTCTTTTCTGCCAGCTTAACAGAGATTTTAAATCAAAACCTAATTAGACTACATATGCTGTTTAGGAAAAAGTTCTTAGGAAAGTAATGATTCATATAGGCTTTGATATTTCCAGATAACATCTAAGAAGAAATGTGATTTTAATTGTTTTAAATAACTTCCAATCACCCTCTTACTCAAATAAAAGTAGTTGAGCACAGCTCTTTGATCAAAAAAAATTCTTCAGTAATAGAAATACCAACTCCATATTCCTACCAACTATACCATCTTCACTTAATGATGAAAGCCTTTATTGACACACATTTTTCAGCTAAGTAGTATTACAACTCAGATATTCTATGACATATTTTTAATACCAATACCATAATCCTCAAATCAGAAGTTATCAAATGATATTTAATTCCTGAAAAACAAAAATCTCTGTGTACATGTTGAGCACCTAGGATGTCAACCAAAGTTTGCTTTTTAGGAATGTTGATATAAGAAGAGTTGGTATCTTTTTATTTTTCCTCTTTGATTTTCTATGAGGGAAAATGAATTATTTTGATGTTATTTTAATTATAATGCACTTACCTGAATTATACATTTCAATATTTTAACTAGTGCTAAGAAAGCCCACATTTTAAACACTCTCAACTTGCACTAGGTTAAAGAAACCTGTGTCAAAAATGATGACTGGTATCTTGTTCAAACATTAATAAATACATTTGCCTGGAAAGCCCTGGCCTCTGACACTTAATCACAAAGATGTAAGCTCCATATTAAAAAAAAAAAAAAAAAAAGAAAAATATTAAAAATCTTTACATTTTTATGTCCTACTTAGTTATTTGACCCAGTTCTTAATCAGAAGTAGCCAGAATTTTCTTCTATTCCACAGAGCGATTGCCTGCTGCCTTAAGAATAAAAGCTTGAGTATTTCCCCTGATAGAAGGCTGACAAGTCATAATGAGGAACTGTGTCTTCCAACGTCAAGCCAATACAGTTTCTGTTAATTGTCTGAACATTGTGCTGTGACACACTGCATATGAAAATTATTTTCTGGAAACCGAGAAATTATACATATTTCCAAGACAAATCCCTGCAAAAATAACCACAAATTTATAATAGGCAATAAAAAGATTTCATAAGCATTTTTTAAAAATCTGAATTAAATTTCAAACAGAAAAGCAGAAGTGTAAATTCAGATTTCCAGTTACTTTAGTGATTCAGTAAAGCTACAGCAATTTGTTTCAACATCTAGTTGAATATGTAATAAATTCAAATATTTCTCTTATGTTTACTGTTTAGCCATTACTAATACGTGACTATCAAGGAAACAATATATAGAGACATCAGACTTTAAGAAGAATTTATAAGAAATAAGTTGGAGACAGATTTATAGTGAGACAACACTGATATCCCAAGCTTCTAAACAACACATAAAGTCCACTGACATACAAACAATATAAAAGGCATATGCATATTCATTGATATCACCAAAAATAGTTGTTTTATAAATGTTAAAAATTGTCAGCATTTTCTACAAAATTTTCAAACACCTCAATGCAACTCAATAGAAGTTTGATGGTAAGACCTTAATTACAGGACAGTACACTTAAAAAAACAAACAAAAAAATCTGAGTATGCTTCTATATTAAAACTGAAACTCACCACACAGAATGGCTAAATGTGATCTGTAAGTCAAACAACTCCTGTCTACAAACTTCTGCAATATAAAGCAATTAATTTAAAATAGTCTTCAGAGACCAGGAGACATGTAGTAGAAGACAGAATATTTTGAAAGTATAATTCATCTTCTTCTGGTTTCAGATAAAAGAATGAAAACATAAAGTCTGAGGTTTATACTCGTGCATCAAAGGCATCTCTGATATGTATTGTTGTCACCAAGAGTACTTTCTGGAAAGGTATAACTTGCTGAGAAACCCATCATAATCTTCACACTTTACTGTGAGAACTGACTGAGTTGAGCATGGTGTATGGTGTTGGGGTGAATTGGGGAAGGGGGAAGCAACACCCAATTGCAAGTTCATGCCTGACTGCTATTCAGAGTAAACTTTATTATTGTTTATCATTAGCTATAATTGGTTAACTGGATGAAAATATCTCTTTTTCTGTGAACAAAGCTGCCCTCCAAAAATGCTGAAGGCATCTTAAATATAAATAGACTAGTTAACAAGCCTTTCATTGTATTGAGCCAAGGCTTACATGCACGGTTATTGAGTAAAGGCAGTATTTTTAGAACTTTGTTTAAAAGAAAAAGCAGGTTACCATATAATTCATGACACCCACCAAATAATGTGTACCTAAACCACACATATGTCAAGTTATTTTCTATTCTGATGCTTTACCTAAGAAGTAGGTAAATATCCAACATGCAAAAATATTAATATTTACTTACACACATACACCTCCCAAAAAAAAAAAAAGTTTCTGATTGAGTTTTATAAAAGAAATACATATAAAGCACGAGAAAGCCCAGAAAATTATTGCAACAGTCACAAAGTATTCGAGTTTCAAGTTTCACCTCTACACTCTCCAGGGCAGCCCATGCACAAGCACACGAACACACACGTCAGACCGCTGGACGTGCCATCCACTTGGCTCTCGCAACCACCCGCACGAATCAAAAGGCTCCAGAGGGACCCAGAAACACCAAATCAGGGCACGGGGGCAGAGAGCCGCATCTCCTCTGTCTGACCTCGGGCTGTGTGCGCGCTGTCTTGCAGAACCTTGGACAGCGGTCTCCTGGGCCTCCTCTCAGTGCAGCACAGACCAGCTCAGCCCAGCCCAGCCCAGCCCAGCGCAGCCCAACCCGGCCCCGCGGCTCACCCCACTGCGCTCCCCACCCGCACTGGGTGGGCATCTGCACTGCCCACCAGATTCCCTGGAGAAAGGGAAAATAGACTAAGTTGCACCCATGCTTTGGGGTTTTTTCCTTTCCCCTTCTGAAATATCTTCCATTTTTAACACAGATTGGTTGGCCAAATTCTCAAAACATAAAGCAATATCATCTGGCACTCAGAAACACAGAAATGTAGGTCACTGGCGTTTGTCTAGTTCATTAAAGTTTCACACAATCATTTTTAATATCAACTACTTTTTCTCTATCATTAAAAAAGTATTTCTCCTTGTTGGGTGTGTGAGGGGGAAATCCTTAAACAGCATAAATTTGCTCTTCTGTTCTTTTCAACACCTTTTACACCCTGATATTCTGTAGAGCAACTGAGGACTTTGTGGTAAAGTTCAGTCAAAGTAAACTGTGATACAAAAAAAATCACTTTAAGTATGTAAATGCTGATTGTTTGGCATCATGGAATAGTAGGTCAATTTCTAATTATAGAGCTACTGAAATGACAGAGATTTCCTTACAGCAATAGATATCTATTTACATTGGATACCCCTTTTTACTTATCCCATTCACTCTGGAAATAAAATAAGTTTACATTATCAGTAACAGTAACTGAGTACATAGCATATATGCAATGAGTGTGTACACACACAGTTTGCAATCTAAAAACAGTTGAGTCAACATTTCTGGTGATTCTACCTTACTTTTGTCAGGTTTAGAAAGAAAAAAATAAATACAGCAACTTTCCGACCATCCAATTAGACAGCAGGTTATTTCAGCTTCTGGAGGGACTCTGGATCCATTTTTGTGGCAAACATATGTGCCAATTATACTAAGTTATTGGTGAACGGGATTGTTTAGGTATAGCTGTTACCATTAAATGATTTCAGAAGGCTCTGCTAAAGTTACAGAGCGCAGAGGTACTGCCAGGCCTCCTACTTAGAGCAGTTACGCATTGCATTGCATTATTGCAGTTATGCACATGCATTGTTATGTTCCACTGCTAAAGCATAATTTGGTTCAGACTGGTTAGTGCTACATTAGTTGAGATAATCTAGTTCAGGGCAGAAATATTCACCTCCTACCAAGTACTCAAAAAGGGGGGAAAAGCATGCAGTTAGCTATTTTAGGCACCGAGGACAACTCTTTTCTTCTGCCCTGTCTCGAGAGATAGGCCAACTAATCTTGTGCAAAAGTACAGAGAAGGCAACATCTACAAGAGCCAAAGTGGGACCCTCTACCTTCTAACAAAGGAAAAGAAAAGCCTCTGGATCTCTGAGCCGTCACCAGTGGCACCAAAGGAAACATCCGCGGCTTATCAAAATGTTGTCACCATCACTTCCAAACGAAGGGCCACTGCGGTGTCCGTCAACAGACACTCTTGCTCTCCAGCTTTCCCAGCTCCACAGATTTTGGCAGAGCGCCTGCAAACACTGTCCCGCTCCCGCTCCCGAGGAGGCCCGGCGCCGCACCGCTCTGCCGCCGTCCAGCATCGCCACCCGCGGGCCAAGCGCCCGACGGAACCTACCCGGAGCCTCCGGTGCGCGCCCCTGGCCCCGCGGCGGGACCAACCGCCCGTGCCCGGGCACCGCGGCTCCCTGCACACCGAGGGCCGGCAGCCAGGGCAGCGCCGTCGGGCAGCCCCGACCCCGGTCGCCGCTCCGAGCCCCGCTCATTATCATGCAGACCCTGTCGCTGCCTGCCGCCAAATCGCATCCCAGCCCTCTGGAAGCCGGCAGCCGAGCCGGAGCCAATCGCATATTCATGAGGAGGGGGAAATCCAGAGCTACGCTCCCAGAGGACCGAGGATCGCTTCTTTTTGCGTTTTCTCAAGCTTCCCTCTTTCTCTTCCTCTCTTTTAATAACGCGCTAAGGGGGACATCCCGGCCGATACCCTCCGCAGCATCGCCTGCACCGTGAGAATCGCGGCCGCCGGCGCCAGGGGCAGAGACCGAAGCAGGCACAACAGGGTCCACGGCAGCCACAACAGCCGAGGGAGGCATGCCAGCCCGACAGCCAGGGACAGGAAACACAGCAGGGGCTCCTACCTTACAATCCTCAGGACACGATTTCACCGAGTACTCATCCGACTGTAAATATTTCTGGAGCATAACCTCAAACTCTTCGTATTTCTCCTGAGCGTGCTGGTCGTAGCGCTGGTAAGCCTGGACGCACTGGCTGCAGGAGCCTTCCCCCTTCAGCACCACATCCAGACTGCAGTTCAAAGTGTCCGGATTGGACAACCCGGCGAACAACTCCCAAAGTGTGTAGGAATTACAAAAGGAAAGGTAAAAATCCGTCAGGTCCCAGCCGGGGGCCGGGCTCTGCCCCGTGCCCTGCGGCCGCCCCGACCCCCCTCGCCGCTGGCACACCGCCTCCGCGTCGCCCACGCTGAAGCACTGCCCGGACGAGGAGCCCGGGGGGGGGCACATCTCCAGGGGCCTGGCGGTGGAGTTCC
>VXBC01006898.1:18417-114619 GCA_013399945.1 Ploceus nigricollis | reverse complement strand
ATATGTCTCCTAAAACCAGAAACAATTTCAGCACTTTTCATCTCATTTAGCTTTAGCTATGTAGACTTAAGCATCCAGTGAAAGCTTATCCTTTCACCATGTTATTAGTAAGAAAATACAGCTACTTGCAGAACACAGCTCATTCCATCCTTAAATAGGTTTCTAAGACAGGCACTCTTGTATGGCAAGCCATCTTCTGCCATGTCTCTACACTGAATATGGAAGAAATGTCCCTGATTAACTTTACATTGCTGCTTATCTAAGCTGGTTTTGGCTGAGAATAATTTTCTTCAGAGTAGCTGGCACAGGGATATGTTTTGGATTTGTGCTGGACACAGTGGTGATAACACAGGGGTGGTTTTGTTATTCCTGCAAAGCGCTTGCACATCATCAAGGCCTCTCACCCCACTCCATCAATGAGGAGGCTGGGGCTTCACAAGGAGCTGGGTGAGTCACAACAGGACAGCTGACTCCAGCTGACAACAGGGGTATCCCAAACTCTATGGTGGCTTGCTCAGCATATAAAGCTGGGGGAAGAAGGAAAGCAGGAATGTTCAGAGTGATGGTGTTTGTCTTCCCAAGTCACCATTGTGTGTGATGGGGTCTGGCTTTCCTGGGGATGGCTGAACACCTGCCTGCCCACGGGAAGTGGTGGTTGAATTCCTTGTTTTGCTTTGCTTCTCTGTGTGGCTTTTGCTTTACCTACTAAATTGTCTTTATCTCAGCCCACAATTTTTCTCACTTTTACCCTTCTGATTCTCTCCATTATCCCACAGGAGAGGAGTGAGCTGCACGTGGCTGAGTTGCTGGGTGGGGTTTGGACATGATACTATTGCACCCAGCTTGTAATATTTAAAAGACAAGACATTTTAAATTAATCAGCAAGATTTCTGGCTCTGTCTTGATGTCCTGTAAAAGATTCTTCCTGAAGAAAAAACTGCAGATGAGTGTTGAAGTACATGTTTGACACATTTTTGTTTCTTGTTTTGGTTACTAGTAAAGCAGACATGAATGAACTATACATTGACAGTCATTTCATTTGGAGCCAGGTCGTATCCTTTTCCATCTAAATGTAATATCCTGCCTTCTGCCAACTGGCTGCAATGCCATCTGCCAGGAAGAGAGAGATAGGGTGGGTTTTTTCACTCTGCCTTCCAGGGTTATTCCTGTGAAGAAGGCATGTGACTCAAGTTGTAGGATGACTCAAGCTCTTATGGTCTTCTTGGAGTCATCCCACAATCAATTTAATGTGTCTGACCCGAAGATAAATGTCTCCTTTTGTCTGCAACATCACCAGCAATTTTCTAAACTTTGGCTTCTGTTCCGTATGCCTTGCAAGAGATTTAGAGAATTGAGCACAGGCTGAAAGCAAAGAGCTCCTGATATTTTAGTCTATTTCCACTCTTTAGATGGGTATGGTTCTGGACATTCTCTTTTCCTCAGCATCTCTATTTATAGACAAGGGGAAGCTAGAAGAATTAGGTAATGCCTGCAAAGTGCTGTTTTAAATAAGAAAAATAATTAATTTACTCTTGATGGGTTACTATATAGGTCAGTATATAATGTTATTTCTTATCTCGTCTAGCTCCTAAGGACTGAATATTTGTTATTGTTTCAAAGAGATTGCTCTCCATTTCTGAGTGGTGTGCAGACCTCTGCAAATACACAAAGATTTTCTACAAAAGGGATCTCATTCAGATCATTCTCAGTCTTAGAGTAAACAAGCAGTATTGCTTTTCTAATTTTCCAGTAAAATACATTACTTGATATTTGGCAATATATTACATTTTCATTGCATTAGATTGCTGGAAAAGAGGTACTTTATTTGCGTGCTTTTATCTTGTGGGGGGAAGACAGAGAAAAGAAATGTAATTACACTGGGTGCTTTAGTCTCCTAATTAGTTTCACTGGGTCTTAGATTTAACTCTTGCATTCTGTTGAAGTTCATTTTTCTTCTCTTTCATTTTATCTTGTTCTCTTTTTTTTTTTGTTTCTGGAGGCAGTCCCTGATGGCTGGCTGTGGCTATGTGACACTCACTTTTCCCACAGCACCAGAGCAGATACTGCTCCCAGCCTATTACCTAGCATATTCTGAGCCTTGCTAGGCAGAGAGATTCTGCCTCTAAGTACCACCATTATGGGTATAATTTGCTTGAAGCCACAAACAGGGCTGGCTCAGGGTCAGTGGAAGTGCACTGTGTGTTGCTGAGGTGACTGCATGCTCTCAGAATTCACAGACCATCATTTCATAAAAGGTTGGCTAGCACTGCTGCATATGGGTTCATGAAACAATAAGAGAAAACACTACACAAGGGCAGTGATCTTCAGCTTCTTTCCAGAATTCCTCTAAAAGGATACTGCAGTTTCACTGTCATTACTTTTTATAAACATTTATCATTTCTTAAAGGCAACAACTCCTTGAAATCCTGAATTACAGACCAGATCCCTTTTAGTAAACAGAAATGCAAAAATGAAGGGGGAGTCACCGCTTTACTTTAGACACGTGAATTAACACTGGCAGAGAGGGAATTCATTAAAGGAAGACAGCTCATCTCCGAAGTCCTTCTTTAGTCAGCGTAGAGAGAGAGGCTCATTTGCAGGGAACAATTTGAATTAGACCCCTTTTCCACATCAACCTGAAGAACATCTGTCTCTCCTCTCTGTCCACTGAGCCCCAGGAGGGAGCTGGTTTAGTTTGGCTCCTAAAGTGAGGGTTAAGGCTGCTCTCCAGAGTCTGTGATGTTCAGGGCACATAAATTTAAATCATGAGAAGGTGTAGTAGAACCAGTTGGTTGATAGACATACAGGGTCATGGAGGGTGAGAGTGTTACAGCAGGAAATTCACCGTTAAGGGACAACCAGTGGGGACATTGCAATTCATATTGATATTACTGACACTTGGAGAAATTCTTTTGAAAAGGAAAACTACTGTTTCACTTTTTCCAAGTTTGTTTTATTTTTAATTAAAAGAAATGTTTCTGGCTGCCTTATTTATCAATGGCTGTAAAAGTTGCCCTCTTTCCTTTCAGTCTGTAGTTTCTGCAGTGGCTAGCTTGAATAAAGAGACAAATTTGGGGGGTCAGAACAACAAAACTTGTGTTGCTCATAAAAGGTGTCAGGCCAGACCAAATTAAGTAGTTCTTTGACCTGCAGGTTTTAAGTTTACCCCTAGAGTGAATACACTCTTGTCTTAAGGTATTCTAAAAGCAAAGCTGACATAGCTAGGTTAAGAAGTGACACAAAAAATAGACAAGAAAAGTGGAAAACATTTTTTGCTTTATAGACACAGTGATATGGAGAACTCCATGTCATATGAAGAAATTCCATCCAGAAATGTGAAGTTAGGACTTGAAAATTTCAAAATTTTCTGTCAGAAATTTGAATTCTTAATGATAATTTACCTAGTCTTCAGATGATAAAGTTACAGATGAATAAATATTGGCATATTTTTCATATTAGGCGTTTTAGAAAGTTACCATAGTAAAAGTTATCAATATTTTTTTTTATGATCCTCTACAGAGGCACAGAACCAGTCTGTGTACTTTGCATAACTTCATTTCATAGACTTTGACATATTTCCTAGGCAACTTTTTCTCTCTTTAGGTACTGGAATAGTAGAACCATATAAACTGGTGACTCTTGGGGAAAACAGGAACTATTTTTAGTAGCTAGTTGTATTCCAAAGAAGACTCTTCTCTTGCCAAGAAGAAAGAGAAAGGCTCTTTCAGGGTGCTTCAGAGCATGTAAGTTTAGCTTTCCAGTGCCAAAATTATTTCATTATGGAAATTAAAGTATTTAGTCGCACAGATGCATTTAAGAATGCTGCTCCCAAGTTAATGCACAGAATTGTACATGCCAAACCCTCTTTACCTCAAGGAGTAATCCAAACAAGAACCTTAGGAAAAGTTATTTTTAAGACATTAACTGTGTCTGTTAATAATTTTTCATTGTGAAGAATGAAGAAATATATAGTTATCATAAGCACATACACAGATCTATTCTCAGGAAGAGACGGGAAAGGTAATTATTGCTGCTTTTGATTATGATCAAATATCACAACTTGTGCCACCACACACCATGAATTACAAAATATTTGAACCATTTGAAAGCAACAATCATGAATCTAAGGTGAATTTAGGAATTTCCCTCCTTTCCACATGTTTAACCATTCCAAGAAATCTTCGCAGCACAGGATTTAGATTTGTCCATCTTTTGCTTTGAGGGTTTGATGAACTCTTTTCATCCTGAGAAAATATTTCCGCAGATGCTATGCACATAGCATATCCAAACATACTTAATTTTAGGCAGGGAGAAAAGCAAGGGACTATAAAACCATAATGGGATTCATAGTAGATATTCTCATATGGATTTAAGCATCCTCAATTGTTCCTAATTTAGTAGTTCTTCAGCTCCTAAATTCATCAATCCTTGTGCACCTAGGAGAAGCAGAAGCATTCGGTATGTAACAAAAATAGTTCTGCCATTATTCTAATGCTATAGCAATCAAACTTACAGTACTGTTTTAATATGTAAATATTAAAAAATAAATAAAGAAAAGAGGAACAAAGTTCTGTTGATATAAACTTCGGTACTCTATTGCTAGGTTTTTTCGTCCCAGTCAAGCTATAGGAATTTTCAAGTATGGAAAATTTCTGTTCTCATTCTAAACATGGAAGAGTTGTTCAGGGTGGATAATACAGAGACAGTTTGGGCCTTATTAATATTTCAAACATTTGTATTTTCAGTTATGTTCTTAATTACGAAACAAACTCAGCAACATTAATTTTGAAAGGACTGCATAATTCTTGGATGTATTTCTGTACAACTATCTTAGCGAGACATCTGTTCAGATAAATATTTCTCAAAGCTTTCCCTTAAATCTAAGCTGGCAAGGTAGGCAGAGTATGAACTTTGATATTAATTAAAGAGATGTGCATTAGTTTACAAAAAGCTAATTTCTCTGCCTGTACACAGCCTGTATCTCCTGCTACGCTTTGCATTCTTTAAATAAACTAACTGTATTCCTGCCACTCTCTATTTTTCTCCCAGAAAATGTATGCATTTGGAAAGATTAATCAAAAATAGATACTGACATTCCTATCATATTACAATGACCTACACCTCCAGGCAATCACCGTTGCCTTACATCCATTGTAGTTTTATCTGCAGATTTATATCCTCTAGGTATCAGACTCAAGGCTTGAAGTACTGATGGACAGTTTTCAGAAAGCTTTGTTGCTGAGGAATTGTAGTTTCAAACTTACCTTGAGAGAGAGAGTTTCCTTGTGGAAAATATAAGCATGATTTTTTTTAAAATATCATTTAATAAATATGCATGAAGAGCACTGAATTTTCAAACATAGTAACATGTAATAAAAAGACTATGTTTGTTTTAAATGAAGACCTGACAATTAATCCAGAATAAGTGAAAAAGTACTCAAGTGGGAGAACTTATAAGGACATGAGATGGAAAACTAAATTCTGGGTTTTTTTTAATTTCCTGAAAGAATTGGAACAAGATTTTGGATTCTCTGCCAAACTTCCTATTTTGTTTTATTGGTTTTGGGTTTGTTTTTTGAGGTTTTTTTAAGCTATTTGTTTCGTAGAAGTAATACTTTGGTTTACAGTTCCAGTAACTAGCCTGATTAATTTACTGCAGTGGACCCTACTGACTTATATTCTTCCCTATTATCACCCCAATTTTACTGGTGATAACTAGTAACCACTAGACCACCAGAGCTGAGTAAATGTATATGGCAAAACAAAGCCAATTATTAATTAAACTTTTCTCTATGAGTTCATGTATCCATTCAGTTACTTTCCAGCAAAAACATTCACAGGCAGTTTAAGATTAAATAGAAAATAGAGAGAAACTTAATTGGAAGGGCTTTCAGTCCAGGAACAGAAGTTACATCCTGTGTCTTGTCTGAATAAACATGTTTTGACAATACCAAATTTCTGAAAAAGCTATCAAAAGGGAAAGCAGTTATTAAGTAAGTATGAACAATGCACTTTTCAGGGGCCCATGATCAGTTAAAAAATTTCAGACATGGAAAACAAATCAAGTAAAAAGCATTATTTATGAAGAGCTAATTATATATTAGCACTTTGTTATGGATTTTCTATCCATCCTTTTTGTTTCCACTACTTCTGTATAAATTAATCTTTTTCCACCTTGCTGATGCAAATATATATCTTACATCATTTCCCTCACATTCTCCCCTTCACACTCTGCCTCTTTTCTTTCTAAAGACACACTATAATAGCAGTGCTGCTTGAATAACAAGGCACTTCCAGTTCCCACTTGTGCTTATAAAGTTGGTTTGCCTGACTTTTTTTGCGACTAGAATCACTGAAATGCTCTGTAAAGATTCTGAGCAGAACTTTGTAATACTCTAACTTAAGGTGTATAAATTACTGAACAAAGTCTATATTAGTCAGGAGTAGTTGCAGTCACTGTGTTAGCAGCTCCTTTCTTCACTTAACCACGAATCACTGTTAAGAGATTATTTGTTATAAAAAAATCTTCAAAATTATTCACATCCTCTACTTATTCCTTCCAAGAATTTGCTGCTTCCATAACTGTAACAGTTTCTGCTTGGACTACGAGTACTAACCACACAATGTAGGTTTCACTGACATTGACACTGTGCTAAGAATATGGCGGCTTGTTCTCTACTCATCCTTTCTATTATATTCATAGTCTCCTAAAGTAGCATATCCTTTCTCAGCTGCTAATCAGCTGGAACAGGCCCTGTAATTTCACAAAATGCATTTCACAAGATTTACATACCGTTCCTTTGGCCTGTGCACGGCAGATGTTTTGCCCACATGCAGCACATGCTCAAATCATGAGGGTGCAGATATCACCTTGCACACAACACCCTCTCTCTGTAATGGAGATTTGGCACCCTGGAGACAGTGCCCCACAAGTGAGAAGATACATGAGGCAGCACACAGGATGATTAGTGATGGATGCAGAACATCCATGGCACACAGTCATTTTTTGCAGGGTCATCTGGCCATCATCTATGTCCATTCCAGTAGAGAAATGAGCTGTCATTACCTTGTGAACCTTTGCTCTCTCCAACTGCCCATAGACTTCTCTGGAAATCATCACAACTGACACTGTTTGCTATGCCAGTGAATCCCACTGTGCTAGATTCCTCAACATACTGTGCATGCCAGAGTAACATGAAAGGGAAAATCTTGGTTAAAATCATCTGCCTGTGTATGGCCTTTATTACATTCTTCATCATGATGTTACCTACTCATTACAGTTGTGAGTTCTGAAATTACTTCAGGATAATCACAGACTCTGCTCACTTCAGTTCTGATAGGCGTTAGAGAAGTGTGCATTCAGCCACCTGACTGAAGAACAGTCAGGCGGGAGGGACTTTGGCAACATGGTCCTTAGTGCTGTGTTGTCAACCCTTGTTCTTCCTTATGCTTGAGAATGTTTACAAGCCATTGTGACAGGAGCCATCATAGCTAGACAAGATCCTTCCATAACTCCACATTTTTGATCTCTGTTCTCAGACCACCTTTGCTGAGATATCTGCACATCACAGTAGATAGCAACTTCTATTTTAAGAAAGGATTTAGCAGAAATCTGAACTGTGTTTAAACTTTGCTTTAAAAAAATCAATTCTTGTGAAGAAAAAAAAAAACATGCAAGAAAGCTGTACAGATTTTGGGAAATCAATAAAAAGTAATGTGAGGGGCAATGTATGGTGTCTTTCATCTCAGCCAAGGCAGATGGCCTGGGCATGACACCAGCACTGTGGTAGGCACCTGCTTGGTGTCAGTAAAGATATATCTCTGGCACCCTTCCCAATGAGGTGACGCCCTCTTTGAGGTGTAGAATTCTCAGTCAGGAGCAGAATTGTATATCCCATGAAGGTGCTGCCTTTCTTCCTCTGATCTTTAGTGGATGCCTTCAGCTGTTCCACTCCCTGCCATGATGACCTTCTTAAAGAAGAAATGGTTTTACCCCTATACTTGACACTGGTGGGGCTGCACCTTAAATTCTGTGTTTAGTTTTTGGCCCTTCATGACAAGAAAGAGATGTGCAGGAGCATGTCCAAAAACACCTGAAAGCAAGTTGTAGCAAGGTGAGTGTCAGATTCTTCTTCCAAGTAACCAGTGACAGGGCAGGAGGAAATGGCACCAAGTTGTACTAGANGGTGACGCCCTCTTTGAGGTGTAGAATTCTCAGTCAGGAGCAGAATTGTATATCCCATGAAGGTGCTGCCTTTCTTCCTCTGATCTTTAGTGGATGCCTTCAGCTGTTCCACTCCCTGCCATGATGACCTTCTTAAAGAAGAAATGGTTTTACCCCTATACTTGACACTGGTGGGGCTGCACCTTAAATTCTGTGTTTAGTTTTTGGCCCTTCATGACAAGAAAGAGATGTGCAGGAGCATGTCCAAAAACACCTGAAAGCAAGTTGTAGCAAGGTGAGTGTCAGATTCTTCTTCCAAGTAACCAGTGACAGGGCAGGAGGAAATGGCACCAAGTTGTACTAGACAAGGTTTAGGTTAGATATTAGGAAAGCTTTCTTCATGGAAAGGGTGGTCAGTAACGGAAGCAGGTACCGAGGGAAGTGGCAGAGTCGCCATCCCTGCAAATGTGACAAGCATGTGGATGTGGCACGAGGGGACATGGTTTAGTGGTGAGCATGGCAGTGCTGGGTTAATGGTTGGACTCAATGACCTTAGGGGTCTTTTCCAACCTTAACAATTCTAAGACAGTCTAGAATGATTCTAAGACATGTCCAGTAGGTCTTTTCATATGGGCTGCAGCTCTTACTGTGATCTGTTTTCCAGAGCTATTTCTGTCCTATCCAGGCCAGCCTTGAGAGTAACACTGTGGTTCTGCTAAGACCAAGAGATGGGGGTATGTGCATAACACAACGGGTATGAGTGGTGAGGGTGGACACAGAGGAAAGGCTGTGACAGCAACAAAGTTCTCCAGGTGAAGATGAATTCAGGAATGACTTTTTTCTAGGAGCATGTGGAAGAAATGTGCTGCTGTCTAGCTGTGAAGCACAGTGTCATTTTGAAAGATGATGACATCCTCAACCAGATAGAGTGCTCAGCTGGGTTATTTCCTTCATGTTTTGCAGTTTATATGAGTCAATGGGAGATCTTAGCTATTCTCACCCTTCTCTAACAGTGTTCTCATTGCTTTTCTTTTGGAACTGAGCAGACTAATGCAAGACTATGTATCCTAGATGAAATCACAGCACTGACTTGTATCAGGGAATTACAACGTTCTCTATCTTATTTATTGTTTCTTTGCACATGCAGTGTAACATCTTGATCATTTTTGACCACAGATGCACACTGAGTTTTCTCCTGTGATAACCTGGTGCATTTCTCATCCAGTTAAGTTTTCACTTCTGTGAATTATTTGAGCATTTTTGTTCACATCCAAAGTTGCATTGTTTTGCATTCGAGTTACATTAAATAGCAATTTAATATTCCTAGTAAGAAAATATATATTTTCTACAGTGTTCAAGGAGATAATTTATTATCAGTGTTTATTGTGTTTTTCTTTGATCCTTACTGCCCTGGTCAACTTTATCCCTTCTGACAAACATAAGGAAATCTTGAAGGACAGCATCAACTATGAAAAGAAGTGACTCCTACTGTAGAATGTGTGTTGGTGAAAATAAGGACAATGATAGTCTAAAAACTTATATGGTTGTGCTTCCACACAAAGAAAATTGGTCACTTCATGCAACTTAGAGTAGCTGAACAAGTACTTATGACTACCTGGAATCTAATACTGAAGACACAACAACTCTGGAGTTGGTATGTTTGTTGGCATCTCAGTAGGATATAGAAAATTGATACTCAAGTGTTTTCAATTAGTCTACAGTCTCCTAACCAGACTGGCAGCTTTTCTTGTACCTATCACCAGAACCTACACATTCTGGGAGAAGCAAATTTGCTAACNTATGAAAATATATAAACCCTGTATTAAATAGCATGAATCTGACTCAGCTGAGTTTATTTTACAAAGTCTTTTAAATTTTATTTCAGTGACTATTCACCCAAAACAGATAAAATTACATTCTTCCTTTATGAACATAGGCAACAGTGTCTTCCTCTCTGAACTCTTAATTTCTGAACAATGCTTGAAGGATGGGAATGGACACACAGTTTACAAACCTGAAAGGAAAGAAGAAAGGTTACTTCCATGAAGTGCTTTACCTCTACACAGTCTTAATAAAGGATGGGTTTCAACCATTTCTTTGAAAGTAGTCTCCCACTTTTTAATTTTTTTAGTTTTTTAAAAATATTTTATTTCTTCATTATCTAAGCTCTGCAAATATATCTTTAGGATTTTTAAAGTATCTTTTTAAATGTTTTTTTTTCAGTCAAGCTCAGCTGTATCACAGAAAATGTTTTTTTAAACACTGAAATTCATAACTTTCCATTGCACAATTGCCCCATACAGTCTATAACTCCCTTGCATTTTATCTAACCAGACAGTCTGATTGATTTATCTCTTTTTCAGAGCATCTAATTATTTTGAGAATGTACAGCATCTCTACTTGTCAAGTACTAGCTCTCATTTTGGTTTCATTTAACTTCTGGAACTCCTCTAATAATACCTTAAAGTATGTCTTCAATCATGTTCAAAAACTTTCTATTTTTGCTCATTCTTTCTCTGAAATTAAAATTTTACATAGGTGAAAAATCTCTACAGTTTTTACAGATGAATGATTTCTAAAGGGGAAAACATAGTAAAGGAGATTAACTCTTCAGAAATATGACATTTGCAAGAGCTAAAATCCCAAGCAGGGAATCCACATTGGTTTTATGAAGAAAAAATGGAAATATATATGAAAAAAAAAAAGAAAGCAAAAAGGGAAAGGAATACACTCAGAAAGTAGCAAAATATTTTTCATAATAAATTAGGAACTTACGAGCGGTTTAACAAAAAAAAGAGTTATAGCAACATATAGCATGATGCAGGAAAATTAGTAACATTCAGAATTATGTTATTAATGACATTACTATATTTACTTTTGTTAGTTAAGCTTAACTGTTTGAGACATCTGTTCATGAATTTGATGGATAATGCATGTTTGTTGAGACTAGGTGACTGTCTTTAGCTTTTGTTAAGAATCATGTTTGACAACTTCTAACGCAATTCCTACGGGTGTTTTAAAATTTTGAGTTGATACTTAACATGTTTAAGTAAAATTATTCTTGCAAAAGTTCATGTGTTCTAGTGGCAATTAAACACAGTAATTATTACAGATAAAGACTTACCTAAGCTCTTCTTTCACTCTTGTAATCCATAAAAGAGGAAGATATGTGTATATCTTTCTTTTCCCCCAGTCATATGCATAGAAATCAAACCAAAAGTAACATCATGAGAATCAAATTATGAAAAATACAAAAATCAAGCTGGTATTATAAATTATTAAAAATTCATTATGATTTCTGATTTTCCATCAAAACAGATAGCTAGAATTTTTTTGCCTGGATATGTAACAGTTAAATTTGATCAAGCTGACTCCTGAGTTATGATTTATTTGAAAAAATGCAGAAAACACCTTGCACATATTGATATCTGAACTGGTCACCTTTGGGTTTCTCCATAATTACTGCAGAGAAATAGGCTCTGGGATAGTAAAATATATCCTTTCCTGAAGCAGGTATCTACATTAGCTTCGATGAATCACACTTTGACAGTGTTTATTTCTCCCCACTGATTGTAACTTAGTCCTCTGTGATGTGTATGGATGCAAATGTTCCACACTGACACTAGAAAAACAATCAAATGAAACTGAATTTAATTTCAGTCTGCCTAGTTAAATTATACCCCCAGTACAGCCTATTTTAGCCAATATTAGCAATAAAGCAGAACATACATATTGAAGGTTTATTTCTGTAGTTTTTAATACAGAAGATGTTCAGGTAAATAAATTGTAACTGTGGAATATGCAACTTCACTCTTTAGAATTATTGTATTGCTAAAGGATCACGTTAAGGCTTCAGTGGTGTCAGGCACAATGAGCCAAGGGAAAAGCAGACATCTTTAGAAAACAAAATGCCACCTGAAAATATTTGTTCTGCCCATGATGCGCTGTGTGTAGGATTTGGTAATTTTTTTGTGTTTATTTTCTCCTTTGTGCAACTTTAAAGGAAAGTTGTGCCCAAAGATGATAAAAAAAAAGCAATAAGCAGGATATTAACTCCATTGCACCACACAATGCTTGTTTTTAAAAAGTGTAAAAGTGTATGTTGCTTTATTTGTTGTTTGGGGTTTTTTCCATTAATATGAAACATATTCAGATATGAAAATCTATATAAAAATCAATACGGTCAATATTAATATCTTTACAAAAAGATATGAAAGGTAATACACTACAGAATTATTTTGAAAATGAAATTTACTTGTGTATTTTCATTTGTTTAAAATGGCTTTACTTTACAAAACACAAATTCTTAATCGCTACAAGTTTATTTTCTCAATATGTAAGATGTCTGATTTGTAATTCTGATTGACTACACTACATTAAATGTACAGGTTTTCATATTTAAAAAATATCAAGATTATAGATAGCCTGACATATTTTTGTCTTAATCTTAGGAGTTGTGAATCAAATATTTTTGTGACCAAACTGATTATTCCTGCAGATCCCACATAAGATTTCATGGTGAGTCAGACCAATTATTTTTTGGTGTAAAGTTCAAGAATATCTCAGTAGATTATGAGTCCTAGTTTCATTTTCTAATTTAATTTCAGAATCAGTATTTGAATAGGCATGGAACTTTTATGCCATATATTCTAAAATTCCTGTCTTCAGGTGGGGCAGCAATAACTACAGGTTTTCAGTTACCTTTTGCTTCTGCAGTTACCTGTCTCCAGTAAATTCCAGATTTCTGGTACTGTGTCTTTAGATAGTATACATTATTCTGCTCAACATATTTAGAAACTAAGCTTGGAAAAGATAAGAAGAATAACACAGTCTGACAAGATATGACAGATATAAAGTAAAATGGTATTTAGTCAAAAGATTGCATGGTGGGGTTTTTTTCCTCAAAACTCAGTTGAAATTTTCAGTCTTATTTTTAGGGAATAAACATCAAATAAAATGCCAGCAAAAACATGTATCATTAAAGTATTGATAAGATGCAAGCTTTAAAAGTTCTTGAAATTCACCCAAAAATTTCCATATCATATGTTAAAATCCAGTGTAAGTGATCTAGTGCTATCAAAAGTTGTTTTAATGTAAAGTCAATTAGAAGCATAAGATGGTGTGAGAGAAGTAACAATACAGCTGCCTAACATTGAACTGTGTTTCCTGTAACAAGCAGTCCTACGTCTGGCATGTGAGTAATACAGAGGGATTTCTTTTTTCTTTGATTATTTAACCATTCATTAAAATGGATTTGAAGGCAAAATAAGGTTTGGAGATATGAAACAAGTCATGCAAATGCTAATCTTACTGATAGACCTTCATTTTTCAACTTAGAGTATAAATAAGCATGATTTGAGGTGTCTGGAAAGCTGAAAACCGACTTGTCAGTAAGGTACAATCCATTATTCAACCCATGGATAGGGAAATAATGACTGCATCTTGAATAGTCATCAGTCTCCATAGGATCAGTTCTTCTTTTTATGGGAAGGTACACAACTTTCTCCTGTCATCACATAGCTGCTCAGGCTCTGGTGGCTGTATGTCATGACCCTGCCTGTATTTCAGAATGGTTAGCATGAAATGTTGTTTCTGGGAAGTACCCATCAAATTGGAATTCATAGAGAAAAGGAAAAAAAGAAAAAGAAAAGGAAAAAAAATAGAGGAGGTGAGACAAAGCTGAATTTTATATTCCAAAACAATTCCCCTGGGAAATGAGAATTCAGAAGGTATTCGCAATGATTCAACACTGACTCTCTGTTAAGCTTGGCTAACACTCATGAAGAATGCTCTTCAGTATAAATTGCTTTTGAAAGGAGCCAGTGGCCTTGTTTGTTGGGGTGATAGTTAATAGAGGAAATTTTCAAAGGTTTGTAACCTGTCTGTGATATCATACCATATGTTGAACTGGTCTTAGTGGTTTTGAAAGTCCCACATGGTTTTATTTGCACCTACACAGAAAAGAATATTGCTAAAATATGTAATTGAAACACAGTAGAAGAAAAATAATACTAATCAAAACAGTGAAATGAATCATTTCAATAAGAATTTGAGAATAATAATTTTTTCTAATGTTAGGATTTGCGAATTTGACTCCATTGAAAGAGTTATTACCTATCTCTAGTAAGAATCCAAATGTAGTTTCAAATCCCAGGAGAAATAACTAATTTCCTGAATCCTAAAAGTGTTCTAGGCTTGACATTTTCAACAAGACACCTCTTCGCAGGCTTGAGACTTGCATTTTAATCTTCACCAAGAAAATGTCTCTTAATTCAGGAGTCACTAGCTGCTACTCAGCAGTTGTGATAAGCCTAATGCCCTCCTCAGAGGAAAGCCCATTCCACATGGAAGTAGTCTTAACCATTTTAGTCCTGATTATTATCCAAGCAGCCTTTAAATAATGACCTTTAAGGAGCTGCTAAGCATTTTTTCTTTTTTTTTCAACAGCAGACCTCACACAAACTCTGACCATTCTTTTCTTTGGAGCAGCTTGGCCCCATTATTTCTCCAGCTTCAGCACAATGAAAACAACTTACTTGAGCTGTCAGGGCTTATCTTTTGAATAACTCCTAAATACTTCAGCACAGAAAGTAAAACATGGTGAATAATACTCTAGCATCTGTTGCGCATTGTCATGCATCCTGCTGTTGCCAACCAGCTAAAATGGCAGCACATTTTACAGCAAGATGTGCCAAGATTTCATCTGCTTCTTCACTGTAATTCTAGGAAATCTAAGCTCCCACATCACATTACTCTAAAAGATAAGGCTAAGAATCAAAAATTTTGTCTCTGGAGAAAATATGATGTGTACTTTGTCAAGTGCAGAGTGGATGCCCTGCTCTGAGCTTCTCTTATCTAATTGAACATTCAGTTATAGAAGCATTTACTAACAATAAATGAATGAAGAGAATGCCTCAAGATGCTCCTACTTTGATGGATTATAAAGTAGAGGGAAAAAGAAGAAAAATCATCCATCATATTTGTTTGGTCTGATGAAATCAGCTTCTCGGAAGGATTTCTACAGCTAATAAGATATGTGATTTTGAACACACCATACTATGCCCGCCCAACACCAAGCATTTCATGAAATAAAATGGTTTTCTTAAGAATAAGATCACAGCTGGCTCTGTTGTCTCAGCCTGATTCTTTATGCTTGAGTTTTGCACATGTTAACCCTTGTCAGTGGAGACTTTGTATGGTAGTTTCTAAAAAAGCCAGCTAAGACATTCTGTTTTAAGTGAAACTTAAAGAACATATCCTATTCTATTCTATTCTATTCTATTCTATTCTATTCTATTCTATAATGGACTGGATGTTTCCTACTTTATGAAAGTTCTTCCAGTACTTGTTTGCTCTATCAGTAATAATGAGACAATTTCTGAGAGTCAGTCTAGCTGCAGTTCAAATAATTTGGTGGAAGAAACTAATAAAAATGTCCTAAAATACATATGCACACCAGCAGGGAGTATACAGAAATCTTCAGGCACCTAAGCTAAGGAGAGCTGCCTAGTGGCACTTACAAATATTTAAGTGATTAAAGGAATTAATTCTCCTTAGATAGCAGTACATACTAAATGAGTAAATGACTTGTCTGCTTAGACCACTTCCATAAATCCTGGGATGTATCAATCTAAATATTATATTATAATTTATTGACATGTGCCTAATAAAGCTGAATTTCCATACGGGTTCAGAGAACACACACAAAATGTGTCTTCTAGTCATGAGTTATTTTGCAGAAAATTTTATAAGGAAACCTTAAATTTCCTTTTACTACCCCCATCCTTTCTGGTCACTCTCTTTGAAAGTCTAGATAATTCACTTCATTTCAAATGACTGTAGGATTCTTATTTTTGTTTTATCTTAAAAATACTCTTATTTATTATGATTTTTCTTTCTTTCATCTTCATTTGTATTTTATATTTTCTTTAATCTATCCATAGTTTTCTTTACATGGCAGAAACACACTGACTTTTTTTTTTTATTTTAATATTTTAAAGAAAACCTGCCTTTAGGCATACTATCTTATACTAGGATCCCATCAGATCTTCTAAGCTAGATCAGGTTAGGATGGATTAATACTTGGAGCAGACACCTCCAAGGAATATCTAGGCCTCTTAGAAAATCTAAAACAATATCTAGCACAATACTAGAGGGCAATGTACTGCTAAAAGTGTTGTCTTTTATACACATTAAAACTGATGACTTGACATTTGTAAAATCCTATGACTGAAATTATATTGATTTTTCATGCCTCACTTTTGTGCATTGCACTTAGAATCTTAAAATTTTTAAAACTTAGACTGCCAAAATACGGTATTTCCTGTAGGGGTTGTGGTCAGTTTATCACATGTCATCTCTGTCTCCTCAGGGGAAAGATTGCAGGGGGATCTTTGCTTCAATGCCTGGAGCACCTCCTCTCCCTCCTGCCCCAGTGACTTGGCGTCTGCAGGGCTGTTTCTCACATATTCTTACTCCTCTCTCCTGCTGCAACTGCAAAGGGTTTTTTGGCAACTTCTCAAATCTGTTATCCCAGAGGCGCTATTGCTGATGGGCTCAGCCTTGGCCAGTGGCAAATCCATCTTGGGGCCAGCTGGCATTGGTTTTATCAGCCACCAGGGAAGCTTCTAGAAGCTTCTGCAGAAGCCACCCCTGTAGCCCCCCTCCTATTACCAAAACCTTGCCATCCAATACAAAATCTCTTCTCTAATGTCAAATAAGTTGTAACTGACATTCAGGTACTCTAGGGTTTGCTTTCATGATAAAATCAAAATTACAGAATTCATCTTAAGCTAGGACAGAAACTAGCTCTTCTGGTTTTTACTGATTACTGTTGATCTTGCTTGCAGCAAGCCTAAACTGATTTGACACATCCCTACTTAAGCTGTGAACATAGAGACTGGCCCAAGTTATGACATTTTGGTACAGTTTCAGTGTAAACTCATCTCTAACTGAGAAGAAATAAAAATGGTTGACCTATTCTAAGATTCTCTGTCATGCAAGATTTCTCCTGTCTTAAACGCTTAATGAGAAGGCATGCCAAAAGCTTCTAAAAGCAGATTCTTCTCCAGAGTACCATTTACACCTCCTAGACACTGCTATGAAAGTTCATGTGGGTTTATTTTCATGGAAAGCAGTGTGCGCACTGTGTTGAATATGGATTCAGTGAGCTACCTAGTGCCCATTAAAGGGGAATAGGGCATAACAACAACCAGCTTCTCTGAACTGAGTCCAAATGAGACACTTTATGTCAAAAAATCAGAAGACATCCTGTGCAACTTAAAATTCAATTAATGTAGCTACCCTCTCCCAGTACACTGTAAGAATTAGGCTGAAGACTGAGATTCATAGAAGTCAGCTGCCAGAACCATGAGCTGCCTAAGTTTACTTGTTAGAGGCTCACTGTCCCTCTAAAGTCCCATATTTTGATCCTTGATGGTACAGAATTTGAAATTCCTAGCCCCTCAAATCCTCTCCTAGAGTTACATGAACCCACTCTTATACAACACACAGCCAAGAACAGAGCTTCAAACTTTACTTGTTAATACGCCAGATTGGTATCTCAATTACCACAGAATAGTAACACTGCCTTTTGTGGATCACTGTACATTTAGTTAATTATTTTTAAACAGTTAAAAAAAAAGTCTTACCTCAGAATATTTTGGCTCTTATCATATAATGATGCTGTTTTGAATGAGCCTTTCCATAAGAACGCACCCATACATTTCCTAATTGGGGTCTGTAACAGAGCTACTCTACCCTAGGCAACAGCATGCTGGAATCTTTCCCCTTGCATTTTAGACAAGGCCTAACTTACTGTCGTGTTCTGACAGTGCCAATGGATTCAATATTTGTAGGTGAGATCAGGTAAATTTTGATGGAACTTTCAAATTAGTTGAGTGTAAAATACTTCAGGGCTGACAGGGGTGGGTACACATAGAAAAAAGCAAGCAAAAGTAACTCAGAGGCAGGTAACTTTGGGATGGAGATGTTAAGTTCATCTGAAGAAAATTATTTTGCCAGAGTTGTTGGCTCAGCAGCCTGACATCTATCTCTCTTCAGTGTCAGGTGCTATGTGGTTCCTTAGCTGCCAAGTACCGAGTTCTCCTCCCTGCAAAGATTGCAATGGAACCTGGCTGAGGCATCCCCACACTGCTCCATCCTCTGTTGTGTCTGCCTCAGCAGGTGCTTATAGTTGTCTGGGGAATCATTGTGGACCATGCCAACCATGTTCCATCCAGAGAGTAGAAGCTGTATTTCACCCTATAATTTCTGTAACAGAAATACCTGTACCTGTTAGGATGTGAATAGAACTTCTCCCTAGCCATTTTTCCACATATGAATCAGGCTTCACTTTTTCTTCTTCTTTATCTAAAATTTGTATCTCAATCCATAAAGCTTATTTGTCACTGACTCTTCTGTAACAGTGTTTTCTCACTTTCAGTCATGGGTGGTTTTTTACACCAAAGAGAGGATTTTAGAGGATTGCTGGCTGTGCTATCCAGCCCCATGCCAGTATGACCCAGAATGTCAGGTATTCTGGGATAAAGAGAGAGGAAAGTAGACTGCTCCAGAGCGGCTACATATCCATACCTGAACTGCATCCAGCCCTATTCTCAACAGCGTGAATATTTTATATTTTCAGTCTTATCACATTTTTATGGGACTTTTTAATTAGTACTTATATTTGTGTACCTTTTCATTCTTTTTTAGGCATACACTGATCATGGGCAGCTGCATAAGTGAAATAAAGGCAGGTCATGAGGACTGTTACATAGTGAATCACTGTTTATCTCTAAAAATGCCTAAAGCCACATAATTTGACTTCAACATTTTCTGTGCTCTACAGTGAATATACTATCACTACTCATCTTTCTGTGTTCTACAGTGAATATACTATCACGACTCATCTTTTCTGTGCAATGTTAGTACCAATTACTCTGATGAAAAGAATACGAGAGAATTATTACACCTGAATTAACTTTAACCTGTTGCTTGCTGAACCAAACTTGCTTGTCTTTTATACCATCCCAAAGAATTTAAATCCATTTATTTAAATCAATAAGGTAAGAGCAATAATTTCTTCAGACAACATTCTATTAGCTTTCCTGGAAGATTATGATTCCTTAAACTTCTTTTTCAAGCAAAAAGAGATTAATACTATGAAGATAGTAATGACAAAATATGCATAAAGCAAACTTACTTAAGTAACTTATTGTCTATGGCTGAAAGAAATAAAGATTTATTTTTCATAGAAATATAGAATGTTTTGGGTTGGAAGAGACATTAAAGACTATCTACTTCTAGACTCCCTGGCAGGGACACCCTTCACTAGACCTGGTTGCTCAAAGCCTCATCCAGCCTGGCCTTGAACACTTCCAGGGATGGGGAATACACAGCTTCTCTGGGCAACCTGTTCCAGCGCCTCACTACCTTCATATGAAGAATTTCTTCCTAACATCTAGTCTAAATCTACCCTCTCTCGGATTAAAGCCATTCTCCCTTGTCCTATCTCTATGTGCCCTGGCACAAAGCCCCTCTCCAGCTCTCTTGTCAGCCCCCATTAGGTACTGGAAGTCTGCTCTCAGGTATTACCAGAACTTTCTCTTCTCCAGGCTGAACAGTGCCATCTCTCTCAGCCTGTCCTCAGAGGAGATGTGCTGCAGACCTCTATATCTCTAACTGTAGATATGATTCCAATTACTGAGAAGTTCTTTGGTTTAATTTTTTTTTATTTTTATTTTAAAGCCGTCAGGATTAATCATTATTAACAAACTGGAATATTCTTAGTGCTTAGCAGCTGAATGGTTCAGTTTAGCTGTGATGGGATATATCTGTCAAGTGAACTTGTCTTTTATCTCTAAGCATATGAAAGAAACTTCTAGGAAATGTGTTTTAAAACTTAGGAAAGAGCAAAATATTTATTTTCAGGCCATTTAGACCTTGCCTGGAGCATTGTTCCTACAATATTGAGTTGTAAAGTGATTTACTGGGATAACTGCAATGAGCAATTGTTATGTCTCAGCCTCAGATTTAAAGAAGTTTTGCATGCAGAAGGTGTCGTCATGGCCTTCTGTGGCTCATTTCCCTGTCCCTGGCAAGAAGATATAAAAATTCCTTAGTTAAAGACTATGTGAGTCCTAGGTTACACTTGCCTAGGAACTGCTGTGCTTTGCTATCCTTTAATCTCACACATAAACACACAAAAAGCAAACAAATTTATTTTATTTCCTTGAAAAATTATCTTCATACTATTAGCTATCAAGAAGCTTAAAGCTGAGCAAGTAAAAGTAATTATTTCTAGTAAAAGGTTTTCTATTACAGAAAATTTAAAAAATAATTCCACCAAATTTTACCCTATATAAATATAAAGCAATTCCCATTGGAAACATACTGTAAATAATTTTTTGACTGTTACTGATAATGTATCAGCAGGTCTTATGTGAAGACTGGGGACTTCCAATTGCAAAAAAAAATTATTATGGATATTTTTCAGAAGCAGAACTTAAAATCCTCTTTCCACAAGCTTCCATAACAGCAAAATTTCATCCAGCTCTAATGTACGAGCATAATTTTCCACTAGTAAATGCATAACTAATATGTTGGGATGGAACATAGTGCTGTTCTTCCAATGAGATATTCATTTAATATCATGAATCTACAGGATTACCATGTCTAAATTAAAGCTAAGAGATTGACTAGTTTCTGAAAGCTCTTTAGGGACTCCAAGACAATGACAGTAATGCTAGGCATCAGTATAGCACAAGCTGTTGAGATACCTTGTAGATGTTAATTATGCCTCAGAATAACCCTTGTATCTATAAATAAGCTATGTAACACATTTACTGTTTAAAAGTTAACAACATCTACTTTTTTTCAGGTACTGTATTCCTAGAGAGAAGACTGCAAGAGGGGAAGAAAAAACGTCTTGTGGAAAGCTTTTAAGCTCCACAAATCATGCTTTCTTCAAAGAAATTAGTATTTTCTTTAGTGGTTTTCTACTTCCATGTCCGTCTTTTAAAAAATTAGAAAGAAAAACAAAGTTAAGAAAAGGTAGAGGAAATAAAGTCCTAATGGAAAGAAGAAAATAGAAAAGAAAACAGTATTTCACATAGATATGAAGAAATTTATGTAATTTATGTAACTTGTTATATTTTGAAGAGTGAAGTATTTTGAAGGATGGTAAGTACTGCATCCAGCTGTGGGATCCCCAGCACAGGAAGGACATTGACTTGTTGGACCAAGCCCAGAGAAGGGTCACCAAATCCCCTATTAAGGGGATGGAGTACAACTTCTGTGAGGAAAAGCTAGGAGAATTGAAATTGCTCATCCTGGAGAAAAGAAGTCTTTGACTATTTTTGGCTTTCCAGTACTTTCAGGGAGCCTGCAAGAAAGATGGAGAGAGGCTATTTACATGTACTATTCACGTGTAGTGAGAGGACGAGGGAAATATCTTCAAACTGAAAGACTGCAGGTTTAGGTTAGATATTAGGAAGAAATTCTTTACTGTGAGAGAAATGAGGCACTGGAACCGGTTGCCCAGAAAAGTTTGTCGAAGTGTTTAAGGCCAGATTGGATGGGGTTCTGAGCAACCAGGTCTAGTGGAAGTCCCTGCCCACATCATCAGGGGTGTTGGAGCAAGATGATCTTGAAGATCCCTTCTGACATAGGCCATTCTATGATTTTATAATTCTATATTTCTATAATTCTATGATAAACATACATTTTAAAATTAAAAAGTGTAAGCGTATGTAAAATTGTACATGTTTTCTAGTTAACTCTATTTATGAGGTTCTAGCATTTATGAGGGTCTACTACACACTGACCTGTCAAATTAATGTTTTTCTAATAAAAGTACTGTTGGCTGAGCTTCTCAACAAGGGAGACCAGAAGCTGGATTGCCAAAGAGACCAGAATGCAGGGCCAGTCTTTCACTGGCCTTATTCATTGGACTACTACACCTACCTATTCACTGGACTACTCTCTTCTGCATGGTCTTTTGATTGAAAAAACAAACAAACAAACAAACAAACAAAAAACCCCCCACCAAAACAACTAGGAATTTATTTCAAGATTAGTGCCTAATTTTACGACATTTTCCTGTGTTGCCCCATGAAAGCCTGAGGTGGAAACCTCTTTATTTATGAACCAGACTTGTTATATTTTAAATACTTATAAAACAAGTATTGCCACTTTCCCCTCACATTAGCATTCATTTCATGATTTTTATTTTTTTTCTCTGATAGAAGAAACTGCCTACATCCCTTCTCACCATGGCAACTGAAGAATCTAGCAGCAGACTCAGGGTAGGAAAAACATAAGGAAAAAAAAACAACTCGAAAATATCCCCTGATACTAAAATTGATTTTGTTTTCACAGCAACACAGTATGAACTTGCAAGAGAAAGAGAGCTGTCTACCTGTATTTCAGATGGAATCACCCAGCATGGGAGGAGTACAACAAATAGTGTGTCTGTTTGCATGTTATACTGGAGTATGTTAAGGGTAGGTGGCACTTATTTCCAAAGCATGTTTTGACTGCTGAGAGAGGATGAGATAGTGACAATGACATGTTAGTGGATGTTTCTGTGGAAGAGAAGACACTCGTGTACTGGATGGAAGTCACAGCAATTTTGTTTGAAAAGTTTTCTTTCTGTTCCTTAGTGTAATGCACTGTTGACTAAAATTTGGGTGTGTCTAAACACCCAGAAAGAGTGACGCAAGGTCTTTCAACACCTGTCAGAATGAAAACAGACGCTGGTGTTTTCTAACAGCATAGTCAAATGCTATACAAGAATATCAAACTCAGAGGTTATAGCTACTTAAAAGAACAAAGAATATGAATTTATGGGAGTAATTTCACAGAGATTGCTAAAACAAGGCATTTCAAAAATTACTTGGACACAAACACAAAATTAACAATAATTAAAATTATATTAAATTATATTGTTATTTTCTAATCAGGAAAACATATTAGAAATGAGAAAGGAATAAACAATATAATAATATCTCACCTTATTAAAGAGAAAGGAGCACCTATCAAAATTAGTAAATAAAAACATCAATGAAAAGCTTTCTTTATGTCTGTGAGAAAACGATTTGATTCATTTGATTAAGGAAAAGAGTCTCACATACATTAATATAATAGCAGTAGACAAGCTTATTGGAAGTTTTCTTACATAAGCCTGCTTATAAACTCTATTTTTTCTTAATGAAAGGACAATAGGTAAAATAGCCCCCTTGTTTGTGATCAGTTGCAAATTACTTGAAACTGAATTTAAAAAATAATGAATATAATTTTCCACCATGTATTAAAGGCAAAGTATTCCATATAATAAAAAGAGAGCTCTTGATATAAATGCTTCTGTGTGGAGGCCAAAGCTCACAAACTCTGTGCCTACTATACCCACTGAAATACCATATTTCCCTCCAAACACAGCCTTCATACATCCCTCTTGAGGAAGGAAAGTTCTGGTTGCCCAGCTCTAGACCAGCACACAAGACTCACAGACAGAGGATGCAATTAAATTTAAGGGCTGAGATGCTCACCTGAGTCTACAGTGCAGATGAGAGTTGTTGTTAAAAACCTGGTGGTCGTGGTTTTCTATTGTACAGAAACTGGAATAAGAGGATATCAGCCTTGACAAGCCATATGGTAATGTGCATGTGTTCAGAAAAAATGGGGTTTTTAATGTCATAAATTCCTTTTCTGTTGCTATTTATTCTTTAATTATCTGTTATCCTCTCTCATTGGATGTAGGTTGCAGAATGAAAGACAGGATCAACAAAATGCAGAAACCAGGTCTAATGTTACAGGAAATGGAGCAAGCGTTGAAGAAAATCAAAGTCAAATATGACTAAAACAGAGGAATGGAAAGGTATGTATTGATAAGGAAAGATAATAGTGAAAATAATGAGGTAGCATTGTAAATTAATGATATTAAATATTGGTTAAAAAACAAAGGTTTTTTTAATGGACTACTTAAGTTAAAACCACCTGGGGAATGAGTGACCTGGAATTTATCTTCAGGCAGTTTTAGAACAATGTTNGGACAGAGAGAACATGTTATAGATAAGCAAGAATAAACAACCTTGAAAACCAGCATAGACGAATTATGACTTCCTCTTTGGCACGGGGCTGAAAGACAGAGACATTGTACAGTCTCGGAATCATTTAGATATCACGGATTCCGACAGTTCTATACCTCCATGCAAATTCTGCTGTAATTACAAGTCCTGAGAGACAAAGGTACTTGCTAGTCCTCAGATGTACAACCAGCTTGGAATACCAAGATAAAAACATTCAGCTAGCTAGAGTTTGCATTTAAAGCAGTGGGAAAAATGTAGAAATGCTCCAGAAATAGTGCAAGAAAATCAGCTGCAGAAAGGCAACATAAGTTTGCCAAAAGACTAGAGAGAGAACTAGAAAAAGGACTCATCAAAAAAGTGCAAGAATGAAGACAGACATGCCAAAAAATTGAAAGATAAAAGTTATTTTATTTATGCAAATAGAAGGGGAGTAATGTGTCAGTAGATCCCTCTCGGCAATTATCTTCATGTTCCTGACATTAAAGATAAACAGTGTATTGTCACTATAGGACATGAGAACACACACGCGTGCACACTGCAGCTGAAAGGTGAAAAAGGGGACTTTTATTTTCTGACTCCAATATTTATAGGTTTACAAAAGTGACAGTGGATTGGAGGGTGGAAAGGCCACCTCTCCAATACCACTGGACAAACTAACAATCCATCAACTTTCTCCACCTCTATGAAGGAATGCAAAACAATTGAGTTATTTACAGAAAGTGTGTGGGAAAGTCTGCAATAGGACTGAAAAACATCAGAAGGCTAAAAGATTTCTAAAAATCAGGGCGACAGTGTATAGCATTAAAATTAAAGTAATCATTTGCATCTGTGTTCAAGAAGCCAGGATGTGGACTTGGGGGTTGTGTCAGCATCGATAATATTGAAATCTCTAAAATGTTCATGGAAGATCCTTTCCTGATTTAGCAAGGGTTTGAAACAGATTATTTACTCTTATGTATGTCCAACCTATCTTTTCCTTTTACTTAATGTTTTCAGTTTCTTTTAAAGATAACTTAGTCATGGGAAGATGACTGCACATCTCCTCAAATTAGTTTTGTAAGCACTTAAGTGGAAGCACTTCTCTATTTTCCAAAGGTACTGCTGAGTAATGAGTGGTGTCACTAATGCATATGTGCCAAGGAAGAACAGGGCTTTTATGTTATGATTTTCCTTATTAGTTACCTAAGAAATATGGTTCTCATGTTCAGTTGCACTGTATTTGTACTATGTCAAAAAGAAACAATTCTATTTCTTATAATTAGATCCTTGTCAGCAGTGTAGCAGTAAGAACCTTGGAATAACTCCCCAGTTTGATGTTCTAGGATGAGTAATGCGACATATGAAGATTCTATATCCTTAATTTCCATTCATCTGCAAGTACTTTCAACCACTTCAACTTACTATTTTAATTAACTTTTTTTTTTAAATTTAATTTTCTGGATCAAGATTGAATTTGGCATTCAAAATGAGGTGGGGGAAAGCATATAGAAAGATAGAGCCAAACTGCCAAAGGAGTAGAATTCTATTTGGGAAAATTTTGTGAGAATATGCCCCTAAAAGAAAGAAAAATATTTGCTGGAAATTTGCATTCCTGCTAACCCTTTATCATTATGCGAAATGACATCTCCAAATGCCTCAGGCAGGTATTTCTAATAGAAACCAAAAGAAAAAGTGATAAAGAAATTTAAATCTAATAACATACTTTTGTAGAATATTTATAAGTGATCAGCAGTGTATTAAGCTGTAGAGAATACTCATCACAGTCACTCTGGCTTGTTATATTCTCTCATGCACAACTACCTAACCCAAGGCTAGATGACTCTGAAATCTGAAAGCAGATTTCTGAGCATTAGATGGTGCACCTATTATCATCAACAGCTTCAGTATGTGAGTGTGCATATGTACTAAATTAAGCAAGGTGTTATCTGCAAGTTTCATTATTTATAGATACACTTTTCCTCCAGGTGTTAAATAATTTTTTTTAATGAATGATACAAAAGACAACTTTAGTAGAAATGAACAAAGAGTGCGAGTCAATCCTTTCATGGCATGAATCAGAGCAACTACACTGAGAAACAGCACCAGCTGAGAATCTACTCAAAAACATTGATGTTTTCATTCATAACAATGTAATATTTCAAAACCTTCATCCCAAATCCAGTACTTAGGCTACTTAAATCCACTCTTTGGTAATACTCCTCCTTGCGCCATAGAGAAATCACATTTCATTAAGCCAGATTATTTCAGGGCAGTACCTTTCTTACAGAAGAAAAGCAGAGAAGCAGTTCTAGTTTCAAAATCACCAAACCAGCTGACATCTGAAAAAAAAACCAAAACCGAACAAAAACCATGAGTTTAGTCAAAATCTAAATGCAGAATTCCTGCATTTAAGAGGAATATTCAAAGCTTTTAGAAAGGAAAAGGCAAATTTGAACTGCTGATTGTTTTACTTTTACATTTTTTGGACATGCTTCATGCATAGTCATTGCCCACAAACTAAGGTATTTTTAAAAGTTCAAACTTTATTTTGAAGTTTTTTAGGTTCTTCTTATAGCCTGAATTTCCAAAAGTGGATTTGCAGAAGGCATTTTATGTTAGTGTGGAATTGCTATTGCAAAACATTATATTTTGATTTTATTGTTATAAATCTATCCTGTGCCATGTTGAGTTTTTGGTTGCCAAGAAGCCAAGGACATAACAAACATATTTTAGCTGGAAAAGCCCAGCAATAGTGCACATCAGGTCTCTGACAGTACACCAGAAATGACAGAAAAGTGTACCCTCAGCAATCATCAGTCATTGATGAGAATAGGATTATGCCTCACCTTTGGAACTGTTCAACAAATTTAGTGAATATCCTGTAAAAAACTTTGGCCTGGAGTACTTCAAGAAGCTAGAGATGGTACTGACATATGGGCAGCATCTGATGAAGTTATTTCCAGAAAATCTGAAAGGATATTTTGGAATCATGACTGCTAGAAAATATGCTTGATACCTAAGAGATTTCTCAGAAAAACAAAAGAGATTTAGTGGAAATATGAATTAACCATTTCTTTATAGCTCCTGAACATCACTAATTTCCATTTTTTTTCCTTTTCTTTCACCTAAACTGTTTTCTAACCACCCTGAAACTGGCAGTCGTAGCAGAATGATTTTCTTAGTTATCCTATTACTTATCGTAAGCAAAGAGGAAGTGGAGCTCTATTTAGAGGAAAACACTAACAATTGAAATATTTGAAAAAACCTTGGGATAGGGGGACCCCTGCATGATAGCATGCTCTGGATGAAATACAAAAATTGGAGATAATTAGAATTATATCTGGTGAAAGAGGAAACTCAAAAGGAATGGTAACAACCTCTCACAGCCCTGACAGCAGGAACATGCTTACCTCTTGCTGCTCAGCCTCCCTCAGATGGTCTTCCTTCTCTCTGTCCATATCCCAGGACTCCATTTCAGCCCATCCCAGGCCAACATTCCCTGCCCCACTGATTTTCTCAGAGCGCCCATCTCCAGCTCTGTCCCTGCCAGCCCTGACTTGCTCACTGGACTTCTCAGGCTGACCTTGGACTTGACTGACCTTTTCACCTTCTCTCTCCAAGAAACATCTTATTACCCCAACCCTGGACCTGTGTGGCATAAGAAAGCAAGCCTCCCACTGAATCCTCCCTGACAATAACCAGGAAATGTGTACTGAGGGATACCATGAAGTATCAAGAAACCAGCTGTACAGCTGGGATACTGCGAGCAAGGCATAAGGTAGGAGCATGAAAGGAGAAAGAGAGAAAACAAGCGAGAAACAAATCCCATTTTCATCTTTGTTTCCATCTTTGTTTTCATCTTTGTTTTACTGAACTGCTGCTGATACTGACTCAAGCTTGAATAGCTTCAGCGACATTTCATCCAGAAAGATTTGTTTGTGGTCTGTAATCACTCTTCCTACAGGACAGTTAAATCAAATAACTATTTTACAAGCTAAAAACACTCCTTAAGATCACAGGCCTATAAAACAAAGATGAGAACTAACCTTGTGGAAAAGAAAAGAAATCTGCAGAAGCAGACTGAGGTTTGGAGTATCTGCTTTAGTTTTCTTGACCAATGAAGAACCAGAAGAGGTTGTGTGCTGAACAATATTTATACTCAATTGCTTCTATGTACAGCAAAATCTGAGGAGCCTGGGGAGAATGAGGCATAATTCTGCTTCTGTATAAAGCATAGCTGCATCAATGCAATATTTTGTTTAAATAGTTCATAACTATTTTTTTCCTAAACCAAAAATCTCATTACTTTTTCTCTCCAGACAAAGCAGTTTTGCCAGACATTGTGAAATATGAACATGGACTGGGCCAGGAGTAAATGGCTTTCTTCTGTGAGATTGTGGTGTCACAGAGCACTAAACCTAGTCAAGCACTTTGTGCTGTCATCATCGAGTCCATCACCTTCTCCAGCTTTTCTTTAGCTGTAGACACAGCCATTTCAGTGTGAGTGGAGGTAACCATATATTTAGCATAATTTGGTTGTCTGTGAAACAAAAGGGTGCTAATTCATCCTCTTTTACTAAAGGAGCTTTATCACAGGATTTTCTCATTCCTTGATGGACAGGATTGTATGCAGAGACAGATCTTCAGTCAGATCCAGCTGTCAGCTGTCACCTTGTAGAAACTTTTGGGCAGGAAATAACATGCTGAAAATAGCAGTTTTCCTCACCTGTGTTTGAAAGTACTGTGATCCAGGCATTTAGGTATGTCACTCACAGTCTCCTTCTGAACTGACAAACTAAACTAAATTATTTAAAATCTCAATTATTCTGGTTTTCTTGGAGCAAAAGTTAGGGATTTTTAAAGTTTGAGGCTTTCTCAATAATGATTGATTTTCTCTCTTAAAAAGGCAGAGTAAGTAAAAGAAATTATCAATAAAACCTTTTCTTCTGGAGTTGACACAGTTGATATCACTGTTTGAAGCTCAAACTTGGACAGCAACGCTTCATAGTTTCAGCAGAAATTTGTTGCAATAGGTACTGAATTTAACAGCCTTAGGCAAAACTTCTGGTCTTATTTAAATCTCTGCATAAGGTCTGGGGCTTGTTTGGCTTTTTTAATTCATCTGCAAATAATTTCATAAATTCTTTCTATTTTGAAAGATGGAAGTGAAAAATTTGTATGCCTAGAATTTAGAAAGAACTTTTCAAAAATTGAACAATTTTCAGTGAGTGAGTTTTTAAACTTCAAAAAGGAGAATCAAAGCACAAATCTTCCAGTCTTATAGACACTTCTGGGATTCACCTTGCATGAAGACAGAGATCTTCAGGGGGTAATTAACCAAAAAAAAGAAATGTCAGTATGTATTGGGTATTACAAGGAAAAATGCATTCTCTTCAGCTGAAAAACAACATATCCAAAATCAACAATATGAGTTCTTTGCCATGTCATTTTGGGATTTAAAGCATATTACAGTCTCCTTATAGTTTTCATTATTTGGAAAATGTACATTTATATTTCCTTACATGCAGGTAAGATATTCTCTCTATAAATAGTGGCAGATATTCATAGACATGATAATGATGAATGCACACATACACCCACATAAACTCTCTATTGCTTTTTAAATTTTTCTGTGTTTTACATAAGGTAAGATAGAGAGCATGTTAAGTGCCACAGTGAAGTTTCCACACATACAGCACAGCCTGAATTACCTCTTTTTTTTGGGTTTTGTTCATTCTCTGTATAGGTCTTACATTTTCAGCAAGTGCCATATGGACAAAGCAGTTCTTGGTAAAATTTTGGACAACAATTAACATAAGCACAGCAGGAGATTCTAACTGTTGACCCCTAAAAGGTGGTTAATCAACAACATATGGGTTTATTTATCCCAGCAAGCCCTTTTAATTAACAGTTCTGGAAAGTGAACTTTTTATGAGCACTTTGTTATAATCTATTGAGAAAATTCTAAATAGTGCAAATGAAACTCCAGCTTGAAAGAAAATGACATTGTTTATAAGAAAAAAAAAAAAATCTGTCAAGAAGTCAACATGTGAGAAACTGTAATGCTAACCTCAAGCAATGCTAGATTAACAATGTTTGTGCCTGGAATCAGATCTGAATTTATAAGAAAATCTCTCAAGTGCAGAAAGTTGAATTCTGTATTTAAACTCATCTTTAAAAAATAAATGCACATTGTAAAGTTTATGTTTAGAGCAAAAAATGTCAGTAGGACAGGGGCTTGGTTTGACCCCACCCTCTGAATATACCATAACATTTACTTTCAAGCTGACAGAAGAAGGAATTTGATGACAGAGTAAGTTGAAAGGAAATAAACAGTGATGCCAAACTAGAAAGGAGAAGCAAACCCTAACAAGTGGGGACACAACACAGAATAAGTAAACACAAGAAAAGTAACAAACATTAATAATACCTTTTTATTAAATCAATGCTAATTATTTAAGGTAAGCCTGAGATAAACCAGAAGCCTTAAGGTATATAAAAGATATTAAAGGTAAATTATTTAAGGAAAAAAGTAAACCAAATTTTCACTTGTTGTAAATTGAGACAACTATTTACAAAGAACTGATTTTTATGTGTCTTGAAAATATAATCAGGTACTTTATACTAAAGAAATTGAGACAACAAACCAGAGAGCCTTTTCTTTATCTTTGATCAACAAAAAAAGAAAAATGTCTTTGACTGTATTTCATCTGCTTATAAAACCTCCTGCTGAACTTCCTGTAAGTTATGTCCCAATGATGAATGCACTGGGATGTCTTAAGGCATTCATACACTTCTAATTAAGAAGCCATCCAAACTGAAACAGCTACTGAGTACCTTGGAGTATAGTCATTCTTCACCTCTGCGCACTGGATTCTACCCTTTGTTTAAAGTAACTGCTACACCAGGAGGACTATTTCATATACCTTTATTAATCAGCAAAACTTGATCTGTCCTAGGAGGCAGAAGCATAGAAGCATTTTACTCTTTTACAGCATTTTGTGCTAAATTAAAGGCATTTTCCCTCTCAGAAAGTTATTTTTTTTAATACTAAAAGTATTGGAGTGTCCTTAGCTGAGATCTCTGATTGCCTACAGTAAATAGGAAGAATGTAGATTTTAAGTATTGTGAACATCAGGCCAATTCCAGGGCAATTGTAACTATAGCTACAACCTTCTAAAAATGTTTGCCAAAGAATCTGTTAGTCAGCTGAGATTCCACTAAGTGAGATGTTATATTTGTCTTCAAAACAAAACAGAAAAGAGTTTTGCTTCATCATTGGCTTATTTTGCCACATTAGAAATAAGAGAAAATAACCTAAATTGGCAATCATTTTCTATCCTGTATTATGTGCTAGCAAGGAACAAGAATGCAACCACAAGATGAGGATTCATGTAGAAGAAGTAAAGATGGCATTTTCATAAGGAACCAGTGCGGGTGAGTGTTGTCTCTTTCTCTGTGGAATGCCATACAAAGCCTGTTCAGAGCAGCAAGTTTTTAGACTGGTAACCCTTGCAACTCTGTAAAATTGTCAGAAGAAGTAGCCAGACATCACAAAGCTTAGGGTAAATAGTAAGTATTAAAAACAGGGACAGAAAGATATCCTGATAGGTAGACATCCTTATTATCCTCTATAACACACATCACCATTCCATGTATTTGAAGTTAATGGGAAGCTTCAGTGAAGACCTTCTACATTAAGAAGGATTTTCAGGATTTGCCACTACTAAATAAATATAAAGACTTTACTTTTAATTAGAAAGTGTTGTTTTCTAAGATGGGTGTGTCTGATTGTTCCAATTTCAAAAAAAGACCATTGTGCAATGCCCATAAAGAATATGATTAAGCACTGAATACAGTTTACAACCTCTGAGTAAGCGTGAATGTCTTCAACTAAGCAGACAGTGCAAAGAAAGTAGTCTTAAATCTATTTGAAGGAGGAAAAGAAAGAAAATAGAAAGAAAATTTAAGTGCTGCATAAATTACATGAGCTATCAACCTCCTGCACATTGAAGACTAATTCTTATAAAAAAGATAAAAAAGCCATAGATTATTCCAGCATGTTACCCTAAGTGAACAACTAATTTCATAAAACTGAAGACAGTACCTTACATAAAAATACAGAAAAAGTGAAATCCTTTGTGACAATTAATCTAAGTTATTCTTGCAGAGCTGTTGATTTCATTTTCAAAAAAAGATCAATGATTAGGCAAATCTTCTGCCATGGATTTTCTCTGTCATTGTTAGCGGAACTTTTTATTTTCAAAAGATCTTTTGTTACAATAGAAGATATTTCTGGTTTTATTTTTTAAAGGACTAGTGAGTAATAAAAGCACACTTGTTAAGGTAGAAGTATAATCCATAAGGTATACTATAAAGAGGCCACCATTGTCAGGTTTTGTTTTGTCTGTCTCTTTCTTTCTTTATTAACTTATGCATGTTTAAAATTATATCTAGATTATACTTAGGGATTTTGTATTCTTTGTTAATATATGCATGTTTAAAATCACCTCTAGATTACTCTTAGGGACTACTCTCAGTAAAAAGCCACTTGAGCCAGCTTTTCTTCCGAGCGAACTACCTGTTTAACCTGCTTAATCCTGCTGTATGAACTAGCCAACAGTTTAATTTAGATCCCACATTTTCTTTTCATTAATTTTTATGAAAAGAATAAAGACCTGAGAGTTATTTGAGGCCTGGACATTGCTTCTGATTTGTGTGAAGTGTTTATGATCGTTAAGTGAACACAGTCAGACACATTAGGAAAGCTGATGCAAACAATTTAAAAGATTAATCCAGTTCTAATGCACCAAAACTAAAAATCAAATATGAGCTACTTTCAGTTCAGTTATCTCAAGGAGTTTGCTCTCCAGGCTAAAAATGAAGACCTAGGAAACACAAACTACACATCTCATTCCTACAAGCATAATAGAGCACTAAAGGGCTAGGTTCAATTTTCAGCACTGTCAAAGGAGCCTCAAAGAGTATGACCAATGTATTATCGGCTATCTTTTGTGATGATGCAGCAAGATCCATGTACATGCTTTTAGTATAATGTTCTATTTTATACAAAGGTAAAAATTTCTTTTGGAAACAATACTCCTATGGCTCTGTTTTTGAAATCTTTGTTGAGATGAAGGAAGAGATAGCATTTCCTTTAAAATTTTGGAGTTTGGGAGTTAGCCAAGTGAAAATTAGTGAGCTTCTGCCATAACTAATTGAAGTTAGGTATTGTTTTCATTAAACTCCCATCAACTTCACATTTTGTTTATTTTCAAGTGTAGGTTTCAACGGTTGCAGGTGTGTTGGTTAGGTCTCAGGGAGAGACTAAATTGTCACACCTGGTTCATTTGCTATGTTATGCCTTTTGGGCACTGAGCTGCAGAACATCCTTTCCTTTTCTAATGCTCAGGAGGGTGTTTTTGGGTGCTTTGTAATTCATCTCACTTTCTCGTGGTTAAAAATCAATCTATGGCTAAGTGCTCACATAATTTGGATCAAAGTAGGCAAGCCTGCATGATTGTTAGCACCTCTTGTTCACAACGAAAATCTTTGTATTAAAGTAGTACATTGTTGTATTTGTTCTCATGGTTCGTTATATTTGATTTTCTATCTTTTTGTTTTCAGAATCTGACCAAACTACATAATGCTTAACAATGAACTTCCTAATATTTTTTAAAAAAGCAGAGACAGCTTTCATCTTTCCAAAGATAAAGTTATTTTTATTTGAGGAATCATTGATCTTGAGAGGAAAATTTTCTCTTTCATTCCAATATAAGGATGATGAATGTGTATTGATATAGCGATAGGAAGATTTCTCTTGTTTTCCATATTTGAAAATTCATTGTCCTTGTCAGGAGAAAATACTTGAGAAGGATTCATTTTATTATTGGGTTATTCATCCTTTTCTAAACACGAGAAAAAGTGAAGAGTGTTTCAATGTGGAGCGGACATAGCCACAAGAATGTAAAGAACACTTCTTAAAACTGTTGAGGCTGAGAAATGGGTAAAGGAAAAGGAGATAAAAAGCCTCAGCTCTCTATAAGGAGGAATGAAAATTTGTACAGAAAAAGAAAGAATCAAGCAGACACTGATGGCTAAATTACTTGTCTCAGGTAAAGACAAATTAATAATTATCTTTAATAATTTGAATTTTAATGAAACTAATGATTCTTAAATCTGCTTAGTAATGTTGAGAATATATGTTTAAATTGTGAATAATCGATTTATATAACTTTAAGATAATTGTTTTACCATATCTGTCTAATTTTTTTATACAGAAACCTTGGAGAAATTTTAGCTCTTGGAAGAAATTTTAGTTCTTGACTCCTGAAAAAATATATGTCATATACAGCCTTGAGCTACTGAATTTTGATGTGGATTCACTGAAATCTGTAGGAAATACTAGTCAAAACCTCATTAGAATCATTATGGTTTTATTCATGTTAATACATTTCTGTGCCTTACTAATATGAACATCCATGACTTATTACCTGGCTGCACTACTTAAAACTCTTCATAGCAAACCTGAAAAAATGTTTCATTCTGATTTCATTGGTGAGCCATAAAGATACCACCAGTATCTGATGCATATATGAACCATTTTCTGAATTAATGGAGGACCATTCAAAACCAGTTTGATTCTTTGCCTTGCCATTCCTATTGGAAGTTTTCTTCAGAATTTTTTTTTTTTAACATGGTTGGAAACTTGACACTTCAGGCCTGAATCAGCTCCTTAACAATTCATAGTCACTTTTCTCTTATCAATGTCATCCTTTAAAAAATTATTTCCCCTCCTGTGCTTGGTTCTTGGATTTAAACACAGATATTAGCCTTTGTTTTGCTTGACCAAAGAAGACATGTACTTTAGATTCATAGAATATAGGCTCTCCTTTTCCTGGTCATCTGAGTAATATTTTCCAAGGCTATTTCAGATAAACTTTGGTGGGTTTTTTAGAGCTGGGTTGGCTGAACTCCTGTGTTTTCACTTGAATATTGCAATGACACTACACTTTCCTCTTTCTAGAGAAATATTGCAACTGGTAAATCTTAGGACTGTGATTTTCACAGCCACATTACACTGATGTCTGACTGTCTTCCATGCCTCAATACTACCCTTTGATTTTCCTCCCCCTCCATTATTCAGCCCAAAATCTTGCTTACGCCAGTAGTCATTAACATGATTCCTAACTGAATATTACTCTGGTTGATCACAAGGTTATTTAATCTCATTTAGTAATTTTAAGACATTTACATTATCCACATATTGATAATATATCCTACGTTTTCAATGGCAAAAAAAAAATAGCAGAACACTGCTAGTCTCTCTGTAATGGTCAGAAACAAAAATATTAAACAGCATTGATTTCTGTGTTTCTAAATTTTATCATTACTAAATTCCTTCCAAAACAGTGTTAATCATAATCATTATACTATCTTTTTGTACACCTTACATTTCTTAGACTCTTACATTATCTTCTTTAGTTTAACTAGCCATGTAAGACCTTTATTGAAAAACTGACATACCTTATGAAAGAAAATATCATATAGATAATACAGCAAGATGGATTTGGCAAATATGTATCGTATACTGCTTTCAATTTACTTATATGCTTTTTCCAGTTTCTTACCTACTACCACAGCTGATTATTTTTACTTTTTAAAGGAAAACTTTGAAACATTTACATCCTGGGAGCAAGACTACTAGTGTTCTGTGCCTTTTTAAACTATCTACCACATGTACTATTTTTCAGCTGTATAGTACTGTTTCATGAAAAAATAACTACTAAAAATTGTTGGTATTGGACCATCTGCTAACAATAACAATAAATGGACAGTTTCTGTTGAGAAACACCCACAGTTGCTAGGACTCTGAAGCACTAGTCCTTTTTCTGTGTTTTGGAGAAAAAAATTGTGTAAAATTTTGTTTTCCTATTCAATTAAAAAATTAACTGTCTCAGGGACTTTGACTAATCACTGCAATTCTCTTTTAACTGCAAAATTTTCACACAAGCTCCCAGTACCACAAGCAGGCAGCAGCATCCTCCCTGTGAGTGCCAGGGTAGGTCTCATGTTGACCAAAGCAGAGAATGAAATCGCAGCCTGGCTGGAGTCTCATGAAGCCACGCAAGCAATGCACCAAGTGGGACATGTGAGCACGAGGTGTGGCAGGCAGTTATTAACTTGCAATAAGACAATGTCAAATTATTGAGTTGTATGCTTCATTTTTATACATAAACATATTGTACTTTCTCTTCCTTTAAGCAGGAAGGGAGTCCATGGACTGACTTGCTGCTGATTTCAGTAGGGATAGGCTCTGCTATGTTACCAAAATTTTCAGAGCTTGGATGTAGACTGATTAATTCTCAGAGGTATGCTCAAACTGGAATAAAGTCTCTATAATAAAACACTGAAGTATACAAATCTGCTTTGAACATTGCCTGCTTAAAATGCTTAATAGCATTTTAAGTTAAGCAGTTCTTCAGACTCAGCACATAGTTAAGTATTTTTCTCAGTATGGGTATGTGAGCATAAACCCAGAACCTCTTTTTAGACGAACAAAACCATCATTATGAAATTTGACAGTGTGATTATGGAAAATCGTATTTTGTATGTAAACACAATTTGTCCAAACCCAATAGAGATCATTTTACCTATTTACAGGAACATCACTCAATAAATGTAAATACCAACATTGGGGCTGAAGCAATATTTTTAATAAGTTTAATTGTACTTTATATTTAAATGTATTACTTAGGCTGAAATCCATCTGGGCTTATTAAAGCATAACCCAAAGCCGAAAATATAGCTGGGAAGGCAAAAAATAAGTTAGCCAACTATAATGTGACCAACACAATAACAATACAGCCAGCTGCAAGCTGAATGTAGTAGAAACTTCTCAGCAATTAAAAATCACTGTGCATGCACAGATTCTCATCAACTATTTATAACTGCTTCCCTTATTTATATTAAAGATAGAAAAAATGTAATCATGTCCAGAGCATTTTGTTTTAAATAACAAGAGGTGGTTTAATAGGTAAAATTACAAGAATCCAATTTAGAGAATAAAGAAATTAGTTTTTTAAACCACAGTCCTCTTATAAGAGGAAAATTTTCAGGGCTGCTTCAGTAAGCAATGACATTATAGGAAGGTAAGTCCAGAAGGTACTGTATGACAGCCAAAGCAATTTTGCCCATGTTTATTTTAAATATCTGGTAAACAACTTTATGCAAAGGTTTGCTAGCACACTAACAGAAACAAATCCTATGGGAGGACTTGGCAAGCATGAAGCCTGCAACAAAGGTCTGAGGGTCAAGTCTTGATGGGTAGAAAGAAATATGAATTACCCAGCCAGACAAAGATCAGAAGAATCTCTTCTGAGAAAGTGAGTAGTATAGAAGAATCAGGTGAGATTTTTATTTGAACACTTATCACCAAGCTGCTTCAGCACCTCCCCTTCATTAAGCAATGTATTCCTAGGTTTCATGTGTGTTTAAGCTGGATATTGAGAAAAACTATTTCTATTTGTTCTCCTTTACTTTTTACAATGAACAGTCCTTATCAAAGTTCCCTAAAGCAGAAATGCTTCATATATCATAATCCTTCTGTCCTCTCTCATATTTCTATCCCAAGCTGAATGAAAGGAATTACTCCAACCCTTCCCATATAACTTTGTAACAAATGTATGTTTACAAAACAAAAGCTATCTTTTCTTTTCAATTATTGGAAATGCCTCAATTAATAAAAAACCAAAAAGTTAATAATTTTTAGTCATTGAATAGAAGGTACTTTTAGCTTCAACCAAATTTAATTGAAAATAGCCTGAAAAAAGGTCATTACATTTTTACACTGCAAGAGTTTCTATTTTTCCAAAGCTACTGCTAACTTTGAAAGTGTTAATTTATATTTAAAAAGTGAGAAACAGTATAAGAAATTCAAATTTAAAAAACATTGCAAACTCATTCCCTTTTTCTTTGTTAATTTTCAAGTTGATTGAGTTTGGGCCTAAAGAAATTCACTTCGAGTTATATTTTCAATTAAATCCTTAGCATACAACAGCAGCATTTAAATGCTGTATTTCTATGCTTGAAACACAATCTTAATTTTTATAGGTTGAAATGGAAGATTATTACTATGGTCGAAAATTTCACCTGGATGAAGTTATATACATGAAGTAGTGTTGTGGAGTACAGACACAAATGTGTGTTTATTTGCACATATGTATATGCATATATCATCTCCATAAAGATTACAAAAAACTGAAACCTAGAGGTCTATTATATTAACTTGAGCCATATTAAAGCATCTTGAAATAGCACAGCAGTGACTGTCAGCTAGCCAGACTGCCTAATGTGGAGAATTTCCCTTGTTAGGTATCTTATTAAAGTTCTCAGCAGGGTTTCTGACTTGTCTCAACATCGAATGAACAGCACCAGCCTTTATTCAAGAAAGACATAACTATAGTCTAACTAGATTATGCCAAATTCCAGAAATGTGCTTTCACAGTTGCCAAAGATTTTTTTTTCCATTGTGCATACTTCCATGGAGTCTATCACTATTGACCCTATTCATAAGAAATATTATCCTGAGTTGCTGCACTACTACACCAGCTGACTTTCACAAGGGTATTTAATCTGAGAGAATGTTTTCCTTGGTTTTGAAGTATCTGTGCAATATTTAGTTATTTGAAAGTAGCTACTACAGGAAGTAAAACAATGAAAGATCATGGCAGCCTCCACTGTTCCCCTGCTTTTTTTGAAGATCCTCTTGAAGGAGCAGGAAATGCTGCTGCTTTATCAGTATTAATGTAATTCTAGGCATCAGTTACCAACTTTTATTAAAAACTGTCTCAGCAAGAGAAGGAGTCTTTGCATAGCATGAAATCAGATAATAAAGACAGGAAATAAATAGCTGATTTACAAAGTAAACCTACAAGTACAGTTCCCTCTGCCCTACGTTCAGCAAGGAAGCAATCTCTTGATAGATACTGCAAAAGAAGTGGAGTTTAAGAGCTTCAGCCACTAAAAAAATTGGAACCTTTATTTGGAATAAGACAATGTCAAATCACTGAATTGTATGCTTCATTTTTATATGTAAACATATTGTACTGTCTCTTCCTACTCCTCCAAACAGGATTGATGAGACAGCAAGTGACAGAGTCTGAGCTATATAAGAAAACAGTTGCTGTGAAAACTTCCTTTCAAGACCCTGTTCTCAAAGGCCAAATTTAGATATCTGTAATCTCCACACAATATACAGAGACAGTTAAGTGCCTCAGGAAGGCATTTAAAGTTGCTTCAGGGAGAGTGGGGAGGTGCCAATCCAAAATCAAATGCTGCAGACAGTGTCTATAATCCTACTCATATTTGAGTTTTGAGCAGCTCATTAAAGGCTGCAACAGACCTGTCTATGTCTGATCAACATCTGGAGACAACAACACTGATGGCAGATGCTTACAAACTGTTTTTGCAAAGAGCTAAGTAAGGCTTGTTTTCCTTCACTGTTGGTGACTGTTAACTCTTCACAACTCTTCACACAAGACCTTCATGGGTGAACCTTTCATGGAGATCTGAGCACCTCTCCTGTGTTGGCATCTGTTTTTCTACCACCTGATTAATGCAAACTAGGCCTGGCTGCAGACATTATTTTTCTCTCTCCTATAAAATTACTGTTAGGATACCTGTTACCTCTCTCTTCCCCGTGCCAGAAACCATGCATTAAGGAATGCACCAAGGCCCAGCTTCAGAGTGAAAGATCCAAAGACACACCACTTTACTGAGCCTACATACAGACAGGCACCTAGCAGATACCTAGAGAGAGACGTTTATCTGAAACTTGCAGAATAAAGATTGAATTCTCTATTTCTTTAGGATCTGCCAGCACTCTAGTAGTGAGTGAAAAAATATGTGCAAAGGGTTGGTGGAGGTGCAATAATCTTAAAAAGAAAATAATCACAACCACATTTTCTGGGAGGTGCAGTATAACCCAACTGCATACAGAAATTGAAGTGCTATGGGAAGTAAGATGCTGTTTTGCCTAGAGCATAGGAGCTGCAGGAGCTGGTTATTTAACAGCTCAGGATATATATAAGCAGACTTGGAGAATAACAACAGCCTCACTCAAATGCTCCAGGCTCCCAGTACCTTCAAGAAAAGGAGAGCTAAATAAGCCACTACAAAGAGAGCTAGTAAACAGTCTCAGAAATATGTCCCATTTCTTCCTGAAAAACCTTACTTTAAGTCCTCGACATCACATACTTCTCAGAAGCTGCTTGTCTGTACTTCCCAATGGACTACTACTCTAGAGTTTCTTGAACATCTGTAAAGGTATCAGTATATGATTTTTTCACCACATGGAATATTACATCAGTGGTGGAACATAAACACATGCACACAAACATCAGGGAGGATCCGTTTGTCATTTATAGTGAATGGTTTTCCTGATTAATGAAAAATACATCTGATACAGAAACAAAGAAAAATTAATGCTAAAATATGTTGCATGTCTTGCACTCATTTGATACAGTTCAGGGTTGAATTGTGTTTTTCAAGAAGGTTAATTGGGAAATTAAATTTTAATAACTCACATCATGATAACAGTGGAGAAATTGCCCCTTCTAAAGGATTGGAAAAGACTACTGAATTTGGAGTCATGAAGTACTTGAAAAACACAGTAGAAATTTCCAGTTTTGCTCCCCCATAGATTTTTTGTTCATATAAACTTTTGGCATCTTGACAAAACTTCATGCTCAACCTTGACTCTTCCATCAGCATATAAATCATAGCATATAGTAACTGAACATTGACAGTACTTAGTGAAATAAATTCATCTCTTCACAGTCAGCCCATGTTATCCTATCATCTTTAACACACCTTAAAAGTTTGTGTGGCCTGAAAAGTAATTTACCTTGTGTTTTCACAAAGGGCTATTACTGTAGGGTAATATAAGCCAGTGAGGTCATTAAGAGCTTCGAACATCTGAAGGATTTACTTGAGAGGGTAGAGGAGACAGATTGCTGAAACAATAAACTCCCTCTCTTTTAAGTTAAATTTCTTTCATAACAGAACAGTTTAGGTTACAGTAAGAGGGAAACAGAATAGTTGCAAAGACTTAGGAAGAACTATTTTTAAAGAAATGGTGGGAACCAGTGTCTGGACTGTAGTGTCCCCACCCCCAAATCATCTGTTCTGTCCTGAACTTCTAATATAACCTACTTGGTGAAGAATTTGCCTGCTAGGATTTAACTTTCAAAAGGACTTTAAAAGTGCATGTGATAAATGCTGACATAGTTTTCCAGTTTTTAAGATGTTTAAAGTAGGCTTTCCCCAGCATAAGTGAGTACATCACCCCACTTGCCATTCCCAGCCTGGGATGTTCAGTTCAGCAGATGATAGACTGGGTAAAAAAGAAACAAGTTGAATGATGAGATTTAGGGTGTGGAGGTGGGGAGTACCAGAGTAACATCCTGCAAAATCATATGGAAAACTGTAGTATAGTGATCATACAGCCAGAAGGCTTTCAAGAAGGTGGATCATAGTTTCAAAGATGAGCATAAGCTATTACATGAAGACAAAACCAGATCAGATAATCAGGATCTCACCTGGTTCAGCACCTTGAGAAAAAAAAGAGGAAACATCCTGGAAGTAAAACCAACACAGGAAAAAAAATGCTTAAATTTTATACAACTAATCCACTAACTTGGATTTAATGAATTTACAGCAATTTTTTAATCACTTATATAGACAAATATGTAATTTGCAATCAAATATAGATAGATTTCTCAGAATAAATTGACCTCTGGACTTCTGCAAATTGACCTCTGGACTTCTGCTCCTACAATTATTTACTAAAGGCTTGTTGTACCAGTCACAGCAGACAGTGAGAAATCAGGTTACTGAGCTGATCTTGGGGACAAGTGATGCTATCAGATGTTTGCACAACTGGCTGTCTCCTGGCTCATTCAAAACCAAATGGGAAAGTTATGCAAAGAAACAATTCTCCATTGTTGTTTAAGAAAGGCAATATTGAATAGTCTGAGCACAAAGAACTGTTCAGATATAGTCCATGCTACAGAGAAGACATCCAACATTTCATCTTCACTGGATTTTTCTGCTCAATATTCCATCAGCTGTGGACGGATGTTTTCAGACATCAAATAGTCAGAAGCAGTACTGCAAAATGAATGACATTAGTTCCATTAAAGGGAGCAATAAAACTCCCATTGCACTTCTATAGAAGAATATGGACAATGCAGATGACTTTTGAATTTCTGTATATATTCATATTTGTTTCTCCTATCTTGCTCCATTCTGAGAGCCTAGTTATTGTATTCCTTAAACCAGATCCTGCAAAAGCAAAACTCCCACTGCTGCCAATTTTAAAAATACAAAGAAAAGCTTTAGCATACAGAGCACAGATGCAGTCTTTTTGTAAGACAAAGGTTATTGAGCACCACAGGAATATAGCACTCAAACACAAAATAAAGGTTATATTTCTGTGAGGAGGTCGTGATTTCTGACACCTTGATTAGACAATAGGTGTTCATTACCTGTTGCTAGAAGAAGGGTGTTTCTTGTTCAGAATTGGTTAACTATGTCAATTTTGGTTAAATAAGAAATATAAAGTGTACGTGAACATATAGACATAGAAAATATTATTTCCTTTTGGAGGAAAAGTTAGATGCATTCTCCTGATTACACACTGCAATAATTGTTGGAAAGCATGAGAAAAAAATTATTAATAAGTTCAACCATGCAACTTTTCAAAGTGTTATCTTCTGTTGAGAAATTCAGAAAATTTCAAGCTGAGGAAAATAAACATCATTTTTCTGAATTTGCAATTCCTGTCAGTACAGGCAGCATACAGATGAATATTACCTTCTCTGGCTGTTTTTAATGTATAACATATGCATGCTGCTGCTGGGCTTGTTGAAGGAGCTGAGCTGAGGCTATGGGGGAAGGAGAGAAAAAGTAGAGGTGAGCGATTCGGGTGAGCATTTGCTGTTTGTAGTCTAGCTGCAAAAACTGAACATGTTTACAGGAGGGAAGAAAATTCAGCATTACTGAAAACAAATGGCCTCACTTAAAGAAAACTGGAGGTGGTGCGGGAAGGGAATTTCTTTACTGAAAACAAGTGCATTCTCAGTGTAGAAAAAAAAGCCAACCCACAACAATAAACAAACTAAATTAACTCAGTATCTTGAGACTGCTTAATATCTCTCTGGGAATCTGTTTCTCGATGATTGGAAGAGAAAGGACAGTAGGAGGGGTTGCCTCAAATTTCTCCCAAATGAAGGATTGTGGGGGTGGACTAAGAGGGGGCTGAAGACTGTGTAACATCAGGAGACACATTTGTTCAGTCTTCACTGGCATTTCCATGCTGAAGAATTTGTTTCTGCAAAAAAGGTTAAAAACTGTTCTGTGGCTTGGATTAAATTAAATTCTTTGGCATGAAAATATAGGCTTTTACTTCTCTCTGCTTGGTGCCCAAATCAGAGCAATCTTATTTCATGTCTGTTTACCACTGTAGTTTGCCAGCATTGTTAGGTTTTTCTCTTGCTTGCACAGAAATAACCTGTTATTAAATCTAATTTATTTCCCCTGTTACACATTCTAATTCACATCTTTTTGCCCCACTATTCCTTGTCATCTTTTCCACCGTAAATATAGGAATCCAAATTTGGATTAAATTTTGTCCAGATCCTGCTCAGGTCATATTTAGTTCAGACTTTTTTCTACTGGCCAGAATAAAAAAGTGTAAATATAGGAAGCTAGAACTTTCCTGAGTTTCAACAGCTGTTGTCCGGTGAGATTTTTTCCTTGTTTCAGGTATTAGTTTTACATTTCCTGCTACAGAAACTGTATTCTATTACCTGAAACACATCATTCAATTAGCAATACATATTTTTACGTATTTTTTCCAACCGAGATCACTAGTTGTCTTTTTTTATGTCTAAAAATAATCTAAGGACCAAAAGGTCTGCAGCATTAACTATGAATTGCAATTTTGCTACAGGTATGCTCAATGACTACATAACATTTAGATGACGTTTATCTAACCTGTTTTTGAAGACCTACAATAGTAGAGAGTCTGCATTACCACTGAGAACAGCAGTTCAATGTATTTATTGCTAAAAAAGTTCTGAGTTGCTTTTGGGTTTGTTTTTCTTTTTCTTCTCTCCTCCTAGTCTACAACAGTTTCTTGCTTCAATTTAAGGGTTTTATTTCCTGTGTTATCTCATACAGATGAGAAAATCAGATTATTTCCTTGTTAACAAGCTTTTATGCTCCAGAAAACTGTCCCTTTTCTCTTATTAGCTTCCTTAATTCTCATACTGGTGAGACTCACAAGAATTATGGATTTTCCCCTGTAAAACTTATGTAATACTATTGACATATATTCTGTATACCATTAACCTAAACCTGTATATGAAAAACAACCAGATTTTGATGAAATGCACAATGATAACAAAGACTGCATCTTCTAACTTTTAGTTTCAAACGTTTCAGTTTTACCTTGTTTGGATATCTTTGACATACAGTTTTCTGGTGCTTTGCCAAGTATTTTCAAGATAATTTTCTTTTCCTTTTTTCTTTTTCTATTTTTTTTCTTTTCCCCCACATTTATCACTGTCCTGGTGCCACCTTTACCTCATTCAGGATAGTAACATGAGAGAGAAATCAAAACTGATCCACTGGGGAGCTCTGTAATATGGCAACTGCCTCTCACATTCCATTTAAACTCACCTAGTACAATTTAATATTGCATTGTTTAAGGTCTTCCTACTTGTCTATGTTTATTTTATCAATTTTCATGCTGTTTGCAAGTTGTATTTATTACCAGCATTTTACTTTTATGGCTCTGTGCAATCATCATGACAACGAATTATTCTTGAGAGATATTCTAAAGCTTTCCAACTTTTCTGAATGTGACAGGCTAGGATGTTGGAAATGGTTGAAGTCATGGAATGAAAAACATCATGGGAATATGACTCAGGACTAGGCATCACCACCTGGAAAGCTGTCATTAAAACAAAAAAAAAAAATTAGAAGTCAACATACAGTTTTGAGTCTTGAAAAGTTGCTGGAAGGGAAGTTAACGAACAAGACTCAGGTTCTGGAGTGAACTCTCTTCAGGGCAAAATCTTTCTTAAAGGAGGAGACCTTCCCAAGTCAGACTTGACATCTCAAACCAGTTGTCAGAGCAAGGTCAAAGTGTGCTTCGAGCTCCCTCTGCCTCGCTCTTCTTGAGATGATGCAGGCTATTGCAGGAAGTGAAGCAATATCTAATAATCCTAATTATGCTGGATAAGAGCATTCCTGATAACAAAGAAACTCTAATTAATGAGAGATTACTCTAACGTCACTATAATCTTTATTTATGTCATAACAAAAAAACTACCAGTTGTTCTCCCAACCTATTTTCAAGATTGAATGGACTTCGTGTTCTATTAGTGTTCAAAAGACTAATGAAGATCTTTTCTAAAGTATTTAACCAAAAAAACCAGGCCAGGTACACATCTTAGTACCAACCTAATCTTTTCACTTTTGTCTATGTTGAATCATACTTCACTATTTTAATCTGTTTCATCATTTAATCTTTCAAGCAAATAATTTGAACTCTATTTCACTCTATTATTTTCTTTTTCTTCTGCTATTCTGACAGTTCAACTCCTAAGGTTTCTCTTAGCTTTAGCATTTTATTTTCCCTATTAACCATCATAGTGGTATCTAGTTTACCAAAGCACTCTGGAGTCAAAATATGTCTCTCAGGGAGATACTTCACGATGGAGCCCTACTTAAGTTCAGTATGAAAATGTAAATGAGAACTCACACGAGTACTAAAGAGTTTTCTTCTTTAATCTGCAATATTTACTCTCCTTTCTTCTTAATTCAGTCATAATTCTTTGGAAGAACATACCTGAACTAAAACTAGAAGCATTAAAACTGCTTTGGATTTTAGCTATCTTTTTTTTTCCTTTTATCTCCTTTCATTTCTAGCTGTCTCATTAGCATAATGGCTGTATTGGCAGTCATTACAAGAATGAGATTATCTAGTGATGAACACTTCCATAGCAAAGTATTTAAAATAGGGTGTAAGCTCATTAGGAATTGCATGTCTGTAATGGGAGTCAAGAATGCTCAGCACCAGCTAAAAAATACGCAGGCTCTTGAAGAAGCTGTTTAATTCTCAGTTTCTACTCATTCCAGTTGCATTTGTTGTTCTTTTTTATCATTTGCTTAGGGGGTTTTTTGTAACTTTTTCAAGAGGACCTTGTAGCTTGCAATCTAAACCCGCAAAGCCAAATCAGTTTGGCAGGAGAAGGTGCACCGGAAGCAAAGTGATTGTATTCTCACATCTCTATAGTATTAGGGTGCTTCATGATTTTTAAAATATTTACTTCACAGGCTGCGCTCAGAACTTCAAGAAATCTTTCCCTGAAGATTCTCAAGTTTAGTTACATGCATCCTATAACTTCTTAGCTTTACAATAATTTTTTGGCTGAAACTCTAAAACCATATGTCAATTATAAAGTATATATATATACATATATATATGTATAAATGTGTATATATATACAGCTAAAACAAAAAAAGACATTTTTTATCTTTAATCCTCTTTTGATTTATTCGCCATGACCATTGATTACTATTTTCTAGTTATGAAGTAGCTGAGGTTTTCTTGCCTATGTGTTTGTATTGTTGTATTATACAGGAACCAAGAAAAGAGCCATCTACATGGCTACACTTTATTCCTAAGTGATATCACACTATGTGTAGTAAAGCACTCAGTGAATGATCCTCCCATTTTCACACTATTTGACATGATTGCACTGGAATTCACAGTCTGGCAGGAAAGATATATGTGTGTGTGTATATATGTACATATATATATGCATATATACTGTCTAATGCAATTAGGAATAGCCCACAGGAATCCCTAAATTGTTGATTGCCCAAAGCCAGTAAGGCATTTAAAGGAAGCATATTTAGTAGATTCCTTTTATTTTTACATTTTATTCAAGCATATGCTGCTTGCCAATGTTAGAGCAAAGATATTGGACCAGATGAATCCTCGGGCTGACAAAATGTGGCTGTTGCTATGAAGAGAAAAGACTGTCTATTTTAGAATTAATAATATGAAAGCAAGGAAGTAGGTGTCATGAATGCCACAAACATCAAACTTCACTGGTGGTGATGTTGTACTACAGTGAGAATGGGGATGTGCTCCTTCACCAAAAGTGTTGCAAGAAGATTGGAAATGAGCATAAGATTTCTCAAAAAAACCCCCAAAACAAAACCAAAACCACCAGTCTCAAACAAAAAACAACAAAAAAATCCAAAACAACTTAAGTCCTTCACCATTCACAAAGAACAGCTGATCTGGGAATTATGTTATTACCTTTCTTGAGATGTTCTGCTAACACAGAAAGATGGTCAGGAGCTGAAGCTTTTGAACTCTCTCTTGCTGTCTCTGAAGACCATTTTTCCTGAACTGCAACAGGCAATGATTACTGAAAAGAGACAACCTTTGAATGCTTGGACTGTTTTGATTAGTGACCTATTTTACACCCTTTTCAATATGAAAGAACATTTCTTGCTTTGGAGTATTTTATACACATGGTACATACCCTTCACTGACAAATGTAGCTAAGAGAAAGAAGTTTGCACAGCCATTTCTGCTTTGGTAGCTTCTAGATCTTCTGGGGACAAGGTCAGGATTATTTGGGAATGCCTGGAATAAAGTTTCTTAAAAGAAGAATGAGGAGGGTTACACAGATGACTTCACCATGTGCCTTTTCCTTGTTTCAGCATTTGAACAACCTTTATCATCTCAGGCTCTTTTGATGTTTCTAAAGAATTGAGAGAAATATCTGCTGAAAACACGTGGTTGAAAATAAAACAAAATAAACCAAGCTTGATATAGAAATTTAATAAAAAAATAATGAAAATTGTGGCTGAAATTACTTGGGAATTGCCAGGTGAAGGAAAAAATAGTAATGGATGACTTTACCACCATGTTTTTGAAAGAAATACACAGAAGTATGTATAATCAGTTTGAAAAAGTTGGAAGCAAAGATTAAGAGCAACTCTTTTACAGTACATTTTGAATAAGACATTAACTCACAATTGTAGAAAATCACAAGGGATAAAACTGATCACAAAACAATAGTTTGTGATTTTAAGGTGGGGAGCAAGTGTGAACAGTGGAACAATAAAAATGTTCAAACAAATGTAAATTTCAGCATAGAGAATTGCTGGAATAGACCCCAGGCAGGGAAAGAAAAAGTTCAGAAACAGCTTTAGTTTTTCACAAATGCTTTGTTTTGACAAATGTCACTATTAAGTCAAATGAGCAAACTATTTCAATACTGAGAGAAGAGGGAAAATTAAATGTCATTAGTATTACAGAATCCAAGATTGGTACGCAACCTGTCCCTGTTTCTAAGACCAAATCCCACAGAAAATTTGTACCCATATAGGGATATAACAGAGAAAAACAAAGGACTGAAAGAAATAAGAGTAAGGGACACAAACTTAGGGAAGCTTTTATAAATAAGACAGAAAGACAAGGAAAGCAGAGAATATTCTAACAGGCAGCAGGCAAACCATAGATGACTCAAAAAAGGTCAATGGCCACTTTGCTAAGTATAAAACCCCATAATTATGTGTCATTGTTATCTTATGGAAGGCAATTATTTTGCATTGCTTCATGCAAGGTAGGCCTAAGCTGGGAAACAAGTCTCCACTTTAGATACCACACTAAGATGCCAACAATTTGAAATAAATTGAAAGAACAACAGAAAAACAAGGTTTTGAAAACATAATGCAGTAAAAAATATTTAGAAGTAAATTGGATTTTCTTACGGAAGAATGTAAGGAAATGTAATAGGTATCTCCAGGTACTCATTAAATTATTGTAAAAATAGATGAACCATTAATATATCACAGTAATCTGACAAATTTTCAACAAGCACAATACAGTTTAGAAGATTGTACCCAGTATCTGTTTATAAGGACAGTAAACCAAAGAAATATCTACTGAGCTATGAAACCTAATTAATGGTCAGATCTGTCCATGAAATATTCAAAAAAAGGATCAACATTGCTCATCAGTGTTCTAACAATACCTGGTTCATCAACACGGATTAAAAAATTGCTCATTTTCCCTGCTCTCCTGTATTTTACCACACCACTGTGTTTGCTACAAGTCAATCCTTTTTCTGATTCTTTTTTAATAACTGTATGTAGTATTGAAGGATTCTTTTTCTTCCACATTGAATTGTGAATTATCTCAGATGGGCTGTGTCAAGCCCAATTTTAGTGTGATAATTCTGTGACTAGTTACTGAAATGTTTACAATCAAGCATTTTGCAGCTGAATTGGTAATATGATTCAGAAGATGAGCTTCTGGCTTCAACTAGTAAAACTTGCCTTTTACTGAAAAAATAACATGCCTCTTTTTCACATAACACCATGCTCTCCTGTTTCTCTTCGTGTGACAATCCTACAAATATAGTCATTTTCACTTTAAAAAGAATTTAAAAAGAAAAGAAAAAGCTCTTACGTGTTGTGCTCTGACTTTAATTTTCAATGACTTCTCAATATTAACCTCTATTCATTCAAACTTCTTAATTCTGAAATGTAAAACAACAAGTTTACTCAATTTTCAAATTATATTGCATTACTGTGAAAAGAGGTGCATAATTATTGCATTTCAATTATGTAATGTGCCTGATTTGCAGCAAGGGAGATTTAGTTTAGAAAATTGTACAAAATATCTACTCATAAGGATAGTAAAGCAGAGGAACAGTTAATGCAACTGTGAGACCTGATCAATGATCACATCTGTCAAAATAGGTGCCCTAGTTTCTGTTAGAGTACTGTTAATTTCTCCTCAGTAGCTGTTACAGTACAGGAATATTTAATATCATCATCATCATCATCACCACCATAATTTAACCATAGTTGCATTTAATATAGTTTGTATTATCATAAAAATCAAAGCTTAACTGGTAAATTAAAATAAATTCTATACAGTATTAGTTTATGTAGAATTCCCATAAATTTTTTTAATTAATTAATTTCACAAAGTAATTTGTAAAATGAAGACATGTATCACACAAATCAGATGTTTTACTTCCCAGTAGAAAAAAAAGACATTTTGCATTTAGAGGTATCTTAGCATTTAGGACAACAAATGAAGCTGTCATTTGCCTTTCTCACAATAATAATGTCTTGAAAATCTTTTTCTAAAATGCTCTTGAAAGCTGCAGACGAAGATCTCTGCTCTCACCTTACCGGTCCCTGATAAAGAGACTGTATACTATTTGTCAGTCAGCCTTTTGTTCTCCTGTGTCCTTCATTCTTCTTTATTGTAACACATTATCTACATCATTATCAGCAAGCAAATTTTTTGTGCTGCTGCTCTGTTCAGCCTATTCTTTTCTACAGCAGTTGTTTCCTTTGCTCTCTTCCCGTCAGCTTCTACATATGACCATGCTGCCAAGAGTTTTGTAACTACAAAACTCTCCATTCTTCAGGCAAGTCCCAGCTCCCCATTCTTCAGGCAAGTTTAAAGAATCTTTGCCATCCCTGTACCTTCCAAAGAATTATTTTATTTTTCCTAACCTGTGGGGCTTTCTTACAGCATTCTTTAATATAGTTCTACACAGATGGAAAAAAAATAATAGCTGGAAAGAAAGCTAACAAGTATAATAGTAAAAACTCCTTGGAGGTGAAGCCAGAGGAATCCCAGAGACCAGCTTCCACTTCCAAATCATATACAGTTATAAAGAGCATCAAAAAAATTAATTTATCCTTCTATTGAACCCAAAGGATTTATTGATGAAAAAGTGTTCTTGTTATACAGATAAGAAAATTTGCCATCCCTGTCACAGTGTTGTTGCCAGGCCAGCGACTAAACTTGAGAAATGTACTGCTGTCACATCACTTGAAGATGAAGGGGGGTTAGTGCAAACACTGGAGGTGTTAATTTTTTTTTACTCCTTTAACAAACTTAATATGAGACTCATGCTGGGATCAGAATGACAATGCTTATTGAAAATATGCAAAAGACAAGGCCTAATCACCTCTAAACCAGTTGGAGCTTGGAGTCTCCTTAAATATGACTTCTGGTAACAATCAGTAGCAAATTTACAAAATATTTAAAGAGGTATTACTCTGTCCTAAAATTTTTACTATATTCTGGGCCTGACAGGGTCAACTCAGTAAGTTTTATACCGGTGTGTTCAGCCAAATCCAGTAATGTGCCTCCACCTCTGCTGTCTAGAAAGGCTCAGTAGCCCCTCACCACAGGAGTGAAGGACTGTGGCTACTTGTGACACTGGCTAGAGCACAGACAAGACTGACAGTGCTTTGAGAAAACTCAGAAATGCCACAGGAGGATTCATTAAACAGAATGCATATGTCTTTTGCAAATGTCTACACCTGACCATTAATTCTGTAAGGAAGTGGGAAGGCATAAATGACTTTTTTTTTAACAGTTCACCTAATCATTTCACAGTCTTATAGCAGGCTGAGATAAGATGTAATTCTCTCTCTGCACTATCTATAAGGTAAGGTGAACCTGGCTCATTCAGATCTAGCTATCTATCTATGCTGTGGAAGTTGAAAACTATGCAAGATGGAGCCTACTCCACTTGTTTTGAGTAAACCTTGCCAACAGACTTCAGACTTTAATCCTCTATATTTGAGAAGGCCTGGCACTGACTGTGAACCACTTTCTATTCTTTTTTCAGAATAAGATTTAAGGTTGCTGTGTATATCATGAGCAGAGGAAGAGTAATTTTGTTTACAGAATCACAGAATGAAATAGATTGGAAAAGACCTTTGAGATCAACAAGTCCAGCTTATGACCTAACACCACCATGTCACCTAGACCATGGCACTAAGTGCACATCTAGTCTTTTCTTAAACATTTCCAGGGACTCCCCCACCCCCCTAGGCAGACCATTCCAATGTCCAGTTCCCCTTTCTGTGAAGAAATTCTTCCTAATGTCCAGCCTAAAAATTTCCCTGGCACATCTTAAAACTCTGTCCCCTTGTCCTGTCTCTGGTTGCATGGGAGAAGAACCTGACGCTCACCTGGCTGCAGCCTCCTTTCAGGGGCTTGTAGAGAGCAATAAGGCCTCCCCTGAGCCTCCTTTTCTCCAGGCTGAACAATCCCAGCTCCCTTAGCTACTCCTCACAGGACTTATGTTCCAGACCCTTCACCGGCTTTGTTGCCCTTCTGTGGACATGCTCCAGCATCCTTCATAAATTGCGGGTCTCAGAACTGGTCACAGCACTCAAGGTGTGGCCTTACCAGTGCCAAGTACACAAGAAGAATCGCTTCCCTGGTCCTGCTAGCCACAGTATTCCTGATACAGGCCAGGATGTCACTGGCCTTCTTGGCCACCTGGGCACACTGATGGCTCATGTTCAGCTGCTGTCAATCAGTACCCACAGGTCCATTTCTATCTGGGCACTGTTCAGCCACTCTGTTCCCAGCCTGTAGAGCTGCAGGGGGTTATTGTGGCCAAAATGCAGGACCTGGGACTTGATCTTGTTAAACCTCGTATCATTGTATTTGGCCCATCAATTCAGCTTGTCCAGGTCCCTCTGCAGAGCCCTCCGGCAGACTGACACTTTTTCCCAGCTTGGTGTCATCTGCAAATTTGCTGATGGTGGACGCAATCACCTCATCCAGATCATCAATAAAGATATTAAACAAGATTGGGTCCAAGACTTATCCCTGGGGAACACTGTTAGTGGCTCCCCACCAACTGGATGTGGAACCACTCTCTGGGCCCAGCCATCCAGCCAATTCTCAACCCAACGAAGAGTGCTCCTGTCCAAGCCGTGGGCTGCCAGCTTTTCCAGGAGTGTGCTTGGGGAGACAGTGTCAAAGGCCTTGCTGAAGAGTCCAAATAGACAACATCCAGAGCCTTTCCTTCATCCACCAGGTGGGTTCATCTGGCCATAAAAGGAGACCAGGTTGGTCAAGCAGGGCTGGCCCCTACTAAATCCATGTTGGCTGTGTCTGATCCCCTGGCCGTCCTGTAGGCGCTGTGTGATGGCACTCAAGATTATCTGTTCCATAATCTTGCTGGGCATCAAAGTCAGGCTGACAAGCCTGGAGTTTCCTGGATCCTTCTTCTGCCCTTCTTATGGATGAGCATTACATTGTCCAGCTTCCAGTCATCTGGGACCTACACAGTTAGCCAGGACTGGTCATCTGCTATCCCTCATCACCCTAGGATGGATCCCATCTGGTCCCATAGATTTGTGAGCATCTAAGTGGCTCAGCAAGTCTTTAACTGCTTCCATCTGGATTACAGGGAGGCTATTCTGCTTGCTGTCCCTATCTACCAGCCCAGGAGGACAGCTGTCCTTAGGACAACCAGTCTTATTGTTGAAAACAGAGGGGAAGAAGGTGTTAAATACCTTTGCCTTTTCCTCGTCTTTGTTAACTATATTCCCCATCAGGTCTAATAAAGAATGGAGGTTGGAGGTTTTCCTTGCTCCTTCTTTTGCTATTAATGCATTTATAAAAACATTTTTTTATCCTTCACAGAAGTGGCCAGGTTAAGTTCTAATTGAGCTTTTGTCTCTCTAATTTTCCTTCTACATGACCTAACAACATCCTTAAACATTTCCTGGGTTGTCTTTCCCTCTTTCCAAAGCTGATACACCCTTTTTTTCCCCTGAGTTCCCTCAAAAGCTCCCTGCCAGTCCAGGCCAGTCATTTTCCCTGCTAGCTCATCTTTTGGCACATAGGGACAGTCTGCTCCTGTGCCTTCAAGAATTCTTTCTTGAAGTGTGTCCATCCTTTCCAGATCCATTTATTTCTAAGAGCTGCTTCTACAGGTACTCTGCAAGTCAGCATCCAGAAGAGACCAAAGTCTTCCCTCTGGAGGCCTACTGTGGAAATTTTGTTGATGCTCCTCCTTGTTTCATCGAATATTGAGAACTCTATTACTTCCTGGTCACTGTGCTCCAGACAGCCTCCAACTACCACACCTCCCATCAGTCCTTCTCTATTTATAAACAGCAGGTCTAGCAGAGCCCCAACCCTGATCATCTCACTCACCAGCTCTGACAAGAAGCTGTCCTCCATACAGCAAGGAACTTCTTAGACTGCCTTTTCTCCAATGTGTTGAGCTCCCAGCAGATAGCTGGCAGGTTAAAGTCTCCCACAAGACCAAGGACTGATAATCTTGAAACGTCCTCCAGCTTCTTATAGAATAATCCATCCACTCTTCATTCTGGTTGGGTGGCCTATAACAGATTTCCACCAGGATGCTTCATGGCCTTCCCCCGGGTATTTACCCATAGCATTCAACCTTACATCATTGACTTCAAGTTCTGTAGTGTCACAAGACCCCCTGACACATAGAGGAGTGTGTCCCTCCACCTCTTCTCTCTCGTCTGCCTTTTCTGATGAGCTTGTAGCCATCCATTGCAGCACTGCAGTCATGGAGTCTTCCCACCCCATTTCCATGTTGGCGAAAATGTCACAGCTTTCCTTCTGTACTGTGGCTTCCAGCTCCTCTTGTTTTGTTACTCATGTACATCCACTTCAGCTGGGCTGCTGATTTCAGCCCTAACTCTGGCTTACCACCCTCAGGCTCCTCTCTGGAAAGCCTGGCTTCATCCCTTTCCTCCTTCAAACCTTGTTTAAAGCCCTTTAAATCAGCCCTGCCAAATCATAGGCTAGAATCCTTTTGCCCTTGCTAGATAGATGAAGCCCATCTGACTCTAGCAGGTGTGTTGCCATAGAAATTGTCCCACAAACAAAAAAAGCAATATTGTGCTGATAGCACCAGTCCTTAAGCCATTTATTTATTACATGTGTTTTCCTGTTCCTTCCAGCGTTCCTCCCTGCTACCGAAGGAATTGAACAGAGCACCACCTGCGCTCCTGTCCAATCAACCGTCAACCCAGAATAAATTCAGTCCTTCCAGGCAGATGGAAATTTACATTAGTGAGATAGTGTGTTACCTCTTAGAAGAACTTTGCAAATATAGGTTAATTTTTACCATGACCCTTCCGGATTTACTCAAAGATATGCCACTTCCATATGTTTTTTCTCTTTTTTGTCTCTCTCACTCTCCTATTTTAATCCTCAAACCCAAAGAAAGCTACTCTCTGCATTTAGCCAAAAGATTTCCTGTATTTTTCAGAACAAAAATAGTTTCAAGATGACTTTAATGTCAAAACTGTTCTTAAGAAATTTATAAGATATTATTTCAAAATGAGATCAGACACTCTACACTGACTTCAATGTTTAAAGATACTTCTCCCAGTTTCCCTCCCCACAATAAAGCATGGAGTTTGTTCTACAAAAAACTTTGAAAAACATGCTTTGGCTAGTTTGCTTCTCCCTTCCTGCTTTCCACCCCTCTTATACACAGAAAACCATCCCTCATTAACAGGCTTACTCTCATAGGCAGTCTCTTAACAGCAAACTGATTCCCCTTCTTCTACAGCCACTTTCTGATCAGATCTTGTCTCTTAATTAATTCAGACAAGGACTCTCACACCTTACACTCCAGCCCAAAGATTTATTGACAGCCAAACAAAGAATTATTTCCTTTGCATGCAAACAAACAAAGTAAATAAATAAGGAGCCAAAGAAATAAACCTGATAATCTGCACCCACTTAGCAATACCCAGCTGTAAACCAAAGAACAAATGAAAAGAAGCTGGCATCTAATAGTTTGGACATTGTAGAGTTTGCTGCCAGGCACAGGGGCTCCACAAAATCAACCCTTAAAAATGCAAAATCTATGGTTAGTGTTCTCTATTTTGTAATGTTTACAAGCACTTGGTTAATGGCCCAGGATGCTGGCAGTACCATGCATAGAGCATTGGTAATATTATCTGCTTCCTATTTTATATTGTTTCCACTGGAGATGCATGACTGTATTTGCTTTCATGCTGTTAGGTTAAAATGCCATGCTGTTTTTCATGGCAACCCACTAAAAGCACTACCAGAGTAGAGTGAATCAAATTTTGCTGTGTGTAACACTGAGTGAAGAACGACTGAAAAACTAGATGAAGCTGCCAGACTTATGTTTAATGTACTTGGTGGAAAAGCAGTATAAAACTATTTCCCCCTGCAGGGAAGTATAAAACTAGCTTCCAAACCCTCATCTAATTTCTGATAGAAGGCAGCATTATCCTTTCTTAAAAAAACTGGTAAATTTTCTTTTTTGTGTCCTTGCTGTCTGTTTTTCTACTGTAAAAAGGATTTAATTATCCAACATGTTACGTCTCTCTGTAGTGTCTCCAGGAAGACACAAATGTATTTTTTTTTCTTCTAGAACAACTTGGTTTGGGGAAATGAAAATTTGCAATTAAAGGCTGAAGCAGAAGATGTGTTTGAGAGGTTTCCTGCAGGGAGGATTTCACATGGAGCACTAATATGGGCAATGGCATGCCCAAAGGGTTTCTCTCTGACTACCCCTTCAAATTCCAGTCCAGCTTTCTGGTTGTAAACTTTGCACTCTTATTTTCGTGGTTTTTAACTGTCCAGCTTTACCCTTAAAATTTTGATTTGGTCAAAACCCAAGAGACAACACTTTACCTGCCCTCTAGCCTTCTTATAAACACATACTGTAAATCACAATTTCACCTGCTTCTTTTCTGCAATTTTTCAAATGGCTGTTTTTCCACATTTCCCCATGTTTTTAATAAATGGGCATGTCAGTGGGAAATAAACCAGCCTGTTTATGCAACTGACTGGTGTCACAAATGTTAGTGATCCACTTGCTTATTTTCATGACTTCCACACGCTGTACCTAGAGTCTTGCTGATACCCTGTTTAACTTGACATGTCTCTGTTTGTGCTGAGCAGGTTGGATGTTATTGCATCCATTTAGGAACAGATGTTACTTAGTATACCCTGCACTCCCCCACATGGTCTTTCTTCACAACTCTCTGAAAACAGACCGCAGGGATTGCACTCTCGCTTCTGTGTCACCCTTCCCACAACAACTCCTGGAAAGAGAGAGTAGGAATGATGAGCTTTTAATGTTGTTATGAAACCATATGCACCCTGCTGCCACCATATCAGAGCATGTTTTTTCCCAGAGTGTTTAATACACCTCTTTTGACGCTACAGAAAATGAATTGTGAAGGATACTGCAGTTAGAAAAGGGTTGATTTTTGCCTGGGGAAAAGAAAATCAGAAAAGGCTATAAAATTCACTGTTCAATATTAATTTAATCACAATGCATATTTCAGCAATATACAGTGTGTTTCTTTTAATACACAGCTATAGTTCCATGCCTGTCTTTTTCTCTAGTCTAGCCTGCAGCTCTTGCTGACTGTGAAAGTTAAGATTTATAGTGATAATATTTGCTATCTGACAATGAGTTTCAAAGCTAACAGCTTTGTGGTGTTTTCTCTACGTTCTTGCATATGTTTTTGCTCTTGCAACAACCATTAAAGTTTGATAGGAGAATTGTGCACATCATGAACACGAAAATGAGAATATAATTACCCCTCTGTTTTCAGATCACTAAAATCAATCTTCTTGTTTTATTATGAAGTATCAGGCTGGCTATAGTTGCAACTATTTTCACAAAAATCCTCATAAAATCTAGCAGATATAATGACTACTATGCTACAGATCAGAATGTTTCTTCCTATGTCTGAAACTTGAAAGGCATTTATCCTCTTCTCATATTACATCACCCAAAACAAAAATTCACAAAGTACCTAAATGTGATCTTATTTGTCTGAAGCAATTTCAAAGGAAATGCAAAAATAGAACCAGGAGAATTGCTAGGCAGATTTAGACCACCTGCTAGACTGTAATGCTTTTTATAAGGGACCAAGGTTTTCTTTTCTTTAAATAACTTTTTAAATTATGCATACAACTGATACAGAATTTTTCTTTCTTCAGGAGAAAAAGGTGTGTTGATGACAGGCATATTTAACTTTGGAAGACAAAGCCTATCTGAAAGCATAGCTCAGGTAGGTGGTACCTTGAGCACAGCTGCCCAGCCCTCACTGGTTAGGCGGTACTGGTGTCTGCTCACAGAAACAGAGATGCACAGATAAAGGTCATAGGGATGTCCACCCAAGAGCACTGCTAAATGAGACATGGGCTGGGCTGATCTGTCCTGCTCTAGTGGTTTAGGTATGTGCAGGAAAGGAATAAGGAAACAGACAAGCTGTTGGCAGCTTGGTATCTCAAGCTGGTTTGGGGTGGGAGACTGGAAGATGATGGTGACACAGGTAGGGAATTGTGATTGGTGATGGGGAAAATTGCAGTCATCAGCTCGTGGCTACAGAAGTACCAAAGCCTTTTGCAGTTTATTCTGCCAATCTGTTTCTAAACATCAATAAAGAATGAAACAGCTACCTCTCAGGAGTCACTTGGTACCTTCCTGTCTGGCACATTGTATCAGTCTGGACTTAAGTGCAGCTACAGTCAGAGGCTGGGGCTGCCAGACAAGATTTGGTTGGTGTGAATCCTCTTTCCTCGGGTCCACTGTGGAGCTGCACCAAAGTCAAAGAGAAACTGGGGCCTTGTGTTAGCATGACTGTGTAGTGTGCTAGTGCCAAGGAGCAGACATCTCAGAACTGGGATCTGAGCACAGAAGTCATTATCCCATAGTCTGTGTAAACAAATTATACGTAGTGCCACTGAGTGGTACGCTTCTGTTCTTGTGGTTACAGCACCTTAATCTCCCCCAGGACAAGCATTGCAATAAATATCTATTTCATTCCCAGGCAGCAGCTCTTTATCTTGGCTGTTGATTTCAAACTGCCTCACATCAAATTTCCTGAAACCTAGGGGTTCTCATGCACTGAATAATATTTATTTCTGTTGTATTTCAAAACAAAATCCATCATTAAAATCTCCATTATGGCACAATTTTATTTCTAAATGAGATAAATGATTCCTTCCCTCCCACCTTCTTCAAAACCATCTGCAAATTCTTTACTTTTGGCTAGCTGAAAGCACAGAGAAAAGTGCATAAAATGTTTCATTTGTTTCTCCACAAGTGTTCAACTTCAAAGAGAATTCTTAATCATGGTTGGTCTTCATGCAAAATATGGTTTCAGAGAAAATTTTGAACTTGAAAAGCTTTTTAAATAAGTTGTTATAAATGCATTTCATAAACAGTAGATATTCATATGGTCTTTGCAAATACATAAATTTTTTAAAAACATTTTAAAAAAATCTCATGAAGGAGGTGGAAAAACATGATTAATTCAAGAATCTTCAGTTCAGACACTCTGCAATGATGTAACAAATACAATTGCTATTTACTAGCTGTAAATAGCAATTGTATCTGTTACTATATTGTCTAGATATCTTTATCTGGATCAGTTTCATGAATATATACAATGGGAAAAAAAGACAATGGATCATGTTCTCATCTAGTCTTTCCAAACACACATTTACTGACTTTAAATGATCCTCTTCAAATGAACTAGTGAAAGATCTTGTCTACTAAATGGAGAGTCATGATAAAGAATTTATATTTAACCTATTGGGAATATCCTATTCAGACTTATCTGAAACATTCCATTTTGATAACATTCATCATCAGTGTACCCGTTTTATAGTAAGTTACTGTAACCAATTGACTTTTACTTCATCAATGGAGATGTTTATCACCTAGTTTCAAATATTTAGCCTTCTTGGTCCAAATTTTTAACCCAGTTGACCATCTGCTGGTTTTTTATTTATTGTGCACTCCTCTTTTATTATCAGATCTTCCGTTGGATCTTTTAAGTATAGGGGATTTTTGAAGCTATAAAGGAAGTATGTTTAATTATTTGTTCAACCATAAGCTTCATGAAGCTACACGACAGGGGTCAGAAGCCCCTTGACAGGGGCAATGCCCTCACACCTCAGTTTGACTGACACTCTCAGCTCTGGCCTTCCTTCCCTGGAGCAAGGAAGGGCTCCTGGATGCTGTTTGTGCAGATGGAAGCTGCACACACCTGACTTGCTGGCAGGACACCATTTTCCCTTCAACACTACCATGGGTGTGCCAGCTTGAATTCAGCTCCTCACTGTGGTGAACGGCATGTCACAAAAGCAAAGATAGGCTGTACAACCACTTTCTACATGTTCCTACAATGTTACAGCAAGGCCTTTTGTGATAGGAAAAGGATTATCGGTTAAACTAAAAGAAGGTTGATTTACACTAGATTTAAGGACAAACCTTTTTACAATGAGGATGGTAAAACACTGGAACAGCTTTCCCAGAGAGTTTATAGATGCCCCGTTCCTGAAAATATTCAAGGTCAGGTTAGACAGGGCTCTGAGCAAACTGATCTAATTGAAGATGCTCCTGCTTATTACAGAGGGGTTGGACTAGACGACCTTTGAAGGTCCTTTCCAAGATGAAGTGTCCTATGATTGATGACCTCACTGGCCCTGTCTGCCTCCCCACCATTGCCTCCAACTCCTGTATCCTGGCTCCCCTGTCCCTGCAGGGCAGCACTGCAGCTGCTCCCTGGCAGTAACTCCTGGCAGTGGGCACAAAATGGAAATCTCTCACAGTGTACTACCTGTGCAACTTAATATTGATTTTACCAGGAATAACACTGTCAAAAAGTAGACTGATGATTGATACACTTAACTGCTGCAAGATCATTTAAAAACACTTTCCAGCAAAGATCGTTTATAGAATTCATTTTTGGACTCAGGGCTGCAATTATTCTAAGGACCAGCATACAGAGATGACAAAAATTTATGATTTATGCTTGTGTTCTCTTAGATGGTCATATCACTTCTTTGAGAAAAATTCTAAAAATTAAAAAAAGTATTGATTAAAGAAAGGTTGCTTAATTTTGATTAAAATTGTGTTTGGTGTAATGTCTTTTTAAACCAAGATATTTTGCTTTGATTTTTTTTTTGTAACTAAAATTTTTCAATCTCTTATAGTATAAACATGAATTTGTAATAGGGAAGTTTGGAAAGAGGATATATAACATTCTCTTTAAACTTCTGTTTAAAATTCAAAGTCTCTAATCATAGGTTTTAAATTCATATTCGATTTTGCAAACAATACCATAATTATGAAGGATTTTTAATACTGAATGAATTAATAATGTTTCGTTTTTATAATATTTCAAAAACCTATCATCATCAGTAAAAAAATTTTGTGATGACATGTATGCAACATAGAGTGTTTTTATATAGTATGTGTGTTGCCACAAACACATAAAGGGACCTTTGTTTAATGGGTGGCCACTATGCACAGCCATCACATAAGTCAAAAGAGTGAATAATTTAATCAAGGTTTATTTCTTGTTTCGTAACAAAAAAATAAAATTAAAAGATAGACCTTCAAGCAAATCTAGCAAGCTTAAAATTGATGTTAAACATCTCTGCTTTTGCAATCACAAGCCTAACAACAACTTGAACTTTTGGGGGTGAGGAGTGGGCTTTTGTTGTTGGGTTTTTTTGGTTTTTTAAATGATGAAAATTGACCACCATAAAAATACTGTCAGTACAATGCCAACAGTATTGGTATGTTAACATTTTATTTATATTATAAAGCAAGTGGTATTTAACTTGTAAATATTAGTTCTGAAGAAAGAGAGATGCTTAAGTTCTCTGGGCCCTTTGCCAGTATTTCCCCCACTGCAACCTGAATCATTCCAGAAAATTACACTCTTGTGAAAATAACCTGCAAGCTTGAACATTGCTTTGTATGGAGCACCTGCTGACAGAACTGTGCCCTGAAGGCTGGGGTACCTCATTAGAATCATCACCAGAAATGTACATGTAGGAGTCTTCCTATAAGAGCAAATATTTAAAGACACAAAAGCACACAAAAGCCAGTTTGCAGACTGCAGCTGAATAAATATTAGGGGAAAGGAAAAGAAATAATAAAATATATTACACATAAAAAATCAGTGTTAGAAGAGCACTATTAAGGCAAAATGTCAGAAACAAAATAAGTAAGAAAATACCAGCATAACTACTACTTGTGCAAATCCACTAATTCATTCTTTTGCACTTATTCCCTAGGATAAGGAACTGCAACTTTTTAAACTAGCTATTTCTGAAAAAAATTCTGAGTTAATAAAAATATTTATGCACTGATACAAAACTTAATGAAAGGTTTTGAAAGAAACAAGTGGTAAAAAGCAAGTATTGAACTTGTTCATTTGGGGTTTTTCTCACTGAAATATTTTGAGAACTAAATTCAAAAGGATCCATTCCCAGAATTAAGAAATAGAGACGATATACTGAAGATTTATGTTCCTCTTTGTACCTGGTGTTCAAGATATACATCTACAAGATAGGAGAAAAATTTACAATAAGGCGGTGTAAAGACAGCATTTAATTACAATTTTTTTTTGTGTAAAAATGTAATGTAAATATGTAAATTTTTAATGTTATTAAAGAAGATTAGGCCTTCTGTTATTAAAGAAGATTAGATGGTAACTGTAGATGGGTCTAATCTTCTAAAAAGACTGATCTTGCCTAGACTCCAAGAAAAGCAAGATGACAGTATGACATTCACAAAGGGAGAGGTGGTGATGTAGGTGTGATCAAGCACTCTTACTGAAGAGTGACACTAAGAAAATACAGGTTAGGTTCTTTGTAAAGATGTACCCATGTGGATGCCACCACAAAACAGTCTAAAAGCCCAAAGAAATCAGGGTTCACCACTGGGAAGGAGTCTTCAGTTTATTGATGACCAGGACAAAAGGGGATAAAAGGGACCTTGGTAGTTTTTATCTTTTTAATATATTTATATATATATATATATTTGTAATATATTTTTATATGTAGTTTTTTATTGCAGTTGCAATAGGTGTGAAGTTACTATATCTAATTTAATTCATAGGCTTATTATTTAACATTCAAGCACACCACATTGTAGTGCAGATTTTGTGGTTACTCCTTTCCAGAGGCTGGCTGCAGGGCTTCAGAAGCAGGAAAACCAGTGCATACTAGGCAGTCAGGGTAACTAACATGGGAGAAATAGTATTGTCCGACAGTCAAACCAGCCTCACTTGTTCCAGATTAAAAAGTATAAAGAACTGTGAGAAATTTTCAATAAATTGTTTATCTGAGGGAATAAATATTAATTTCTTTTGGATATATATTATATATCTCTATATATATATGTATGTATGTATAAATGGTTTGGATTATACAGTTCCAGTATCTAAGCATAATGTAAAGTGCATTGAATCTTGTAAGAAGGGATGACCTACTAAAGTTTCTTATACCAAGATTAATTTCAGCTAATCATGAAGAAAAATTGTCCAGCCCTCTTTGCTTCCAAAATTGAACTTGCAGATTTTCACAATGCATACTAATCATTACATTACCTTTGACAGAAACACCTCCTGTCTCCTGTCATTTATCAATAGCCCACTTGTAATGCAAATTTCTAACTAACAATACCCCATATTCCTATGCTAAGTCTATCTGTGACTTATTGAAACCACATGTTCTTTCTAAAAGAAAAGCTGCTGAACACTAACCTAAATCAGCTAACTAGTCAGATTTTACAACGTGCTAAAGTTTTATTTCTATGTTAACCATAGATTTCTTAAAGGAAAGTCCTACAGGAAAAAAACCCCATACACAGTATGGTGATTCTTGAGCTCTGAAACCGGGACAGTATCTTACAATCTCAACAGTAGCCTTGCCACGTGAAAATGTCTTTCTTTATCAGTCCTATCCCAACCAGAGATAAGAAATATCAGTCTATTTCTTTATAACAGAGTGATGCTGAATGGTATTGTATTACTTTCCCATGCCTCTTCTTTTCTTGTCCTTCCCCACCTTTTGTTTTATGTATCAGCTCTGCTTGTATGCTTACATTGTAAGATTTTCAGAACAGAAGTGATTTTCTGAATGGTAGGACTATTATCTAACACAGAGAGATTTGACTTTCATATATCACCATGATGCAAAAGGTAATTTGTTATTAATGCAGAAAGAAACCCCATTATTTTTACCGTTCACCTGCTGTGGCAAAAGGAAAACTTTCCTATTTATTTCAGTCTTTAAACTCATGGAAGTTTAGATTGAAATATGGTGACATGATCTGCATCTGAACTCTTTGGCATATTATTCTCTGATCTGAACTATCTGAATCTCCATGTCAGGATGCTGTGTGGCTTGCTAGCAGATGAGGCCACATCCGACCACACATGTTCTAAAACAGCATCTAAGTATTCATTATATTTCCTACTTAGTGACATGGCTAGCTGGTAGCAATTCCTCTCCTAGGATTTAATTTACATTCCTCCAAGAGCTAAGACTGTATTTGTTGTTCCTTATAAAAGTAATTGGTCCAGAGTTTGGCAATTTGCATTTTACTGTAGCTGAATGCCAAATGTCATTGTTGATCACAAGATATATTAAATGTACTAATTGTAAAAACCTGCTTGTAAAAGTAGACATGCACATTTTTGTGACAAATTTTATGATTTCTCCACATATATTGTGACTGTAATGTTTCAGCGTATGGATGGATCTTGCAACCTGCTGCACACAGCTCACTCAGCTCCTTAGTACAGCCAGAAGGATCCTGTGCCTTTCCATGCCCATTGTGCTCACCCTCAAAACTGTATCATGTCAGCACAGGCAGATTTAGTGCTGCCTGAGGAACTGCTCTATTGCTCTCATCTGAAAGATTCCTTCCCACTCTACTGCATGAATATAAACGTTCAAGTTACATAGGCATTAGAAAATATAATTTTATGTTCCTTGTGCTTAGACAAGGATGTCAACATGTTGACCTGAGACAAGAGCTAATTCCCAGCCCGTGACAAAATTTCAGGAACTTCCCAGCATTTTCTATCAGGCAGGTTTAGGGGGTGCCCTGTCAGTACTGCATTTCGGATCTCTTTTAATGTTGCCTCCTCCCATACATCTAACTTTAGATTTTGGATGTCATTTGGGGAGTAAGTCAAGAACTACTTTTAAAGAGAGAGCTGCAGTTCTCCTTACTGCATTAAACTGGTTGGTTTTGGCTGAAATTGCTGTTAACCCAAGCCTCTGCAAGCCTCTGTCAAGTCTCTAAATCATCCTGGAATTATTGCTGCAGTGTGTGGCTGAACACACCTCTTCCAAAGCCTCCATCAACTAAATATGTCAGCTATTCTCTGAGATGATCAGATATTTGAGTTGTTTGAATGTCGTTATAATTAATCCAGATTTCCAAGAAACTATAAGTTTTTATGCATTGTTTCTACTTTATATGTTTTTTCTCTTATTAACTGCTGAAACTATGCCAAAAGTAGGAGATAAAGCAGATGATTAGAGATGCAATTTTAGATTACACTATCTGATTTAGAGTGTTCTAAAATACAGTACAATACTTTTAATACTACTGTTTTTATCAGTACATGGACTTTCATTTCAATGTAACTGAAAAGCAGTTTCATTTAACAACTGGTCAAGATCTACTTTTCTGTGTTATTTTAAATTGCCGGGTTTTTTTTCTTAAGAGAGTATCTGAAAAGGTAAAACAGCAATTGTTAAAGAAAAATAGCAATTTTACTGAAATACATCCTATTAAATAATTCATTCGTATGTGAATACAGAGCTACATTTAACAACAGAAACAATTTACAAGTGGCCATTCAGACATTTTAAAAAATTAGTGTGGTTTCCCCAGATGACACTGTACATATCAAAAGGAACGATCTGAAGGCATTCAGAAATTCTATTAGCAATATTTTCAATAATTGGAACATAAGAGTGTACGTGTAGGCCATATATCTTCAATGAAAAGCCATGTGTTATGTTGTGTCCAGGGCTGTTAGTTCAATAACCAAATAAACTAAAGAAAATTACATTAAAATGAGTTAATGATACTTAAAACTTTCCTTGTTCCCCATTGCCTCTTGGTTCAATAGCTTCTATCTCAACTATTTTTTTTCTGCATATTGCTCTAAAATTAGTCTAATATTAGGGGTGTCTTGGTAACATCCATTTTCAAGGCTGAATTCTTTCTTCCATCCATTTCAAAAATCTAACTTTTCATTTATGGCCCAATATCATTTAAATTTATTTCTCTGCTGATCCAAGCTTCAGCACAATAAGAGCAGAAGATCAAAGCAGTTGCTGGGAATTCTACATCTCTAATAAATGCAATTCGGGGGGGTAATTCAAGCTAGCGAGTTTCCTGGACCTGGCACCCCACCACATGTTATTTCAATCTGCTGGAAGAAGCAGTCTTTGCCTGGGAACAGTATATTCCCATTAGAGGTTAGACTGCATTTGGTGAACACCTGAAGCAAAGTTTCTAATGACATTATTCCTGAAAGGTCTCACTTTTTTGTACCTAAACCTTTTTTTTAACCAAATGACTGTTAGGAGCAATCAAGGGATTTTTCTCAGTATTGCATTGCAGCCCAAAACCAAAATACTAAAGTAGACAGAGCCTTAATATTCTGATTTTTATTACTTTGATTGGCATTTCCACTGTACTTTCTTCTCCCTGAGTTACCTGGGTACTACTCTGTGATCCAGGCATTCCTCCTTTATCCATGTCTCTGAGGCAATGAATCTTGTACTGTTTATAGCAAAATGGAAGAAATTTTTAAAAAAAAGTCAACCCAGAGCAGCTGGTGTTAAAGAAACTTCAGTTAAGTGTGAAATACACCTCCTTAAACAAAAGAAGGCTTTGAACCCAGGCCTCCCACCTTCAAAAGTGGGTAACCTCATCCCACTCAAATATCATCTTCACTGGTAGCTTTTTTTGAACTAAGTACATGCCCTAGCCCTCTTTATCTTACAGAGAACCCTAGTGACCAGGCTAAGGACTGCAGAATAACATAAATCTCTTCATTCAGTCCCAGTCGGGTACTGATCTCAACAGAGGAGCAAAATGCAAGTTACCTCCTTTACAGCCTCCACCAGCCTCCTCAGGCAGCTCTGTGCCCAGTGCTCTGCACTGGTGCATCCCATGTGGCAGTGCCCACCTCTCTCCATGCACTGCAGGGTTAGCCACCTAACACACTGCCAGGCTGGTTTTTCTTACAGACAAATAAATGTATCCATGACTTTTTAAGTCATAAAACATCACAGTTTATAGCTAGGGGAGCTTATATTTTAAGAAAAACATAATTCATTAAGACAGAAAGCACTTGAAATCCACAGGAGGTGAACACTAGAAGTATATTTAATATTATTGACTTCCTTATGTTTCAGGAGTGCAAAGACAGCAAATCACTGGAGTACCATAGCATCTCTGTAGGTCACACTAGATGATCAAAAAGACTGAATGAGAGCAGAGAAAGACTGGTTCAAGAAATATTTCACACCTCACAGTCCTGCTGGCAAGTAATACCAGGAAGCCAACTCCTAAATTCTGCATTCACTTTTTTCTCAGCTAAGAAATCCAAATGGAAGTAAAAGGGATATATTCTAGAGTGAAGGGGGGGAAAAACTGGAGGGTGGGAAGAACAGGCATTAGGAAAAAGAATAGCAGAAAAAAAGAATACCATCTTCATTTGAAGTCACAATTTCTAAGATGTGGTATAACTTCCAATACAGCAGTTATTTGAGTTTATAAATACATTAGAGAGGCAGACAGGGTAATAAACAGTCACTATATAGTCTGTGTTAAATACAGACCCCAAATGCCATTAGTGTTGCCACACTTTGGGAGATACAAAGACAAAAGAAAATTTACACATGTATAGATGCTTACAAAGATATTTGTGACAGCAGAAACAGAAGTGTTTGCTCCTAAATGATGCTAGAACTCCACAATAGTTGTGCTTTAACAATCGTTGTCATAGATTAGCTTTAGTTGTCACCTTCTGCATAAATCAAGGGGAAACTAGGTCAAGATGTACTAACAAGCATGTAATTGCCATCGTTATCTATAAGATAAAGCCACCTCCGTTTGTGACTTAGCTTTACAAAAACTGCCAGGTTGGATCAGACCATTAGCCTGTTTTATTCGGCATCCTGTCTCACTGTGGTTAGCACCAGATGATTTTAAAAGGACCAAGAAGTTCCAGGATAGACAAATACAGGATAAATTGCTGATAGGACATTTCTTCATACCTCCTCTGGCTTAATGACTTGTTTGTATCTTAGAGCATAAGCATTAAATACCACATATATTAGGTAGAATAAAAAATATTTTTGTAAGTGGGCATTTTAAATTCTTGGCACAATGAAACATTAATATTCTAAAATGTGAATTGGATTTGAAGCTGAGGCTAAGCCCTGAGCATTGTTTTGCTTGCAAATTTCAGTTTAGAAAACTTTACATTCCAGGCTATAATTGTTGTTAATGTGTGTTTCCTAAATAACTAATATTTCATGAAACATCTGAGAAATGCCACTTCTTCATCTTGGTTCCTTAGATTCTCAAACTGATTCCTGCAGCCTTGAAAAAGCAATTTTTATGTTACTACAAAGAAATACATTGGAGATCCAAGCTGGGTATGAATATTTTAGAGTTCCAGCTAAAGGAACTACCACAAAAAGGCAGTCAGAAATATACTTTTGAGTCACTATCAGCTTAACTAAAGGCAAACAGAAATAGGTAAAACATTTAGAAAGCTTTGCAAATATGAGAAAAAAAGAAAAAATATATAATTAACTTACTTAGTTATTCATCAGTTTATGTCCTTTCTGCAGGCAATGTCAGCTTAAATATTCACATTCGTGTCTTATATTCTGGCCTGGTTTTCAACACTCTGAAATTTCTGTCTTCCTCCTCCTCCCAGTGTTCCAGCTCATAAATTTGATCCCACTAAATTGAAATGGGAAAGTGATGTGAACTGAAGAAAAAAAAATTTAAAAAGCTACCTAGGTTACTATTTTTTCAGCTGGGTCAACTCTGTAGCATGAAGTTTTTCTAAACACTGAATATTATATTTATAGTTCTTTTCAAATTTGAAATTCCAAACACTTACACAGAGATAATAATCCTAGTTCACTGACAACTATGGCTTAAACCACCTAATAATAAGAAATAATTTTTATATGGTTAAATTCTGGGCCAATTCTTTAGGTTTATCAAAATATAAAATATTCATAGAGCTACAGCGTAAGTACTTTATGCCCTCAATTTTGCCTTATGACCAGAATTCCAAACCAAATTAATTCATTTACGTCAAACCACGTAAATCCAGAGCATGATATAATCCAAAATGTGTTTTAAGATTGCAATTTGTAAAAAAAGTTTGAATTTTGTGAGCACCTAGTGGCTTCTTCTTGTGACCTGGGCAAGGCACTTTTGCTTCACCAAACCCATTTCCTTCTCACCTACAGTGAGAGTTCTGATGAATATGGACCTTACTAACCATCTCAGGCTTGCTGCCAGCTCTGAGATCGCAGCATACCCACGACAGCAGAAAGGGCTATGACCCAGCCAGAAAACCAGGATGGTTAAAAAGCATGTCTCATCAAAGTGTCAATCAGACCATGTAGCATCAACTTAATCTGGTAGCAGTGGAGGTCTTTTGTTATTGTAAAAATGCAGGTGAACCCAGGATGGGAAGAAATGATGATGTCTGACTCCAGTTCAGAAGGCTGAATGATTGCTTTATTATAACTATATTATAATACATTAATATACGATTTTAAAGAGGATACTAAAACTACATACCTACTTTTCTAGCTACCATATCTAACTCCAACTCTAACGCTAACTAACTCTCGTGACTCTCTCCCCTGGGAGAGTCCCGTCACAGGTGAATCTGATTGGCCACCACGCCTAAACAATCCTCACCAGAATCCAATCAAACAATCCCCCCACGTAAATAATTCTCCAAACACATTCCACATGAGAAAACAAGGGACAGAAATAGAAATTGTTTTCTCTTTCTTCTCTCTGTGCTCCTCTATGAAAATTTCCTGAGAGAGCGAAGAATGTGGATACCACATTTTGTCATGTGTCCCCATGTCTGGGCTGATCAAGGCTGTGGGGAACAGGAGACCAGCCCTGCTTCAGCACCAGTGAGACAGGGACTGATGGTCCTGGGGAACTGACATGGGGTCCTGGAGTGTGGGCAGGGTGGGGGTGAAGCCACAGGGAAGCAGGGCAGAGACAGGTAGGTCCTTAGTGCCCCCAAAACCCCAACAGGAGACACCCAAAGTGTGTGCAGAGCAAGTCCCAACACAGTAAATTGTTCGTAATCTGTGTTACACGCAGAGATTATCTGCTTTTTCCCACAGCAAGAATAACTAATATTAAAGCTGGTCAGAAAATCCAGAGAAAATGTTTTATTTTTGCATTTTTTTTTTACTTCCTCAGAATGCAAATTTTGTGCTAAAATAGTCTAATTGTGATGAAATCCCATTGGAAATCTGCCACCAGACAAGCTTTGAAACTTTTCTTGGTGTCCTGCCAGCTCATCTCTGCAGTTCCTCAATAAAGCACCTGCAGGGTGCCATAACAACTAGCTCTGGGTCTTCCAGGAGCAGCAGGACAGGCAGACAGGTGGATGTTCCTAGCGCCAAAACCCCATACTATTTCCAAGCAGAACTCAAACTTCTGGGTTTTGATCTAAGCTAGAGTGAGGACAGTTTTCCAAACATCAAAATATGCCACAAAGAGGAATGATATTTTTTTTCCTCCTTCCAGCTCTACTTCAATGTATTCAACAAATTGAAGAATGAAGGAGTTTGGCAGCAGAGCTTTTTTTTTTTCATTGAAGACTTAAAAAGACATGAACAGTTGTGTGTTCTGGTTTGGAGGAGTTGTATTATTATGCAATTCTTTGTTATCATTTGGACGTTTGTTAAAAAAAATCTTATTTATTGTTCACATGAAGAGCTATATAAATTTTCAGACAGATGAAATGCAATTGATCTAATCTCTCTGGATTAGTACAAATCATCTGATGGGATGTCATGCAAGACATTTTATTAATGCAGCAGAAGAAGGTAGGGATTAATAAAATCCTGTCAGATGGAGAAGAGATTGACTCATTGTGGGGAGGGGGGAGAGAGAAAAATGAGTATATTTATATATCTGAGTATGTAGTTTTTCAGAAGAGCTCCTGGGTAGAGCTTGAGGTCACTTACAAATTCTGCTAAATGTAGAAATCTAGGACAAAGAGTGGAAGTCTCCTGATGACATCTGGTGATGATGGCAAGCTGAGTGATCGCCTTCATATTGCAGAAAATCAGAAGATTCAGAATAAGGAAAACACTCTCTGTCTTTAATGCCATATAGTCTATAAATGCTACTTAAGAGAACTAAATGCAAGGTCATCCACTTAATAATGAGAATGTCTGCTCTGAAGTGGAATTTATCCATTGGAAGTGATAAAGGAGAATGGTATTCTGTGGCATTAGGTAATCATTGGACAACTGTGATTCAAGAGCACAGTGTAATCCTAAAAACCAAGTCAAGAATGAGTCAATTGATCTGGTATTGTGAAGATGGAGAACTATTAATATAATTGCAAAAAGTTCATGTGGGAGGGTGAATAAAATCCCTATCACCTGAACTCAGAACACAGGAGATCATGCTAAAGCAAACACAGAGAAAGCAGAGCAAAGGAACTGATATACTATCACACCAAGAGCAAATAACAGCTCCTTATAATAGTCTAGGGAAGTGTGGGACAGTGCTGCTCTCTGTGCATACAGCAGGAGGTAATAATCAGTATTGCAAAAAAAGAACTGTTTGACTACAGAAGAAGATGAAATAAAAGGTGAAGGAGTCTAACTTATACCGTATACATAGTGAACATTTAAAATCACTGAAAGAAAAAGTTAGGAAACATCAGCTGCAAGTAGAATAGCAAAACTAGCAGTAGACTGGGGGCTTAGGGAGTTGCTTTTTCTACTTTTAAACTTTTAATGTCAAGATTTTTTTCTGATAACTTTTGAAAATGGATGGTACTGCAGTAGGAACACCAGAAAGCCACTTCTACTTAAATTTAGGATAACATTCCATTTCATTTAAGGTCCCAATCGAGTTGATGAGCAAAGGTAGGATGGGTGGAAAGAACCTCTACCAAAAGCATGGCACCCATAAATAATCAGTTGGACTGCCCTTAATTGAGATGAAATGTATCAAATTAACCATTCTATCTCTTGCATTACAATGAAAAAGGAAGATATACATTTTTGTGGACACTGATTGCAATGAAACCACATATTTTTTTCTTCTTTCTTTTTATTTTTTGAAATTTATTTTGAGTTTGAAAGGTCTGACAGTCAGAACATTAAAGGGAGTATATGGATCACTTCTGGTTATGCCCTAGAAGAAAGAATTGCACTAGTGTGAGAAAGGCTGTATTTTATTAGTGTAATAAGGGCTGTACCAACACAATAGAGTTAGACTGTTACCAATATCACTGTCAGCCTCATCATTCCAAATTCATCATAATTCTTTAGTAACACAGGTAAAAAGAATAGAAAATAAGGGCCACATAATTTTTAAGATATCAAAGGCCTTAATCAACAATTTGCTTAATTAAACAGAGAATGCATCTCAGCCTGACAGAAACTCAAATCTGATTAAAAACAGGACAAGTGGTAAATTAGATATGCTTGTCAAGGAAGAAATCAACTGAAAGTATAATTCTCAATCCTTTTATATGCATCAGTAGGGTACTAATATAATTGTGCAGAAGCCACTTGACTATGTTGAAGTTAAATGAACTCAAACTGGGTAGATGTTGTGGATGGAGTGACACAGTTCACTCATAACAGAAAAGTAGAGAGAGAGGCCACTATTAAGTGGATTTTTTAATTATGGGATAAAAGATGGAAGAGCAGAGCCTCCAAACCTGCTATTCAATGATGATATAGTACAGAAAGTCTGCTGTTAGGTAACACAAACTCAGACAGATTCTCAAACATTTGGGATAAATGTGTGTTAGAGTTTCCTATAGTCACATCCTAAAGATTGGCAGAAGCCAAAATTTCTCATCACATATGATCTTTCAAACATGAATTTGTTGTGGAATTTGCACAGATATTTTCCTACAGCCCTGTGGGAGCTGTGACAGAAGCCATGTGGAACAGTTTAAAAAAAAAAAAGGAAAAGGATTTAACGATTTCATAGAAAACCTTAGAATTATACATAGTCATAGGAAGTCCTGAAACTATAAATTAAATTTAAATTTTGTTATGAGATATTTATTTGATCATGGCACTCACAGAAAGTTTTTCTCAGCCACGTAACAGAGTAATAGGCCATCCTGATTTCCATCCACGAAGTGATTCTTCTCCTAGATTCCAACCCTCTCCAAGACATTGCTAGACTCACTAGCTCTCAACCTTTTTCTTCTAAACCACTTTGATGCTTAAAATTTTCAGTAACAGCTGCTCCTAAACATTCTTTGCAAAAAGCAAAGATCCGGCAGAAACTTCACATTCCATAACCAAATTGTTTCTTTATCTATGTGGCCAGTCCAATGGTACTTAGTGCTGAAATGCTTGTGTATCATTTGTTGTCTCATCTCAGAGCAAGACAAATATAATACCTTCCAATTAATTAAAAGAGAGGCATGTAGATATTAACATTAACACATATAAAATATTTTAATATTCCCCACAATTTTGTACTCTCCACATCTTTTTGATAATGAAAAGTTCAAGAAAATATTCTCCAGTCAGCCACCTTATTCACAGAGCATATACTTTCTGAGAGAAATAAGTATCCCTCCTTCTTTTCTGGGAATTCCAACAGTATTTCAAATATGTATGCAGTAGAACAAATAGAAATAAAGATAAACTATAAGATCATAAGTTAAAGCCTGAAGTGTTTTGGGAAAAGCATAGCAAAGCCTCTTTAATACTTCTCCTAAGGGGAGATATTTTGGAGACAGGAGTAGAGAGGAGATTGTGTACTGTGTCAGTGGACAGACACTCATTTTTCTAGGTTCTCTCTTCCTGCTTGGCAAACCTATGCCTGCAACCCGCTTAAAAATTTTTCCAATAGAGACCCAGGTAAAGAGACTAAATGCAAGAGAAGGGTTGAAATGGCAGATTTTATTTTCTTCTGAATGGCTGAGGAACAAAAGTTCTGAAAAATTTGGCATGTATTTTTTTCCTAGCAGAAATATTTAAAAACCAAAGATGAATTATATTATTACTGTCAAAAATCAGAAAACTTATCCCACAGCCATATATAAATTAAATTATTCTTACTACTGGGTAATATATAAAATTCACAGTAATTACATGGGAGATCAGACTCTACCTACCAAAATGTCTTATTTATTTCAGCATTTCCATGTTCCATCTAAAAGCAGTACCCACTGCTTGAATTTTTTTTTCATTTGAATGAAATGGTGGTGGAAAGAGCCCCAGAGACTTCTCATGTCATCTTCAGGAGAATGCTGCTTCAAATGAACTCCCTCAGGAAAGAGTTTGCACTAGCAAAGTTACTGAAACCATTTCTTGAGATGGTGATTTTATTTTTAACTGGTTGGAACATGTAGGAATTGTAGCTTCGTATATTCTGGTGCCCAAAGTACAAAGTTTTACATATCTTCAGTACTTCTATACCCAGAAAGTTTTAATACAAATTATGTCAAATTTCTTTTTCTTTTCCACAGAAATAATTTTAAAAAATCACATTCCATGTAGAGTTTTCTCTAATAATTTTCCTACCTAATTTCTTCCAAGAGGGGCAACAAACTACTTGCTTTTCTTCTGTACTTTCCAGACATGTTACCTGAATAACAGCCATTGCATCAGGCATGCAGGCAGAGATAAGACACAGCAAGCATGACTTAATTAGACCCTATTTTTATTAACTTGCTTCATTTGGAAGCTGCCCACTAATAATTCACACTGCATTGATCATCATTCCTTCCTTAATCGTTTGTACGTGTAGCTATCACCAGCTGCACATCAGGTCCCCAGGCTGTTTTGGATGCCTTCATCAGCCCTTTGCCTGAAATCTGAAGGGAAAAATAAACTGGTTCCAGTATAGTCCATAGCACACAGTGGAAGCTCCATCAGGAATCTTCCACTTTCTTGATGAGCTAAGCCTATAGCAAGGTCCTGTTAAACAGTAGCAGACTAAATGTAGTTCCTGACCCATGTAAGCAATTCTGGGCAGTGATAGAGGGAAGACTCCAGACATATTTCTGTCTCAATCACCTTAACAGAGAAAGAAAAATTCCCTCCTTGTTAAGAAAGGTCTTTACTATTAAAACTGGCCTTTAGGGATTCTGGCTGTGCTCCTGAGGCCAGAGAGAAGTTTTGGACCAAGACTTATTCTTGATGGAGGAGGAACAGGATAGAAAATATTTAAACAAACTGGAGAGGTGGGACTTTTCAGTCTGGAAAAAAAATAAGTCTCAGGAGAGATCTTCTCAAGGTATGCAAATGCCAGATGTGAGGGAATGATGAGGGAGCCAGACTCTTCTTCATATTACCCACTGACAGGACAAGAGAGAAAAAAGAAAAAGAAATTCCATCTGAACACAATAAATTTAATTTTTCCTGTGAAGATAGTCAAACACTGGAATAGGTTATCGAGATAGGTTGTGAAGATATTCAGAACCTGGCTGGACAAGCTCCAGGACTGCTGGCTCTGTCTGATCTTGCTTGACCAGGGAAGTTGGACTACATGATCTCAAGAGGTACCATACAACTTAAAAATTTGTATCTATAACTATATTTATGTGACTATAAATCTATAACTATGCGACAATATTGCTATTTTCTTTGTGTTCCAAATGGAATGGAGAAAACCTTTATATTACACACAAACCATTCAATGAATTTATACAAGGTTTGTTCCAGCAGTGGCTTCAAATTGACACAATAAAATGTCTATTCTAAAATCACAGAATCATTAAAACTGGAAAAGAGTTCCAAGATCATTGAGCCTAACTTTTGACTGAACATCACCAAACCAACTCAAACATAACACTAAGTGCCTCACACAGTCATTTCTTGAACAATTCCAGAGATGGTGACTCTATTTCCCTGGACAGCCTGTTCCAATGCTTGTGCTGCCAAAACAACACAGCTTCTTATACTAGCTCATACACGACTATCTTTCACTCTAACCAGCAAAGTAGATCTGACTATAGCTTTTTGTAACCATTTTTATTGTGCTTTAGAACCTCTGTCTATCAGTTTTAGAAGAAATCTCTATGGTGTAAGCTAGGACAGACTGATTTGTGAATCTGATCACAGGTGGTGAAAGAAATGGAGCTCTGCTTTGAGTGGGCATTTACAACCACACAAGTTGTAACATCCTCTGGTAAATTACTGGCAGCACCAAATGCCAGTGCTTCAAGTATCAAGCTAAATTATCCATGCTAGATGCAGGGCACAGGAAAATTTGACTTGAGTGTTTATTTTTGTTAGAAGATAGTAGTGATCAACTTGACGTATGATTTAGAACAATTGAAAACTCATCATTTTAAATTGGACTTCTTTCAGTTTCGCTGAAGCTGCCTAGAAATCAAATTTAAATGAGGTAATTTAAAATAAAAATAAACCCTTCCATACTCTTTTTAGTAATACTGTTTTAATTAGTGTAAACTAATGTTCTGTACCTAAACCAGTAAAGCATGCAGAAGAAAACTAGCAAATACCATTAATCCTTTTAAATGTAAAGGAGAAGCAGCATGGAACACGCTCAACAGTATTTAGTTGTGCAATCACTGACATTGCTGAATTAGTTTGTTCATGCAAATTAGATGTTTTGGTAATGGCATACAAAGATGGCAGTTTGTTTCTTGCTTTCACAATGAATCAAAAGCTGAACAATACTCGAGTTTGGGTTTTTTTCAAGTTCCATGAAGCATTTGCCTTAGGTCAATTTTACTTGTTCAACAGGAGCTTTAGATATAAGAACACATATACATATGCCTTCAAAACCAAACCAAGATGTGAAAACTAATAGGTAAAACAGGGGCCTAAAGCCTTGTTCAGATGTGCCAATATGAGTGACCAGTGAAGGATTCATCCATTCCATCTAGGTTAAGGCCCTGTCTTTACCTGGGCCCCATTGCAAACCCAGCTTTATCCTTTGCTGTGGCTGCAGAGCCTTTGATATCAGCATAGGAAGCTCTGGAATATATAGTGCAGCATGTCTAAGCCAGTTCCACTTTTGGGCTCAGAAAGCAGATATGACGATTTCTGTGAGATTGTTTGAGTTAAAGTCCATTCTTAACATTCTCAACAAGCTTTCCTGTTTCTTAATTTAGTCCAAAGCGTCTCTGGACCCCAGTTGGCACATTTGAGCTTAAACAAGATGGTTTTATTTAACTCAGAGGTCTGAACAAAGCCCTATCATACAATACAGGTACCTCTAGAGGAGCCTCAAGTGTGTGTGCATAAATGGGAAATAAAGTAATGCATTACTGCCACTGAAAACTTTCAATAGTCAAATCAATGTCTGCCTTGAAAGGTTCTTTGAAACAGAAAAATGTTTTGAAAGTGCTTTTCTTTCTTTCTGTACTTCCATGGTGCACACTTTGATGACAATCCATTTCCTTCAATTAGCTGATAGAACTGATTGCAAATAAATCAAATAATTCGCCATTATTTAATTTAAAGGGGAAAGAAGTTACCCTAGTGCTCAAAGGTCTTGTATTACTAGATAGTAATAGATATTTAAGAAAATAGATATTTAAGAAAACTAGATATTTAAGAAAAAGAGCATTCTGATACCCACAATAGAATCTGGAGATTCGCAAACCTGGCTGTTTGTCAGGTAATTTTTGAATGCTGTTTTCACAATTTTTGAGAAGTTACTTGGTAAAGACATGCCGGTTATATAATTCTTGATCAATATGTCTGAGTACAGCGTTATTTGATGTATCACAGTTTTAAAAAATGTCATGAGAATGCTTACCACGGGTTGCATGGTAATACCACAAGTTATGGGCAGCAGGGAGATTATGAAATTTTTAGTGTTATCATTTCTTGGCTTCTCTAATGTGAAAAGATGCAGGTGAAAAGCATCATTTCCTGCCTGTAGGAAACAGGGTATTTTCTTCCAACCCTAGCCTTGGTCTTTCCAACGGCAGCAATAGGCATCTAACTGCGACTCCTTGTCCACTCTAATAAACTTTTCTAAGCAGAGGGGACTGAAGGCTTCCAGACAGGATTTGCTGCCTGCTAAGTTACTCCTGGAAAAACTTTTTAGCTGAGAACTGCAGTTCTGCTCTGGAAAAACTGGAAGTAAAATGGAATGTGTGATATTCTTCTCTGTAAAGGACATGTACGCAACAAAAGATACATTTTCAAATTTCATAGCCAACCTTAAAACTTGCCATAGCTTTCAGTTTAGTAAAATCATTTAGAAAAACAAGCAAATAATAGTTATAATAATAAGAGAGCTCTGTAATGTGGTGATCAAGTTTAAACAGAATTTTTGAAGGTGAAGCAGATTTGAGAAACAAATCTAGATAGATTTTGAATTATTCTGCTATTGTGCTAGCATAGTGCTCTTAGCATTATCATTGAACAAACTTGTTTTGTGGTTTCTTGTGTAAGTTACTGCTAAGAGCCAGTGATGGTTCAGCTTTTAGTTGCTACTAAAGAAGTTGCCATGAAATTTCCTTCTGATGCCAAAAGTAGCTTACACACTGGTTTAAATGATAAGGGATTTGAGGCACTAAGCACTGATTCAATGATCCAGCTGAATTACCTCTTTCCTTTCCAGTGTGCTGTCACATTAATCTGTCAGTTTTCTGCTGCTCCTAATTATTGTGGTGATATAATAGAACCCTGCTAAAAGAGGTTTCAACTTTCTTCTTTTTTCTTTTTCCCTTTCTTTTCTTTTTGTTTCTCTTTTTGTTTCTTTCTTTTTTTAAATTTTAGTTAATGAGACTTTTCCAATGACTTTTCTTGCTTCTTTGGGTACATAATACCTGTAACAGAAGACCTTAAGTGTGACAAGATGGTGCCTAAAACCACTATTTCAAATGTCACTGAAATTCTGGTAATTGCATTATGCTGGTGGGTGCATTGTGCTCACTGCTTCTGTTCACATTAAATCTTTTGTGAGGCCTCCCTGCCCTGTAAGTCCTAAATTACAAGCGAATTTCCAAATGACAGACCAGCTCCAGCTATGTAAAGACTTCAGAGCACAGTGCTATCAGCTGAAATTCAGACACAAGATGCAACAGAGATCTGTTGAGCTTTTGACAGATCAAAATGGTTTAAATGGTTTTGAGCCATTTCTTAGCAGCACACTAAACTACCTTGCTCTCTTCATTGTCTGCACAGGAGGCCATTAGACAGCAGGTGCAAGAACAGTGCCTCCTTTCCCCTTCCAGCTGGATCCCCAGAGCAAACGGCCTGTCACCCTATTAGCTGCAGGTTTCTTCCTCTGGAGCTCAGAGAGGACAAAAGTCCCTATTCCAGTACTTATAACTGTTCCTCAGTTTCAATTTAATAGTGAAACAGCGTCAGATATGTATGGATCTAAGGGCAGGGTTTTTTTGAATCTGGAATTTCCAGCCAGTTCCATGACCCTGATTGGCTTCCAAATCTTTGTCCTCTCAGTGCTGCTGGCTCCCATCCTCCACCGGTTACTATCTGATGTAGGCATTTCAAAGATGCAGTGTGGAAAAGCAATGCAGTGCACTAATTAGTCTGCCCATGCTTAACTTTGAACTTACCTCTTTTGATATCAAATTGCAAGCAGCATTATGGTGTGATTTGTCTGCAGAAACATAGAGCTTAGAGCAAGTTTAAACTCCCAGTTACTCACCACCTTCTGGAATCACAGAAAAAAACAATTAACAACATGTTAGCTAACCAGCTCACAGGAGAAAGGGTTTTGTGTACAATTCTGGCTAGTCCCAGCACTGAGCTAATACCTGGACTTAGAGGATTCCTTTTAACTTGATAGAATGACAGAACTTCATTAACAATTCTGAAAGGCTGGCTTAGATTTTCCTTCTATCCAGAATATTGTGATAATACTAAGTAAATTTAAATATCGATTTGAAGAACTAAAATTATTTTATATCTGGGGAGAAAAGAAATATTTCTTTTACTAAATTGATATGAGATACATTATAAAATTACAGTCTTTCAGCAGGGGACAAAAGCATCTGGTATAATGCCATCTACCTTGTTCTTTTGCCCTGCTGTTTGCTCTTAATAGGATTACAGCAAAATAGGACAAAGTGCATTTGGTTTCTGCATTATCTGCATTCTGCAACCTACTGCTGTTCTGCAGTCTTCACTGCTGGAGACTGGCAAAATGAAGACCCAATGTTTAAGAGAATTTCTCAAGCAGTCTCTTCCCTTTCTCAAATGTTATTTAAAACCAAGGTAAGGTATAACTGCAGCCAAGAGGCTCCACAGAGTTGTACAGCAATCATCTGACCAAAAAAAAGAGCAAATTTTCATGCTAAAAAGCAATTTACAGGAAGCACCATCAGCAAAACATCAAGGAAAGAAAACTCCAACATCATCAGGTAAACAAAGAAAATTATCACCATGAATAAAAACCCACTTCTCAAACAATCATTGCCCTGGCCATCTTTGTGCTTGAGTTTCTGCCTAGCTGTTATCTCACTAGTAAAGAAAATATATTTTTTGGAATTTAGGTTCCCGTGTCCTTTACTGATTTTAGCTGCTTATTCTGGGAACACCTTCTCCAAAAGCAAGAATTTTGAAAATAAGTAATTCAGTGCTGAGTAGGACTCAATAGTACCTCATTGCAGGAGTCATATCTGGAAAGAAAATGTATCAAGATTAATTCATATTGTTTGGCNCTTTGAACATAGCTAAACAATTCTAACAATAAATCAACCTGGAACCAACACACCCCAACAAAAGTTGACTTTAATGAGTCAGATAAATAGAATTAAATTATATTTATACTTTTAGCTATATTGCAAACTCACTATAGAAGACTTCTGGCTTTCATAGCTTGTTTATTTTCAAACTGGGGTTCAAAAGTGACCTAAAATTAATCATGTAGATAGTCTGCCAGGTTTAAGAGGCAAAAGAGAGGGTTAATACTCAATTATATTTAATTGCTGCAGTTCTCAGAAGCAAAAGGGTATAATCACACCAAAAAAACCAAACCAACCAAAACCAAGCAAAAACACTAACACCCAAACAAACAAGCAAAAAAAAAAAAAAAAAAAAACCAATCTGAAAAAGGTTCTTCCAAATGTTTCCCATGGAAAAGAATTTGTCTTCCTGTAGATCTTGTGGGAAAGCCTGACTTCCACCTTGATGTTAGATGATAGAGAAGAGCTACTAAGGATGTCAGCGCTACTGAAGCGGAAATGCACTTTAGCTATTAACACTAAGATGAAACCTTGATTTCTGAATGATGGCTCCAGATTACTTAGAGTGAGATGAGAAAGTTACAGAAAAAGTCTGTACCTGTAGCAAAGTGTCATAAAAAATGGAGTCATCAGACCCTTTTGTGAATGGGCATATGCTGGTAGAATCAGCTCTGAGCATTTCCTATGCTGGTGCTCATCAATCAGCAGCACTTAATGCAGTGGTAAGTACCTAGCAGACCTGCAGACCTGACTGGAAGTAATAACATATGCATCAAGACAAAAAGAGGTGGAAGAAATCTACTGTATTTTGTTTTCACTTCTTCAAGACTGGGGTTTATTTTTTCATTTAATTTTAAGTCTTTAGGATCAGCACTTGATTGGATCCTGAGAAGAAACTCACTTTTTTATTTGCATCACACACACACACACACACACACTACAAAACCTTGGCTGAAAACAAGATCAGTACAGATTTCTGCTCGGCTGTCAATCTGATGAAGGCAGCTCTAGGGATTTGTCCCTTCAGCAAATTTTTTGGATTTCAGTGTTGCTCTGATAAATGTTAATTGAAGATGAAAAGTTAAATGTAAAGGGAGCTGTGCAAAGCTGTGACAACTGGAAAAAAGAACTACACATGCCAAATAAGTAGGAAAACCAGGCAACAACAAAAAAAAAAAAAAAAAAAAGCAATTCCGCCAAGTGTAAAAGAAAAACCTCAAACTTAAAGACTCTTGAAATACTGCTACTGAGCTGCTTATTGAGCTGGTTGAACTCCTGTGTCTTTACTGTGATGTCCCTAAATGTTCTCTGTTCCCCTGAAATCTCTGCCAGTATTTTCTTTTAAGAGAATTGAAAATTATAGGCTTGATGTTTAGTTATCAGCTGACATTTCTATTGCCTCTGTGTCTGACAGCTATGAATGTGCTGGACTTCTGCTGTGCAAACATCTAGCTCACTATCCTGACGAGGAAGGAAAATCAGACAAAAGAGCTCACAGCATGGCTTTTTAATGCAGAAAGTTATAGGGTCACCAAGTATGTCACTGCTGATATTCTTACACTCTTCTCAGAAAATCATAGCACTAAAATGTACAGGAATATTAAAGCACAGAAAAGAGACAAAATCCTGCAACATATATTTTTCATAGCTTTCAATCTTCTTCACCAGAGCAAATTAAAGCAGTTAGATAGTCTTGTTACTGTTTCTGTGACCAATGACAAAATATAAAACTGTCCCCTAGAGAATGTCAGGACACAGGAATGTTTTTCTGTGAGAAAAATAACTTACACCAATGCAGTTCATAACAAAGCTACCACTAGTCAGTTTATAAAGAAGATTTCATGTGGACTTACAATCAGAACAAATTTTTAAACATATTTTGCCTCATTTGAATTTTTTTAAAATGTTTTATTTTCAATTCCGTTTCATTTATACTCTATTTAGAAAACACAGTATTAAATTGTTCTGAAGTTGAAGCTCCTAAATGCCATGCACGGGTTAATGGCAGTGCCATACTTTTCTTCTTTTCTTGTTTTCAGCCAAGGTTTTGTTGTGTGTGTGTGTGTGTGTGTGTGTGTGTGTGTGTAAAGATGCTTTCCTGCAGTCAAAGAGCGCTGCTGAGCTGCTAATGCAAATAACTCAAAATCTGGAAATATCAGAATTCTGGTTTTCTGTACATTATTAAAACATTTCCTTTTTTTTCTGCTGTTCTTCATTCAAACACAGCTCCAGCTGGTGCCCAAAGGAGCCCTGCAGCTCCAAGAGGCTTTCCATCAAGAGCAGCAGGGTAACCTAATCTCAGTGAGAGCCTTCTTGTTGTGTTTCTAAATCTTCAGAGCAAAATGCATGGTCTTATATTTTATATATAAAACACTGAACTCCATCTAGAATTGTTATCTGCCATTCTGTTTTTTCTTAAGGTGTTCAACACCAAATTATTTCAGCTTTTTACCACAATACATTTTCTTGTAGCTTCCTAAGGAATCTAGGAGTCATGTTCAGGTTGGAGTGTTGAAGTGTCAGTGTATCAGGAAAATAGACTAATTCTCATATTTATTTCTACAAAAAAGAAAGTTAGCAGAAATAAATAGAAGTACTTTTCCAATTATGTTTTTATATCATGACTGATATTATAAGCTAGAAGTTATGATGTATATTAATAATAATTTTAAAATTGACTGAAATAACATTTTTTGGAAGATTGGTACAATTCTTGATCTTTCTATGAGCTTACAGACCTTCTCATATCTCCACGGTCTTTTCAAAACTCTTACTATTCAATACATTAATGTATTATTTCCTATATATTTACTATATACTATATAATGTATATTAGAATGAGTAATCTCCAGATATACTGGTCTATATGCTGTTTAACTTCCCAAATATCCCATTTTCTTTCATTTAAATAGGGTTTTTTCACATTTTCATATTAACTTAAGCAATGTTTCCTTTTTGACTTTTTGAATACTCGGGTTAGAAAGAATAGGAAAGATGTAAAAGGAGTCACCTAAAAATACTTTTATTTTTGAATTAAAAAAAAACAACAACAGTATCGTTTTGCATGAAGGATGATTGGTATAATGTTCCTTGAACTCTGATCTCCCATGAAATGAAGAGCTGGCACAAGCCAAGCCAGAGGGGTTGCTAGTAGTTGATATCACTTTCCCATGCTTTCCCCTGCAGTGGGATAACTGCTGAGGCAACCCCTGTATTAAGTATGTTAATTTCAGCTTTGTGCAATCACTTTGACCTGCAGGAGATGAATCATTCAGCCATTTATCTGCTAATCAATTCTGACATCTTCCAAGAACAGGCATAATTAATCACACCTCCCTTGATTTTGTGTTTTCATAAACAACATTGTTCTGCTGTCAAGATCTCTTGGTTCGATATATTTGGGAGCATGCCACCTGTGATTCAACACCACTTTCTCTCATGACAAAGCATCATGTTGATAAAATAACCCTGTTATTCTAATTTAATTATACTATAGCTTTGTTTCAGATGATACCTATTTTGGCTTGCATTGAAGAATAATACATTTCTGTGAGAAGAAAAAGCACCACAAATACTGACTCATTCATCTGTATGACCTAACACTAGACATAGTGCTTGGCCAGTCTTCCTTAACTTCCATTCATGTTTATTATTCTGTGGCTAGTTTGGATAATAAAGTCTACTAACTGCTACTGTGCTTCAAGGTTATACATTGTTGCTCCAGGAATGTAGATCTGCCTCATCTTTTTGATCTCATTTTTTCCAGAAATCACTACTTGAGATACTTCATGTATTTCCAAAGGCAAGTATATTTGAGGTGGCATTAATGACTTTCCTATACTCTTTCTCCATATTTGCTGTCACATCACATTAGATATATCCATCTGTATTGTTTGATGCTGCATGAGGTATACAGATTTCATCATTCCCTCTCAGCATATTACATTTCAATACTCCAGGTCCATCTGATCTTATGTAAAGCCTCTCTTTTGATGCACTATGTGGTAGCACATCCTGAAGAGAATTGAGGATGATGAGAGACTGTCAAACTGTGTCTCAAATGTCACTAATGGACTGTTTCATCTGTCTGAATAGGTCTCAGACCTCTTAGCAACCAGTTTCCTGTACTACACTGAAAGACACCACTTACGTAAGCTCTCAGGTGACAAAGTCTACCATGAAAACTAATCTGGGTTAAAGACCTCCTCACAATATTCAGTTTAAAAAATGTCTTTAGACACTTCACGTTGCTGCAGAAAACCACACACATGCAGACAGGACCTATACAACAGGTGATGCTGCCCGCACCCAGACTTACTTCACCATAGAATCCTCACATGTTCATATAATCAGAAACGCTGCAGGCTGTTTATGTACCTGTGAATAAAACCAAATATACAACAATTACCTAAGCAATTTGTCAAAGTCACATTGAGATCTTAGTTGCTTCTCTATGTCTCTTGATATCTATACAAATTTGAAAATAAAGCCTTATAAGTTTCAAATTCTTTCTGCTCTAATTAATGAGTCCAAAACACTTCAGGATTTCCCTCTGCTTTTCAAAAGAGAGCACACAGGCTCATTTAAGTATTCGTTTCCCAAATCACTCTAGACAAGAATGAGTAGTCAAGAAAATACAAATTCCACAAATCAGTTTTATAAATTATTTACCAATAATATACTGAAAAAAAAAAAACAGAGATAAAGAGAAAAAATCAACAGAGTAATAATTGTCAAACTATTTGGAGGTCTTCACTGGAGTGCTTAGTTGCTCTGTGCTGAAAGAATAAAGAAAAAAATTCACCACTTCAGGATACCAAAGAGAATTGTATAAACATCAACTGAAAAGTTAATCTATCTCCTATAGTATCATGGAGCAATTTTAGCAAAATGGTAGAACACCTTGGTTCATAAATGAAGACACCTACATGTAGATATGGGTAAGAGAAAGGATGTGAAATTGTTGTGGTATAAAACCACCCAGAAATTAAGGGCCAAGCAATCTTTTCCCTTTCCCCCAACTTCTTTCAGTGAGAAAAGGACAAAAAGGAAGATTATCAGCTGAAATAGCAATTTACTGTAAAAAAAATAATGAGATAAGGAAAACAAACAGCAACAATACTAATGATAACACTGTATAAAAAAGGGTGATTACATGCAAAAAATGTTTATGGAGCTCCCTGATGTTACTGTGGCCAGAGCCATGTGACCTCCAGAGACAAAGGAGAAAATAGCAGACAAGTACCACAGCTGGTGACTTTTTCCCTGAGTCTGAGACAAAAACCAATGACAAACAAATCCTCCAAGCTGAACCATGTTCCTTCTGCCACCCTGCCACACTACTCACCACTTCACTCCCCAGGAAAAAAAGGAACAAAAATGGTGGCAGTTCTCTTTTATTTCCAATTGAAGCCACCCCCCCACCCCCGTGAGGATGTGAGTGATACATAATAACAGCCCAGACATACCCACACATTTCCAGGCTCTGCCCTCCCCTCACAGCAACTGCAAGAAAATTAACTCTGTTCTAGCCAAAAGCAGGACAGAAATATAAAGCAGACATTAATTACATCTGTTTTGATAGTTTTGCTCAAAGATTCAATGATTTTAGCCAATATTAGTTTTGAATGTTGAAAATTATGACAAATAGAAGGGTCCCAAAATAAGGTTATATTTTTCCCCTACTTTAAAATGCCTGACAACCAGATACTTGAACAGAATAAAAACCAGATACAAAATAAATACCAAGAACCAGAAGAGAACAAGCACAAAAGCTTCACATTGTAGAATTGTCTAAATTATCACCTATGATTGTCATTAAGCATCTATCTCTCTTTAAGTCCAAATTTGCCACAATTTGAAATAGGTATTCAAATCAAACTTCTACTCACAGAACCGTTCCTTATTTGTTGAACTAAGTGGCACTTTCCATCCTATTAGGAGAAGCTGATGCCCCTCTAATCCTGAGCTGAATATGGGGAATCCTGGATTCTGATTCCCAAGATTTATTCTACTAGCATGTTGAAAAGTTCACTCATTACAAAGCTTGATATTAAGTTTCTGTTCACTTCTCCTGTTATTCTTTCTTAGCCTCCTAAATTTCTTATTCTGTGCTGCCTGGTTAAAATACTTTGTTAAGAACACTGGCAACAGCCCAGGCCATGTGGAGCATAGAGTGCTGGAAGATACAACCTGGAATACTTATAAGGCTGAGGATATATTAAACCTAGGACTCCCATTTGCTCTTCAAAGCTGTAAACATCAATAACTGAATTTTAAAAGAAAGAGTCAACTCCAGTTTGTTGTCTGAATTAATAGCTCTATGTACATTCAGGTTTCAAGCCTGAGGGAAGACAGAAATCTATTGCAGCCTTGCTTCTATTATCTCATTTCCAGAGAAGATGGAGTTTCAGAAATACCCCAGGCTTAACGTTTCCCCTTTGCCTTGTTGCTAGGAGTGTCCTCCCTCAGCAGCTCACAAATGTTTTCTCAGGCATGCAACTCTCTTCAGGCATTGCACAGGGATCATAGGCTCCCAATCCTAGCTTTTGGATCCTTTATGATTCCCAAAGGTGTATGATTTAGAGGCTCCTTTTGTTTTATCACACATTGTAGATCTGATAGATATATGTGTCTAAAGATAGGCTACACTCCCAACACAACGCAGACACAACTAATGCTGCTCCGTGTAAGCATATTGACCATGACTCCAAAAAGAAAGTGTACTTTGCTAATTTAAATAGTGAGAAATTTATTTGCTAAAGTGACATGAAAAGATCAGCTGGTTAAATAGATTGCTCCTATGCCCTTATCCTGTAAGCAATCTTAAAATAAAAATCAACTATTTCAGAAAGTGTGATACAGAGGAGACCCAAATCTTGCAGAAATGCTTGAGAAAGATAAGTTTTTTACTAGATTCAGCCCATGAATTTCCAGGTAATTGAGATCAACCTGCTGCATCCATCACTCTGTGGTGGAGATTTGAATGATGGTGACTCATGAAATCTGGCAAAAGTTCACTACAAAAGAAAGCATTAATTATGACTTTAGCAAAAAAAAAAGAAAAAAAAAGTTAAAATAATATCTATTTGTGTAAAAACTCAAATGTTTTGCTACTAGTAAACTATTCTGAATTTGCCATGTCATGGATGAATAAATGGGAAGAAAACCACAAGGATTCATGTCCTAATTCAAGCAATATGTACAACCTTTTAAATTTCCTATCATTTTTCTAGGGATTTAAAACCCTATGTAATTTTGAGGATCTCTGTTGTGGCAAATACCTAAGTTCTGCATTGCTCTATCCAATATTGATCTAACATCTAACTCAGTGTATCCTTAGATCTGCTTCTACATTGCTGTCAGTAGCAGTTACATCGTGGCAGGAGTGTGTAGTAAAGAAAAAATCAATATTTCTCCCAGGTATGTCTCTACAACAAATAGGCTGTCTTTGAAATTTAAACAACTTTCAGACCACTTAGCTATGGAAATATGACATTCATGGTCATTTTGCTTTTAGATGCTCATCTTCAAACCATCCTTTCTACCCAGTAACTTTTGCACCTATGGACTGATTTCCATGATAATTGATACTAAATCAATTATCTCAAAGGCAAGATGCTATGTGTTTTTGGAAACAGGAAAGAAGGTAGAAGAGTTTATTAATGCTTTTCCTAAATGGAAGGCTAAAACATTTGAAACATACTCCAATACAAACTTCATATCTGAATTTAATTTTGAAAACATAGTGATTCTACTTCAAAAATAAACCTTCTACCAAGCATTATTCCTACAGTACTCCTCCAAAAAATCAAATTACTGTTTGCTTTCTACTTATTTTGATACTAGGGTAGGAACTCTGCTAGGTCTCTTGTGCAGCAATGTTACAGTAGTGCTTTACGCATACTGCCATTGCAGGTTCAGACACATCTGGTAATGTTTATTTGCTGCTTTTTAACCTTCATGTGGGATGAGTACACTCACAATTTTGGGGCAGATCTTCTGTACGGACCACACTCAGATAACAAAAGATGGCTATACAAGCAGTTGTTGTTTGGTCAAATTTTTTTTTTCTGCAAGGCTTGCTGGTTTTTGGAATGCTAGAAGACAAACTCCAACTTTAGATTTTATTGGCAGTAATAAATAACTACCACAATAGTTAATTTCTTCTAAATACATGCAGTTAATAGGAGTGAAAATGAGTACATTGATACCCACAGACAACTTTGCCTGCGGGATCGAGCATTCTGCAGTAAAGAAATGGACGATCCATTTGCCAGGTGCACGCAGAGTCATCCTATCAGCTCAATTTATCCTCAGCTTCTGAAGAGAAACTTTCAACTGCTTCAGCGTTACAGCATAATGACAACAGCAATGAAATCTCCATTGAAACTCGTGGAGTTTGCTTGTGTAATGCAAAAGGCCCACAAATAGGTGAAGGTTTTGATTTTCTGGGGAGGAACATCCAGAAGCAGTCAGGCCTCCATTCCTGGAAATGTTGAGAAAAAATTCTGCTCCAGGATTTCTCCATTTATGAATATTGGCATCCAAGTTATGTCTTCAAGAAGCATTATTTCCTCTCTATATGATTTATTCAAACTGGAAAATTTTTTTTTTAGTTTGCCATTTAAATTTTTCCCCCTCAGGTTAAATATCTGTCAGAGCATAGCAACATAGCAACAAGAGTTTTCATCATGTTTATTCACCCTTTTCACTCTGTATATTAGAATTGGTCTTTTAGGTCTAGTAATGTATTTGAGTAGTAATGATGGGGTAAAGCAAAAAAATCAAGAAAAATGAGATTGTAATTTTGTAGAGGCTGTATATTTTCTGTAATTATTTACCGCTATGTAATAGTGACAGAAACAACTTGTTCCTTGGAAATTTCCATCCATTCGTATGATGACAATATTTCTCACTCAGTGTGCCAAAAATTTTGCCAGGAAATATTGTGCAAGGCTAAAGACTGGAAAAATCAGATTCCCCTTGCAATTCTGCCACAAACTTCATGGAAAATCTTAAGAGGTGTTTTAATTTTTCCCATTTCCCCATCTGTGAAATTTGGATATTCTTTTCATATTTTTTTCAGCAGAGATGAACTTTTGTTTGCTCATATATGGGCAGTGCTCGCAATCATTGGATGGAAAGAATAGAGTGATAGTTATAATATAATTACTGAGAAAGAGCAGGAAAATTGTTAACTGATGTGTGAAACCTGATACTTCAAGGTCTTCTTCTAGTTAGGAAATTTATGCCTGAGCTGGCACATCCAGGTCAAAAACCTCATTTACTATATTGTCTCCTACTCTTTTCCAATCTCTTAGACTTGAAACTAACTTTCCTTCCTTTCTTTTTCTTTCTCTTTCTTTCTTTCTTTCTTTCTTTCTTTCTTTCTTTCTTTCTCTCTTTCTCTCTTTCTCTCTTTCTTTCTCTCTTTCTTTTTTCTTTTTCCTTTCCCCTTCCCTTCCCTTCCCTTCCCTTCCCTTCCCTTCCCAGAACTTCCTGGAACTTCCCTTCCCTGAATTTCCCCCTAAATTAGGCTGGTGGAAGGGAGATTCAGGCACCCAAGTGCACTGAGGTCACCACCTCCATCCTGGTAGAGACAGAGTGCCTAGACACAGTAAGTGGATGGGAGAAATTGGATAACAGCAAATCTTTTAACCACAGCAGACTTCTGGTCTCCTGAGAGATAGTTTAGCCAAAACAGCTCTGTAACATCCAGGTCTGTGTTTCTTTTACTTGAACACAAATATGGATTTTCTGTGGTTAAAATTTGGGTAGACTATTAACAGAAGCAGGTGTGCAATTTGCACAACAGTACCTCAAATTTATCATTTAAATGTCAGAAGGACATGGACTGTGCATGTCTATTGAACAACTGCAACAATAATGTTTTATCTGGTTATACACTTAATATGAGTGCATAACTCTGTTGGTTGTGCTTTCAAATTAAGCATGCTAAGGTAAGAATGGGCTATGAAACCACATGCAAACAATGTGCTTAAAAATGTTTGTGTACATATGAGTACACAAATAAAGCATTAGTAAAATATAGGGGTGATAATTTTTGTGTTGACATATATATATAAATTGCTTGCTTTAAAATGCGTAGGATGAGTAATCAGACACTATTTTTCAGGCTGATTCTATGATTATGGATTAATATGATATCATCACTGTTCCCCCACAATACAAATTGTTCATGGTATTTACCATTGGGATGTATGTTTTTAAAAACTCTTACCATAGGTGGTTTGCTTTACATAGCATTATCTATCCCAATTTAAAAATTTGAGCACCATGAAAGTAACTAAACACAAAAAGTATATATAAGTATTTCATAAAAAGCTTGTCATTTCTTGAACGTACAGTGATATGTTTAATTAAGAATACTTTGAAAGAATGGTAGATCAATTCTTGCCACTTACCTTGCAGCAACAGAATGATTCCCGGGCTATATACAATAGAATATCTACTCTAATCAAAATAAGCCATTAAATCTATCTCCCTGTCCCAGAGCAACATCAATTATTAATTCTACACTATTCAAAACACAGTTTTCTCTGAATTATCCTTTAAAAAACTTTCTTGGAAAAAAAATCCATGATCTCTACTAAGCAGTACATTCCATTGCTTAGAAAACATTTGTTACTGTCTAGCTGGACATCTGCTAGTCTGCACATAAATAATGCTATCTGTTTATGTTCAGTCAGAACACACTTTGGCAATCTTACCTCATTTCTGTATCTTATTCATACTGGATTTGGAGAACAGCTTATTTCCTTGCAATATGTAATGGGCTTCTATAAACTTTGCAGGACTTTAGAATATGAGAGATTTTGCTTGTGGCTCACTGGTTTTCCCAGTGAAGCTCTTGCTCCCACTCCCATGGTTCTCAGCAATATCTATATCTGTATGTAACTTCACCAGTTTCCAAGTGTGCAGGGAGCTGAGTCCTGGCTTCCTTTATGCTCACTTAGAAGTGTCACGGCCCTTTTGTGGCTTAAGCAGCATTTAAAACAATTTCCCCTCACTGTGGCTGTGATTTTGCCATAGTTTTATCATCTCAAAACTAAAAAAAAGCCCCAATCCATATGTGTCCTTTAAAAAAAAAATCAGACTAATCTTACTTCTCTGTACTGAGCTTTTTTGTTTGTCCACAATCTTCCTGCAATGGGGATCCTAAAACCACAGCAGGTAGTTCAGCTAGGATCTGGTACAGAACAGGAAAAAGGAACTGTGTCATGTGTCTAAAAGAGATGGTGGTACATCTCAGGTCAAAGTATGCATTTTTGAGACAGCTTGACTGCCTTTGACTGGAATTCAGTACCAAATCTACTAAACCCCTCCTTCTGTCATTCCCTAAAGCATCAGGGCAGCATGATTAAGCACAGCACAGAGGACAACCACCAACCCTGTGAATCACAGGCTTTTAGTATAAAGTCACACCCAGCAGCCACTTTATTCCATGATGTCCGCTAGTAATGTATTAAGTATAAATTGGAAAATATTTACACAGGATTATTCTCTTTTTTCTTTTTTTTTTTTCTGAGACTCTGTAGGTTTTTATTTTAATTTTTGAAAGCAATCTCTCCAAGTGTTTCTTCCCTCTGAAACACTGACTCAAGTTAAGATGTAAACATAATTTTGGAATGCCCTAAATCTACAAACATAATCACTTTGAAGACACCAAGGACTATCTTTGGAAGGCTAAATCCAGGATCACTGATACTTAGACATGTATAATTTTCCACTTATAAGGCACCATGCAAATCTCAAGCTATAGACAGAGCTTCTAGAATTCTTGATTATGGTGAAAACAACTGCAAGGTTCACTTTTGATGGAGGTATCTAAATAAGCAAAAAAAACAAAAAAAAATTGTGTTGATATACCTGCATCTGATTTTTTTAAAAAATGTTTTTATAATTTAAGTTTAGAGAGACTGTTTTTTTTTTAACATACCTTAGATTTGTCAGCTATATCAGCATTACATTTCAGTTTTTGTGTAATTATAATGGGTTTTCAGTAATTCTGTACAGTAGACAATAGAAAAGTTCAGAAGACAGAACTTTCAACAAAAAGTCTGAGAGTTACTTTACAGTAAAGTTAAAATTTATTTGGGAGACAAATTAAATACTTCTGCAATCGAATAGGCAACATATATGGTATAGTTAAACATAGGTGTCATAATAAATAAGAAAACAAAGAATAGTTGAAAGAAGTAAGGTCAGAAATTAACAGAAAACAAGGAAAAGAAATTTTTACATATTTACTGTAAAATTGAGTGTACCAAGTGTTGAAATACTTGAATAGCTTATGTATCCTCTTTTCACTAGAGCTGTTTTTTGTTATTTATTGAAAACTAAATTCCTAATGTTTACTTGTGTAATAATTTATAGCTCTTCAGTTTGAAAATTATTTGACTTATCAGAACCATTAAAGTAAGAGAAAAATAAACATTTTTAAAATGTAAATTATATATGCTGACTTTTCAAAAAATTATTTAGCTCAAAGATTATAGTAAAAGATCTTAAAAATCAGGAAAAATTTGATCTCACATTTACTAGAAAAAATTGCAAGTGACTTCTTGTCATACTGAATGCACTATATTTAGATTCATCTGATTTTTAGTCTTGAAATAGGCCTACCATACTTACTTATATCAAAATGTTGGAATTCTGCTCTAAGTTTTCTTGACCTGGTAATAAATTTGCCTGATGTTTTAACCATTAGTTGTTTTTTTTTTTTTTAACAATAGAATAGAGTATGCCTAGGAATCCTTAGTAAAAAAGAGACATCATTTAATGCAACAGTCTTGCACCTATTTCACTGGCATCTCTATGGCTTGGGCAAGGTTGCCATGAGAGCTTTGTGAATATTTAAAATTCTGATCTTCTTCTGGTGCCAGAAGAAACAAAGAAATGTAGACATTTTCTTTACATCTTTCTAAGCTGAAATCCATCACAAACAACCCCTTACACATGTATTGAAATATACCACATATTATCACCACGGACTTCAGGGGTTATTCTTCATTCTTCCCTCTAAATAACAGCTCTAAATAACAGCCTTCATCTGGTCTGTAATCCTAGCCAGTTTTTAACAGTTTTTTCTGTGTGGCATCCTTTTTCAAACAGTGTCTTTCAAGGCGCTCTGCCAAATTCATTGAAAGCAGAACATGGCTACTATGAAGACAGATTGTAATTCGCAAAAGTAGTCACTATTGTGTAAGTCACAAGTAAGCCACATTAGTCAGCTACTACAGCTACTACAGCTACAAATTTAAGGGATTTGAGCCTCTGTGACAAATTTGTAGTGTGTGTCAGAGCTGACTTGTGCCAACAAAGAGATAAGGAAAACTTTGGGGGAGTCTATTGCATGGCAGGAGATACAAAGACAAGCCTTGCACAAATGCTGGAGAGATAGTGGCCAGGGAAGTGCCAGCTGTAATTTGGTGACCTGTTCTGAAGGGATCCTGATTTCTGTCCACACTTCTTCTTTCCCAGCGGGAGACAGGTGGAAGCACGTCTATTATCTCTGCCAGCTTCTGCTCCCTGGCCTTCTCAGTGAACACTGCAAAGAGGATTCATCTATTTCTCCCAGCATTGTCAACCCTTATGTCAATAAATTATTCTTATCTGTTAGAGTTCCTATCGTCTCCTTTGTTGACCTTTTGTTCTCTATTTACTTGAAACATTTCTTATAATTTATCTTAACCTCTGGTGCAATCTTCCTGTCATTCTCTGCCTTTGCTTCTCTTTCCTTTATTTTACAGTGACTTAACTNTTCCTTCCCTTCCCTTTCCTTTCTTGGTTTCTTCTGTTTCCTAATGTTCCTGAATAGCTATCTTTGCTTCTTATTAATCAAAGTGTATAACCATTTCCAGTGGCAAATAGGCAAATCAGTTTCTTAAAAACAAAAGTTTTTGTTGTCAGAAACTATTTCAATGAGGCATGTATTTTGCCACAAAGCAGGTACATAAATATGTGGTATAGAGACATGAATATGGTACTAATGAAAACCACACATTGTGATGCCCAAACTGCCAGGCAGTCAGAGGCTCTGCCAAGACCTGATGTTTGTCATTAGGTAGGATTGGCACTTCAGCGCTGGTAATAGGTCTTCATTCATAATTCAGACAACCACAGAAACACTGCACATGACACAAACTGAGCTGGGCATTTTACATTCCTATAACACAATCTGAGGCACCCTTTTCCAGGTATCCCTAAAATGCCTATAGATATTATTATGAAATAACTGATACAGAAGTAAAACTACCTCCTACTCTTTCTGCACAGCTTTCCATGTCTTAATTTTTTTTCACAAATCTGTCAAAAGCTTTAAAGCTATCCTGCCATTTTAACACTTTAAAATTGCCCTAATTTGATGCTCTGCACTGTTTCAAACTCTTTCTGAATTTAAANTTGAAAGCAGAACATGGCTACTATGAAGACAGATTGTGATTCGCAAAAGTAGTCACTATTGTGTAAGTCACAAGTAAGCCAATGGAGACAGCTACTACAGCTACAAATTTAAGGGATTTGAGCCTCTGTGACAAATTTGTAGTGTGTGTCAGAGCTGACTTGTGCCAACAAAGAGATAAGGAAAACTTTGGGGGAGTCTATTGCATGGCAGGAGATACAAAGACAAGCCTTGCACAAATGCTGGAGAGATAGTGGCCAGGGAAGTGGCAGCTGTAATTTGGTGACCTGTTCTGAAGGGATCCTGATTTCTGTCCACACTTCTTCTTTCCCAGCGGGAGACAGGTGGAAGCACGTCTATTATCTCTGCCAGCTTCTGCTCCCTGGCCTTCTCAGTGAACACTGCAAAGAGGATTCATCTATTTCTCCCAGCATTGTCAACCCTTATGTCAATAAATTATTCTTATCTGTTAGAGTTCCTATCGTCTCCTTTGTTGACCTTTTGTTCTCTATTTACTTGAAACATTTCTTATAATTTATCTTAACCTCTGGTGCAATCTTCCTGTCATTCTCTGCCTTTGCTTCTCTTTCCTTTATTTTACAGTGACTTAACTTCATTTTGTAATACTTCCAGTTCTTTATAGGTTTTGGTTTAGGTCCTTTGAATGACCCTCTCCTGTTGAGGGCTTATTGTAGCTCTTTCTGTATTGACCTTTCTGACCTTTTCATTTTCTTCTTTTTTAAAGCCAGGGGGAAAAAAATTACTATAGAGCTAGCATTCTATTTACAGGTAGCTCAATTTGTGAAAGCATAACTGTTGTTTGAACTCCCTCTCCTCTCCTCTCCTCTCCTCTCCTCTCCTCTCCTCTCC
>VXBC01006898.1:194-18159 GCA_013399945.1 Ploceus nigricollis | reverse complement strand
ACACATTGTGATGCCCAAACTGCCAGGCAGTCAGAGGCTCTGCCAAGACCTGATGTTTGTCATTAGGTAGGATTGGCACTTCAGCGCTGGTAATAGGTCTTCATTCATAATTCAGACAACCACAGAAACACTGCACATGACACAAACTGAGCTGGGCATTTTACATTCCTATAACACAATCTGAGGCACCCTTTTCCAGGTATCCCTAAAATGCCTATAGATATTATTATGAAATAACTGATACAGAAGTAAAACTACCTCCTACTCTTTCTGCACAGCTTTCCATGTCTTAATTTTTTTTCACAAATCTGTCAAAAGCTTTAAAGCTATCCTGCCATTTTAACACTTTAAAATTGCCCTAATTTGATGCTCTGCACTGTTTCAAACTCTTTCTGAATTTAAATTTTTGCCCCTCTGAGTCTTTTAGTGTTGCAAATTGCAAATTTTTTGGAATCTATAACACATGATTTTTCATCTTGCTTTTCCTATGTTCTCAATGCATATACTCAACATGTTTGTTTTTTCCTAGAAAACATCACCATGCTTTTTCCCCATTGTTAATATTTGTCCCTTGCTCTTTCATGGCGGTCACACAGATTGCTATAAGGAACTGCACCTGCTGAATTCCCAAACGTTTTGGGCTTTTGTTTAATGGCTAATTCCATATTCTGACTTTGCTTTGGCGTATGCAAATGCATCTGAAATGTGAAATTTCTCCTTCATGTGCTCTGCCTTAAAACCCCTAAAAGCTGGAGTCATTATTTCAGCTATCAATCCCAACTCTGAACTTCTCAATTTCCACCTCTTTACTTAAATACCATGTCCCCTGCCACCAACCACACTGTCAAAACCCACCAAAGTTTTAAGCTTCACTAAATCTTGCCAAAGGCTTAAGGCAAGGTGTTTCCCAGCATATCTATGCATACTGAGACAGGGAGACTACACAAGGTATAAGAGATAATTCCTATGAAAGAGAGAGAGTTTAAAATAAACTTTCTGATGAGCTTTCCTTTCCTTTGGAGTGATTTTTTTTTTGTTTTTGTTGGGGTCCGAAGTACACCTCTCATCTTAATTGCTAATAAACTTGTTCCTCTCCTGTTAAAATAGATTTTTTTTAGTTATTTTCTTGTTCTTCATTTACCACACACATTTTTTTGTGTCATTCCTAATAATCATTCACTCTTTTAATTTCTTTCTACTAATTTCAAATGAGGTTTTCTGTTTATTCTGTCATTTTTATCCCTAACTCTATCTTGGGAATAGGCAATAAGCAAAATCCATTTATTAACTACTGACTCTAGGCTGATAGATGTAGGGTCCAATCCTACTCAGCCACTATAAATCTCTAAAAAACAATTCAGTAATCTGAAAAATTTTCATTATTACAGCTTTGTAGTAGTGACCAGAAGTAGAGAGGAGACATTTCCCACGACAGTAAGTAAAAAACTGGGGAGAGTTCAAAACTAAGAAGTGTACACTAATTTCATTCCCAGACTATTGCATGCAGAGACACTAATAGAAGAAAAGTCCATCATATCCCAAAGCATGTATTAATATCTTGAAACAAGAGATGCAGCAGCATCCAATTATACTGTGTTTCAGGGATCACTTGTTCTGTGTTCTGAAACCTGCAGTTTAGTTATACCAAAGGCTGACATTTCATTTCCTTGATATCAGAGTGTTAGGTGTTGGTTCTCTAATTAAACAGTTCCATTCTAATAAAAAGTTAAATTAGTAAGTGTTAAAGTTGGCTGTACAAATTGTCTCTGTAAAATCATAGAGAAATTAACAATTGCATGCTACATAATCTCATGTCAGTAGTTTACAGAAAATTATCTGAAAATATAATTAATTATAGTAAATGACCATATCTTGAGAGGGTCAGCTGAAGATTAAAGAGAAAGTTGTTTTCACAGAACCTTACTTATTTTTACTAACACCATATTTAAGACTAACTCCTCTAATTAATTTTTAAATTATTTTTAATTGAAGCTCAAGTTCTTTATACTCACATTTATTATATGTATATATTTTAACTACTCCTAGATCATTGTTTCCTATTAAATTGTCTCATTACAGTCAATGCCAGTTTTGTCTTTTGGGTTTTCATACAGTAATGATACAAATTTTGCTGCAAAGAAAATGAAAGTGATGGAATAAAGAAAGTAAAGTAATAAAGTAATGGAATAAAGAAAGTAATCTTTGATTACTTTGCTTAGAAGAATCACTAGTCATTTTAGCATTATACATGACTTTGGGAGAAAGAAATAAAAACACTGATTTTTTTCTGCCTAGATAATTCTAGGTACTCACATGAAAGTTCTAAGTGTCTATGCTTAAGAGAATACGATAGAAGCTTCAATACAGCTGTCAAGGCAAGAGAAAATATCCTAAAAAACTAGGAAGAAATAAAACTTTCTGTACACGTCCCAATATTTTCTTTTAATTAAAATATGTTGCTGCAAAATACTAATAAAAAATACAATTAATATTGCACAGTTTATTTGCTCCAATAAATAAACTGCCCCAATAAATAAACTTTGCCCCAGTAAATAAATAAATATCAAGCTCTCTCAGGGAGCTGAGATATCACCCTAAATCCATTATGCTGTATGGCCAGGGAAATAACCAGATCATTTACGTATTTCCCAAGCTGTCATAAACCACAGTTTCTGTGATTTGAAACACAAACTGAGAAAGGCTGAGGGCTCATTAGCTTTTTAAAAGGCAACAGACAAGAATGCCAATATGTCCATCATGCTACAGTGTGATGAAGTTGTATACATTAATGGAACCTAATAAGAAGTAACAAATACACTTTTTCTCACTTGAATTGCTCACTGGTCTACCTTTATTTAATTTGAAACCCAGTTCTCCTTCCAGCTCCCACCTTCCAGTTCCTCTGTGAGTTGTGTTAATTCTTACAGGAATTAAGAATTGGCATTTATTTACTTTGAAACCTTATTGAACAGTGCTGAACCATATATGAATGGAGACAACAATTCATCGTCTTGAAAACTGACTATTGAATATCTGATGTCTTGAATAATTTCCCTGAATAGGAAATAAAGCACTAAACTGCACCAGTTTGTTGTTTTGTCAGAGGGAAAGCTAATAAGATTCCAGAATACTGAGACATTGTACAATTAATCTCCAACTTCCTGTCTAAGATGTCCATCAGCACTCCACAAAGACAAATGTTAAGGTTTGCCACCAGTACAGGTATGGAGTTTTAAGAAGGACTCTTTTATTGGCTCTTTCTCTTAACTTGCTGAGTCTCAAAAAAAGCATGTGTTTTACACATCCAACAATAATCAAGATTTTTACTTAGAGGAAAATCACTGTAATCTTTGAAAATGCTTTTCTGGTGTTCTCCAGGTATTTGCTTTTAAAAGTCATAAAGCAAGGAAAGGGAAATAGCTCCTGTGATCATACCCCGAAATTACACTGAAGGGTTAGAGAAATTAGACATCTCCTTTTGCACCAATTACTGTGTTAAAGAAATTGTTGCTTCATACAGTGAAGGCATCAATAAGGCACCAAAGACAGGAGGATAAGCTATACAGACCAGAAAAGCTAACACTTTCAGGAATGACAATCAGGACTGAACTGTTGGACAAGACTGCAAATGGAACTATTGGGATAAAGATATTAAGTCCTTGCCTTTTTTATCTGAAAATGGAGGCTTCAGAGTAGGTAGAAGCAACAGTAAAAATGGTAGCCCTTGACTGGTGGTGGGTGGCAAAGAAATATAACAGACAGTCTCAGTCAAATGGAGGATGCTCAGCAAAAGTGGCTTCAACAAACTGAGGGGAAAAGTCAAATTCTTTGAAGAACAAACTGGCTTGTAAAAACCAGTAATTTACAACTGACCAGCATTCCCTTTATGAGAAATTCTGGAATCATTCATAAGTTCCCATAAAAATCTGTTTGTTCCTCATATCTGTGAGAGGAATAATTTCTTGACCAATTATCAGCAAAAGCAGTGGAAAAGATTGCTTTGAGTCCTTAAAACATACTGGTGATAGGGGAAAAAAGGATATCTTTAGCTGAACAATACACCTGTTATCAAAGCACTGAACAGGTTTTTATGAAATCACACAAGGAAAGTAAATTTTTGTTATTCAGGTATTTATTATCCTTTATCTGATCACTGTACAAGTTTGTGTTAGGGATACGACTGGAGCTCTAATGAGCTGCCAGATAGACACCAATACTTCTGTGAAAGAGCTTTGGAGAGCTCTCAGGCTGGAATTTTATTTCAGTTTTTACCATACAAACAAGAGCACCATATCTTGTGAGTCATCCGAGAGAAATAAAACTTTCATTGTAATGTAAACAATTTTCTACATCTGTTTATTTAGCCCAAATGGCTTTTTTACTGTGCCCAGAATACTGAAAATCTTTTGTGCTATCAGTCTCTTTTGCTCATAGCACATGGGATTAAAGCTAACTTCTGTCCAGATCTCTGTAGAGTTAATACAGATCTTACACCAGGATTTCTTGGACAACTCTTTTGCACATGGAATGAAGTTAAAGACAGTAAAAGTAAAATAGTTTGCTAATTTTGATTTGCTCACATAAAGGAATTTAAAAATTTTCAATTTAAAAAGAAACTGGGTAAACCAATTTTTTTTTATTCTCCAGAAATGGATCCTAAAATGAGGAAAGGAAAACATTTTAACAAGCTTTCTTAAAACATCAGAAACACAGAAATAAATGCCATATTGACAGCATGGTATATTTTTAAACAACTACCATGGCTACTGCTGTATTACTTCTTGTATATTCTTGACTCAAATAAAGTATTGAGAATTTTTGCGAGGTTAAAAATTAAACTACCTCACAATAATGTTAATGTTAGACATTAAACTGCTATTAAATATTTCTAGCAGATATGTATTTAATTTCTATAACTGCTTAATATTTCTATGCATTATGTTGATTGTGTAGCCATAGAATAATTAGAAATACTGATTTTATTAATCCAAATTATGATAAAACTCTTCATGGGATCTGGCTTCATGTTTTTTAAATACAATATAAATCACAGCTGTAAACCCTCATCTTGGATGCATGGAATGTCACAAAATATTCCTTATTAAGAATACAGAGCTTCCTCTCAAAAAGATATGCACTTACAAATCAGGTTAAGGCAAGAAGTTTCACAAAGAACTCAGTAGACAGTTTATTTGTCTAATAATCTCCTGCTTGTGGGCAGGATTATGAATTGTGATAAAAAAACAACAACCAGATGAAGGGTTGGGAAAAAGATAAAACATGACAACAATAGCACCGGTCTTTTTAATTCATTTCACTGAGTTTTCTGTATTTGCACAAATTTCTTTCCCTAATGTGTTCTTTTATGTATATGTATATTTCACTTCATTATGTTGCTCTTGACTGTGAAGAAAACCTTTCAGAAAAAGGAAGGTTTACTTTCTCAGTATGGAATAAGATATTTAAGCAATATTGTTCCCATGTTTTTTAAGTAGGCTTACATTTTGCCTTTTACTCAATAACTAAATCTTTTCTTTCCTCATGAATTGTTAAATGATAGTACATAAATTATGGAACAATTACATTGTATGCATTAGTATGTTGGGTTGATGATGATGATAAAGATTTTATGAAGATTATAAAATATAGAAGAGTACTAAGAGATAATTTTTTTAGAATGAGCCAACATTAAGGATCAACATTTGTTGTTCAATATAAACATCTGCACTCTAAAGCAAAAATGACAATCCTTAAGAAATCTCATTGTAGTCATAGAGAAATAACAGTTTTTCTTTGGTCACATTCTTTGGTAACACAGAATTCAGACTATGAATCAGTTCACATTCACTACTGTGTCTCAGGTTAGTATGTCTAGTAAAGTTCAAATTAAATCCTGAACCCTAACCAGGAAATCAAAAAGGAATTACATCTGTTCTGCCTTCAAATTAATATTTTCAAAAGGAGAACAATTTTGCAGTAAATATTCCTCAAAGTGGCTTTGTTGTTTTAAAATTATCTTGAATGAATGTTTGAATACCATTTGCAATTGTTTGATACATCCTCTTTATAAGCATATCTTTTATTCCAAATATTTTGGTTCAGCTCTTATCCACTTCATTGAATTAAAAAATGCCTTTGTGTACATCAACTGCATGTTTCTGTCAAGACTTTGTCAGGGTTTTTAGAAGCAATATATATGCAGTATCATGCACATGGCAAAACGATGCTTCATTGTTGAATGCCCAGGCTTATTATTATTTATGGTTGGTGAACACCTTCATAAGTAGCTTTGAGTTTTGGGAAAAGCTTGGAAAATGCCTGTGTGTTTGACAACTAGGCATGGCCAGCCACAGCAGCAAGGTCCAGTGGAGCTCCTGGAAGCTGGAGCTGAAACAGTAAAACAGACTGTGGGAGGACTAATTTTTCTCACTCTTTAAATTCATTGCTATATTTTATATCTGTGATTTAGATACTGCAAAACAAGGTCCCATTTTAATGGGACTACCAGGAGCCACAAGAGCCAGGCTGGCTACCTTGCTTCTCGTGGCTCCATCAAGTGGCCCGCATGCTCCATTACAGACAAGTACATTTGCCTCTGAACCAGGACCTAGCTTCTGTTCCAGACAAGTACATTAATTATCAATAACATAGAACAGAAAAAATATTGCTCAGTGGCACCAGTTTGATGTATTTGGGTCAGATCAGAATGATTTGACAAAAACATTTTGTCTTTTTCTATGTTCTAAAATGAGTAGCTTTTGCAGAGCAAATTAGAAGTCATGAAAGCCTTTTTATTCCCGTTAATACATTCTGAGTACAAAAGGAAAGCTTACTTCTGGGTAGCCCTTACATCTCTCTGCTCTTGGGTAGCTTTGGGAGAATATGATCAAACAAGATTTTTCAAAATGAGAGTTTTCATCTTCAGTATTATTTGTGTCTCATCACTTTGGATGGTAATGACACACACACCTCTACCACTTTAAATGTTGGCTCTGAGATAAGAACAGTGACTTAAAAGTGTGTGTTTCTCCGCGTTGACTCTAAAGAGGCCCCAAGGGCGACTAGCTAAGATATACAAATCTATACTCTATAGTCTTATACTTTGTCACTTGCATTGCACATCTTTTTTCTGTCAAGGGGCTTGGAAATATTCCAGGGACATGACAGTAATTGCATATTCATAGCCCTTAAATTCAGAGAGCTATCTCTTTGAAACTTACCCAGACTGAGATTTTGTTGAGGCATCAGATTCTTATCTTCTAGATCTCCTGCACCACGCTAGGGAAAGCAAGTAAATTTATGTATGAAAGAGGGATCATTTTTAAACCCTCTCAACTCTTTTTTTAAAACACTCTCTTCAGAGCTTAATTTCATTTAGAAAATAGGTTTTATAAAGAGTGATTTGGGAGAAAATGCCATCAAAATTAAAACTGTACTTTAGCAATTTAATCTCCATATCACAACCAGGATTTTCCATATGCTAGAACAGCTAGAAACAAGTGTGCTGGTCTAGGAAATGTGATCTTTGCCTAAATCATGTGTAACACTGGATCCTGTCCAGTCAAATCAGAAGTGTTAAGCTTTTTGTATCTCAGAACCCCAATGTTTTGTTCTCTCTACTCTCACAGACGGGTCCCCCTTGGCTTTGGCTACTCTGCATTTATACAGAGGGGGTTAGCCTTCCTACTGGAAACTGTTTTGAGACATAAACGATAACAGAAATATCACACATTAGTTTTGTGAGAAAAAAGGATAGGAAATATGCCTTAAAATACTTAGAAGCCTAAACATGCAAAGAACCACAGGAATTTTTTCAAAAGAGCCAAGGCATCTAATTTCTTACATCATGAGTCAGATAAATGCGGTATACTTTAACTATGGAACTATGAGAACTATAGAGACATAATTCTACAAATTGAGAGTTTGCTGAATCATAGAAACACAGAGTAATTTAGGATGGAAGGTGGAGATCACCTGTCCGGTCCAACCCACTGTTCAGCTCAGATCAGGCTTCCCAAGACCTTGTGATTTTTTTAATATCCTCACAGATGAAAAGTTCATACCCTCTTTACACAACCTCTTTTAGTATTTCAATACCCTATTGTGATTTTTTTCCTAATATTCAAATATATATATATATATATATATATGTGTGTGTGTGTGTGTGTGTGTGTGTATGTGTGTGTATATTCCTAATGGTCAGAATTTCATATGTTTCAACTTTAAATTCTTGAACATTCCCTGCTAGAACTTTTAATTCCTGAGCATTCCCTGCTATTAAGTACCTGAAGGTAGCAACATCTCCTCTTTGCCTTCCCATCCTAAGAATATGTCATTCTCTCAGCCTCCTCTTGTACATCACACACATTCAAATATGCCACAGTCATCTAAGTGGTTCTCCACTGGAGAACCCAAAACTGGACACAGCACTGCAGATGAAGCTAACAAGAGCTGAATAGAAGGGAATAAACACGATCACCAAACTGCTTCCTTCAGTCCTGCTCACACAGCACTGTACGCAGTTGTTTTCCTTTGGTGAAAGGACAAAATGCCTACTAATGTTCATCTTGGCTTTCCACCATTACCCCCCCAGACCTCTTCTCCTAAGCTGATTTCTGGGCAGTCAGTCCCCAGCCTGCACTTGTGCATGGATTTATACCTCCCCAGGTGCAGGACTTTGCATTTGTCTTTCTGAACCTCATGAGTCCTGTCAGCCCATTTCTCCAGCCCATTGAAATCTCCTGAATAACAATCTGCACTGCAGTTTATTGAGCACTTTCTTTTCTGCATGTCCCCAAATCTGGGAAATGAACACTTAAAATGGATATATCTAAATCCATCATGATGACTTCAAGCACCAGAGCTGGATAATTCCACTGCCAAAAGAGACAATAAAGTATATGCACAAGCACATACGTATATTTATTTCACTTCAGTTTCTTCCTTCCAGAATTTAGGCTCAATAGCTGCATTGTGATCAAACGTGTGGAGTCTCTTAAAGTCACTTCCAAAAACACAGTAGCAATCTTTCCAAAAAAGCGCACAAATGAAGGTTTGGCTTTTGCCTAGCAGCCTGACACTTACAGCACTTTGACACTTTGAAAAAAATGGGAAACAACTTTGAAACTCCAACTCAGCTGAGAAAGGTCCAATCCTATATCTCTAAGCTTCCAGGAGAGTCTCATAATCCTCAGGCTTAAATCCAGAACAGGGAGAAAATCCTCCTGACTTCTCCTGGTAAAAGACCTACTCGATTGCTACAAATGAACCAATAGTTGATAGGTACAAAAAGGAGCTAAATAAAGGAGCTAGGTACTCGCCTCAGCTTGAGTTTTTACTTAGTGGTCTCTAAACACAGAGTAAGATTGTATTTTACAGTAAACAGTCACTGGAAAAAGGCATAAGAACTTAACTTTAAAAGGAAATGAGAATTATGTTAACACCCAACAACACTGCCCATTAATAAGTCACAATATCTGTGCTGACTACCAGGCTTATATCAATCTACTCAGATTTGTGACCAGTATACACTATGGGTAAATAAATATAAATGTTACTTTAGCATTCACCCCAAAGCTTGTTTAATAATTTAGATTTGGTATATTTCACCTTCCAAAATAAGTACTTTGATATCTTGGGACTGCTTTGAATGCTGTCCTACTGAATAACAGTATCAGAGTCTGAACTCCATATATATTAAAGGTCATGTAAATGTTTTAACTCTTATGGTTTTTCTTCAGTGTGTTATATTGATTTTATATAATTTTAGAAATCACAAAATAGTATTGTAAGGCTTTTTTGTCTTCTTTTAGTGACTAGATGATTTTTAAGGTCTCTTCCAATCCAAAGCATTCTATGATTACATAATTTTACACACAAAATGATTTTTACTGAACCTATTAATTGCTAGAGGAATACAATAAGCTAAGAGATTTTTCACTTCTAAATCCAGTCAATTTGGGATAATATTAAGATTAATGGTTTTTAGTGCTGGCTTCAGTTTATCTGAAATTTATTTTATTTGAAAATTTTCTTTTTAAAAATCTGATTTTATTTGATTTGAAATTTAAATATTAGAAGCCATCTTGTTTCTTAATGTAAATCAGTTAGACAAGACATGTGTCTGTTTCATGTTTGAATAGAAGTTAACCCTTCTTATTTCTTATTTCCCTAGAATCTGAGAGAAAAAGAATTAAAAAACATAGATAAAATTAAATGCTAGATTCCCCAAAATATTTTAAATTCTTAAGCAGGTCATGTTCTCAGTTGCTTGTTCTCCCTGGTTTCAAGCATCTTTTACCCTGTTGCACAGTAGCAAATATTTGGCAGACAGAGTTTAAACTGTACAAAATCTACCTTGAAGGTTTTGCAATTTTATATGAGAAAAATGTGAGCTCTGTGGATGATAAGTTCCTTGACAGCAAATGTCAACTGGATTAATAGGGCAGAGGTTCTGCTATGGTTTCTAATTATCACAAGCAAAAACCTTTCTAGGAGTTTGTTACAGCAAACTAGAACAATTACAAGGAACATAGTTTGTAGAATTTGTACAGTAATTCCTTTTTTTCTGACTATAATGTCCAATGCTTATAATAAAGCCAAATTGTTACAGGCACTAATGACAATTATGAACTGATTTATGACTTTCATTCTTCTGCCTTCCTTCTGCCACAATAAGAACAGCTTCTGAACACCCACAGGGAAAGAGAGAGCACTGAACACAGCAGTTTGAATCTAAATGCATGTTGACTCCCTCACCAGCACATCTTTTGACTTGCCAAACAGGGTATATTCCCCTAAACAGAACATATAAAAGATGTACTAGGAAATTACCCTAACACTTCTAGTGTATGTATTATACTACATGCAAGTATTTAGAGATTAAAATCTCACAGGACTTTCAGTTATATTCATGCATTATTTCCATAGAGGAATTTTTTAAATCTTCATTAAAAATTAAATACTTCCTTATAACACAAATATCTTACAACATTAAATTTGGTGGATATGTCTGCTTTACGTGTGAAGCACAAATCAAGCCACAGAAATGTCAAAGGCTCAAATAATTTTCCTTTCAGATTACGTGTATAATCATATCTGAGTAACTTGGTAATTAGCTACTATACCTGCAAACAATGAACTGCCTGTAACTTAAGATTTTAGTATTTTTATATAGCTATATAAAATCAAACATTTAATTAAATACCTTTCTCCAAATATAACCCTTTTCCATCAAATGGAAAAATACCTTTGACAGCGAGACTGCCAACATTTCAGCCAAAGAGAGTGGAGTAACTATCCTTTGACTTCTTGGGCTAATGTACCAGAAAGGTGATCCAAACTCAGAAAGGCTGAGCTTGGATTTCAGCTCTCTAAATTTTGAAGTCAAGGAGGGGCTGTTCTTTTGCTTCGTGTAACCTCCACCCAGGTAACAGTCTAGTATGGCTCACCTGCTGACAAAGGGATAGTTCATCAGCACAGTACAGGGAGCTGCGTTGTCAACTCCACCTTGGACAGTTGGTAGCAAGCTCAAATCTGTTCTGTGGGTTCTGCCACATCACATACCCACAGAATATCCTTCCCTGCTGGGCAGACAATTGAGTCATGCTTTAAAAAGGCTGATAAAAGAGTTCACTTTTTTATTCAGACCCTGGATCAATGACAGCAGACCGTTTTCTGTGAAAAAAAACTTAAACACATCCCAAAGTGTGTTGTGCTTTCTCTGAAGGTAGGACCAGCTTCTGATCACAGAGTGCTTTGGCCTGAAATGACAAGCAATGAACCTGATCCATGGTCCATCCAGGTGTTCCTGTCAGGAGCTGAACAAGACCAGGCCAGAAACAGGACTAAAGAGAAAGCAGCAATGTGAGTACAAAATCTATTGGGCAGATAGAGCCATAAGAACCAATGGGCCCATCCTATCCAGGAGGAAAGATATCTATAGGATAGGTCTGAGGTCCAGCTGGGAGGTAGGACCAGAGATGGGAACACCTACAAGACAGTTCAGGGAGGGAATTAAGGCTGAGTTGAAATGGAGCTCACAGACCCATGGGGAGGAGGAGAGAGGAAGCCCCAGGGAAGACTGGGCAGGAGCTGAAATGCCCCTTCGTGCCCCTGATAACCTCCTACCTGAATGTCATGCAGTCCTGCAAAATAGAAGCCAGCTATACTGAGCTGTATGCAGAAGCTCAGCTTATTTGAATGCATGCTGGTTTAAGATTAAGAGCTGTCTGCTGGTTTAATTGACTGAGCCAGTGTCAGTCTTTTTCATCATACTGCTGTTGGGCAATTCTCCAGCTGCAAAGCTGTCTCTGAAAGAATGGTCCCAGCATGTATTGACAGGGGTCCCATTCTATTCTGGACAAATAAGTCACTTCCCTCTGCAAATGTGTCATTTTGTAGTTATGCATGAAAATGTGACAGCTGGTTTGGAGCTCAGCAAAGGCATTTGTTTGCAGTGATCTCCCTGCAAGCAGGTATTCTGGATACTCCTGAAAGACAAGAGCCAAAAAGCCAGGTGGTTTGCAGCTATTTTGTACCTATGATCGGAAGGTACTCTATCTAGGAGCCAGAGTTTTCCCTACCTCTTATCTGTTCCTAAACTGACCTTCTTTGTAATGGATTCAGAGTGAAGACTAAGTTATATATGTATGTAGACAGAAGACAAGGTCAAAACTAGAGTGTCCCAGTGAGACAGAAGGGGGCACCCACTGATAACAAATACTAGCTGGTTTAGCTCTTCTAACTTTTGAGTTATACTGCTTTAACCTCTCCTGGTTTTCATCATTTTCTTGTCATCAGCCAAATTACAAACTGAGAAACCACTCATTTTCAAAATTAGTTATCTTCTCTTATTAGGGATCATTAATTCACATTTTTACTTTTTTAAAGTGTTTCTATTTTAAGAAAATCTTAAGAGCCTGCATTGATTTCCATACACTAAGACAATTAAGAATGACCTGTATAGTCAGCTAAAGCACTTCTTTGAATGGTAGAAGACCAAAATCCTTGACCCCTCCTACCAGCTCACCAAACTTCCATGGCATGCACTCTAAATACTGTACGGCTCAGACATACAAGAGGAGTGCCCATGAAAGAAGTGACCATATACAAGGGAAGCCAGCTGATGTAATCTTTTTGGGTTTCAGTAAAGCTTCTTATAGTGGACAGCAACCACCCGGATTAACGCAATGGGTGAGCAACTGGCTCATGGGACAGGCGCAAAGGGTTATAATAAATGGCGTCATATTGGGCTGGTGGATGCACATTAGTGGGGCTCTGCAGGGCTCCATTTTATGCCCAGATCTCTTCAACATCTTCCAAAATGACTGGACACAGGACTGGAAGGAATACTAAGTTTGACCATGATACTGAATTGGGAGGAGCTGTTAACTTCCTTGAAGGTAGAGGGGGCCTGTAGAAGGGCCCTGCAGATAGGCCTTGACAAATTTGAAGGCTGAAAAATCACCAGCCATACAAAGTTTAACAAAGACAAATGCCAGATTCTGCACCTGGATGGGCAACCCTGGATGTACAAACAGACCTGGGAATGAGATACCAGAGAGCAGCAATGTGGAAAAGGACCTGGGGGTCCTGATCAAGTTGAACATGAGTCAGCAGCGCCCTGGCAGCCAGGAGGGCCAGCCCTGTCCTGGGGCATATCAGCATCACCAGTTGGGTAAAGGAGGGGATTGTCCTGCTCTGCTCTGCACTGGGGCAGCTTCACCTCAAGTGCTGGGGCAGTTTTGGGTTCCACAACATAATAAAGATATAAAGCCATTAGAGAGAGTCCAAAGGAGGGCAACAAATATGATGAGGGGCCTTGAGGAGAAGCTTCATGAGGAGTGGCTGAGGTCATTTGGTCTGTTCAGCCTGGAGAAGAGGAGACTAAGGGGAGACCTCATTGCAGTCTACAACTTCTTCTAGAGGGACACAAGGAGGGCAGGCACTGATCTCTTCTCTCTGGTGACCAGTGACAGGACCTGAGGGAATGACCTGAAGTTGCTTCAAGGAGGATTTTGGTTACATATTAGGGAATAGGTTTTCACTGACAGGGTCTGGGCTCTGGAAGAGGCTCCCCAGAGAAATTATCATGGCACCATGCCTGACAGAGTTCAAGAAGCATTTGGACAACACTCTCAGGCACATGGTGTATGATTCTTGGGACTGTTGTGTGCAGGAGCAGGAGTTGGATTTCAATGATCCTTGTGAATTCCAACTCAGGGTATTCATGATTTTATGATTCTAATTGCAAGTGACTCCTTTCCTGCTCTCCTTCCTTGATGCTCCTGGTTACAGCAACATGCACTCTGGGCTAGTTCAGAGGACTTCCCTTAAATGCTAATAAAACATGATGAGAAGTTTTTACTTTTCCAAGTACAAGAAAGAAGAGATAGTTTTAAAAGTAAAATGGCTTTTGAGGAAGAATGCTGAAAGTCATTTGTTCCCTGAGTCATGAAATAGTAATAGGCTTCCTGGCTCCTAGACAGAAGCAAGATTCAGACAAAGTAAAGCTCTGCAAAGAGTAGAAATGCATTGATTTTAGAGTAAAACCCAACTGAGAAAATAGGCATGCCAGGAAAATAGTTTCTGCCAGTTCTCTAGGAATGACAACAGCATGAAAAATTTACTATAGGTAGAGATGAATAGGTAACAAAGTGACAACAGGAGAGAGATGCTATCCTTCTGAAGAGCTAAGTGAACTAATTGTTGCATTCTTTATTGTCTTCCCTTTGTCTTTCAAAGATCATTACAGCAATAATACTGTCAGCTTTGGATGTAAGCATCTATTATTCTCTACAGTTAGATTTACTAATGAGAGATGGTGAATGCAAAGGAGAAGATAAAAGGAACTGATGAAGTACAAAGATAAAGACAGAATCACAACAAGACAGACAAAGGTTAGCAACTTAATAATGCAAACTAATTTCAACAATTTGAATCCCTAGCTTGTTGACATTTCTGAACGTCTTTATGCAGTTATCTTATAGAACTAATTTCAGGGGAATGGGGGCATAATATAACAGTTAAGGAGTAATCACCAGATTTATTTGATTATTACTGTTCATGCTTTGGAAACACTTTGTAGCTTCTGAATATAATTGACAAAAACTTACATTATATTATTATATTCAAAATTCAAAGCAATCATTTTCATACTTTTATATCAAACATATAATTAATTATTCAGGCACTCATGTTCTTTCAGATATTCTACAGTTCTCTAGGGAAATAGAGGACTTTTTTTTTACAAACAGCCAACAGGTCAAGCAAATTGTATTATGGTATTGACATAAGTATCTCAGAGAATATACTTTTCTGTCACACTGGAAATTCTGACAATTTCCTATCAGGTTCCCTGAAACACATACATCAAGTAAGCTGAGATCTTATACTTAACATAGATTTGGGTTTGAAGGAAGAATATATGAACAAATATTGCAAAAGAAACCTCATTGTCCCAAGCCTAATTATATAGTTGCCTAATTAACATTGCTTGGCTAATTAATTAATATTAGTATATGCCCACTTTCCCTCTCTTCTTTCATTCTGTAGAAGCTAGAATGTGCATTTGAATATGCTGTTAATTACATGAATCATTTATTCAAATCTTTAATGCAGACACTTAACTTACCAGCATTACTATCACAAAACCTTTTTTTGCAAAGAAAACCTCTGAATTTCCAAGCAGTTTCATTTTGTATACTTTTCTGATGGATTAATTTAGGGAAGCAGTAGGTGATCAGAATATATTTGAAGAAGTTCTTTGCCATAAACTAGGGATCCAAATTAAATTTATAGAATACCTGCTGGCATGACCCAGCTTGACGCAGCAGATATTGGTAGTAGTACTCCATTCCAACTGTCCTTGAGGGTGAGCAGAGATTTTTTTCACTACTTTTAATAAAATCCATTATGGTCACAGAATATTCTGAGGAAGGGACACACAAGGATCATCAGGTTCAACTCTTAAGTGAATGGCCCACACAGGGATGGAATCCATGACCTTGGCATGCTCTAAGCAACTGAGCTAATCTCAGTGTCAAAAAAATTCAGGATTAAAGCTAGCCACTCTGGACCAAACACATTTCTAGCTCATTTCCTAGGGGTAATAGACAGGAGATTTCTATGCCTATATTATGGCCCAGTGTCTGAGGGTGTAATGGATTGAGAGTATTTTTTTTCTTTAAGGTTTGCAGACAGTTTGGGTGCTTTCTTACAAAAGCAAATCTTTATCTCACTCAGGTTTTTAAGATTGCTTAGGCTGTAGTATATTATACTCATCCTTTTTTTTTTTAAAAACCCTGTCAACTTTATATGTGTAATATTTAATTGTAATGTTCCAAGTGGGAAGAGGCTGAGTGATCAACTTGTAAAAGAATCGTAAGTAAGTTCACTGAGAGTCATATGTCCTACTCACCTACTTTTGTTCTTAGCTAAACAGATTTGCTTCATGAGGACCAGGTTATTTGTAGAGCTGGGAGATAAATATTTTTTCCTGTCATCTCACTCAGAGCTTTCCTGCTCATCATCTTTCCTAAAAGGCTCCTTAATGTCAACACACATGGGGATTTGGGTCTTCTGCATTTCAGTGGTGAAGCTGCTGGTGCACAATACTAGAGCCATCCTCATACTGGGAGATGACTCTTAGCTGAGCTCTAGCTCTGGTGCTCTGCTCCTTGCTAACCTGGATGATACATACAATAGTGGATTTTCCCTTGCATCTAACAACTGAATGTCTTGTTTTTTGTTTTATCTGGGGGGAAAAGGGGGGTTAGATCCAGAAGATGCAATTGATTCAATAACCAAACCCACTTTCCACCTTCATAAGAACGGAGCTGGACAGAGGATTTAGTGACAAGCTAGGTTTCTTCATCCTTCACCGAACCCACATACTGTGCAAGGCACAGGGTGGACAACATATGCAACAACTGAAGCAGTTCAGAAAGGATCAGCACTGTCACTTGCTGAAAGAGCAGCTTGATATTTTTTAATATTCAGTGGGGTTTCAGTGCTTTTCAAATGTTGCTGTGTACGTTACAGCCACACTTGTCTCATTCCGTTATATTTCAGTTTTTCTGACTTTTTACATGAAAGTCAGACAGGAAATAGTGCTGCTTCTGTCAACTTTTTGCTGGTAAGCTCCTCTTTAGCATCCCACAATAGGCTTTACTTCATCTCATTTAACAACATGAGCCTAAGAGACAAGTTATCAGTTTTTCCAAGCAGTACAGCTCCCTTAATGCAGCTTGCCCAGGTAGGATCAATATTGCTATATTGAAAACAATGGTTTTGGTGCTCACATAAGAAAAAAGCAATGTCTCTGGCTTTTGCCCACAGTGTAAGCAGATCTACTGCAGCGAAATATTACACTGGCTTCCCTTGACAACTTTGCCAATATCTTTGAAATCATGTAACAAGCTCTATTCTGGACCCCTTCAGCATGACTGAAGAGCTATTTATGCACTGTATTTAATATGTGTTTCAATGTAAAGTACATTACATCTTGATGACAAGAGCTTCCAGGGCTTCTTTCCCTTCAGGCGGGAGGTGGCTGTGTTGGCTGTAAATCCCCAGGCTCGTTGTGACTGCTTTTCTGTGTCCCCATGTTACTGTTGAGTGGAATAGTTTCAACTAAATATGTAGAATGTACCTCCCATCTCCTCCCTTCTAGCCTGGCAGTGTGTAAAGCCATAGGAGGATTTTAAGGGCAACATATGGGCAGCCTGCTGGATCAGCGGTTCCTCTGTTAGGCTACTGTCCTGGTTTGAGAGGAAGTGAGTTTCTCAGGAAGTTGGGGTCAAACCAATCAGTGGTCAGATTCGAATATTGACACCTGTAGTGACCACTGAGGACATGGATACGCCTCTGAGAACATGGGGAGGGGTTAAAAGCAAGAACTCGAAGACAGATTCTCTCTTTGTTTCCGATCAGCAGAGGAGTGCAGAGGCCTCCCCTGCCCAGC
>VXBC01006896.1:89239-100121 GCA_013399945.1 Ploceus nigricollis | reverse complement strand
TATTTACATACCATCAATACAGAACACCAGGATCTTCTCCATAACTGGTGCTGGAAGATGGGATTTGAGAGAAGCTCCCCACAGAGGAGAAGGACTTCAAAATCTATGCTTGCCCCTGAGCAGGGCTTTAAAATTAAAATAGGTTAATATCCATTGTTCTAATATCAGTTTCATGTCAGAAGCTTGGCTAAAAGAGGGCTTTTGTGGGATTTGTGAACCAGATAGCAAAAAATGTGGTATAGAAGCTAAAATGTAAAGGGAATCGTTCTAAAGGATAACAGAGGATGGATGTCTGGCAATGGCTTGCCTGTAATAAAGGTAGCAAGTTTCCATAAAAACAGATACTGAAACTTGAAAATAAATGCTTGACTAAGCAGTGGAAGGCTCAGGACAGTGTAGTATTTAGCAGCAAGACTTTCAACTGTTTCTCAAATATATAGAAACAAGACAGTGTAGAATGTAAAAGTCAGGGAAGAAGAAAAAAATAAGTGTTTTAAAAGAGCATAGACAGATTTACAGAAATGAATGTTGCACATTATTAGTAGATGAATTTGGTCAAGCAAGACCAATTAAATCCTCTAGTTTTTATAATACTATTAAAATTAAATCTATTTTGTTGTTTGGATTTTTGGTTTTTTTGTTTGCAAGCATTTTTGGGGTTTTGTTGCTTGTGGTTCCTTTCCCTGAGTGCAACTCACAGAATTCCCTGTTTGTGATTAAGTAAGAAACTATGTTCATATCTGCTTTAAATAATTCAACTTTCTTCTAGGCAGTTTCATTTTCTGGGAAAGCGACTTTTGCTTGTGGAACTGGATTCTGATGGTGATGTCTGATGCACTTTCTCTAGAAGGAGAGCTGAAAAACAAGGCTCTGCATAACTCAGACCATCCAGAATATTATTACCTGAAACAGTCCCTTTGAAATAGTATGGAAATATGTATCAAATATATCAAACTGTTACAGAAAGGGATTGACTGTGGGACTCAGTATATTGTTTTAAATAATGTGATGACAACTGTGCAGAAAAAAATCAATTTCCAGCAATACAGCAGTCTTGAACTAGAGTTTTAATCAAAGATTTGTGCTGTGTGAAGGATAATTATTGTCTACCTTTACTGGAGTAATGAGTCCAGGTCTGAAGTCCCCAGTAGAAGAAAGCTGTTCTCCTGTTTTCCAGCCCCTAAGTGGATCAGAGCTGGAGAGTAGGGGCCATTGAGCATAGAGAAGAGAAGACTCAGGAGAATTTACATCAACTTCCAGTACCTAAAGGGGCCTTATAAGAAGACTGAAGAGGGGATTTTCACAAGATCAGGTAGTGATAGGACAAGGGGGAATTAAGCTGAAGAACAGTAGGTTTAGATTATATATTAGGAAGAAATTCTTTACTATAAGGATGGTGAGACACTCTAACAGCTTCACCAGAGAAGTTTTAGACTCCTCATCCCTGGATGTGTTAAAGACCAGGCTGGATGGCACTCTGAGCACTTGATCTAGTGGAAAATCTGCCTGCCCAGGACAGGGAGATTGGAGTTAAGGATCTTTAAGCTCCCTTCCAACCCAAACCATTATATGATTCTATAATTACATGATTCTGTGGAAACAAAATTAAACAAATAAACAAACAAATAGGTACAGTAATTAGCTTGTTGCAGTAGATAGAAAAATAAACATCTTTCCACTGGTATAACTAACCTGTTGGAATATTACTAGATTTCCTTTGTCTTTAAAAAACCCACAACAAACCAAATTAAAAAACCCCACAGAATTCTGAGTCCGTCAAAGAAGTAAATTTAATGTTCTAGAAATAATTCTGTAATAACTTTTGTTATCATGATAGGTCTCAGGGGTAGCCCAGTGTTTAGAATAAATCTGATTATACTGATAACCGCATGCAGAATAATCCAGGTGCCTTTGCAGGCAATAAAATTAGAGAATGGAATGGAAGTCTGTTACTCAAGTAAAAAAAAAAAAGTACTGAATGAAAGCGCAAATTTTTTCATCATCTGGAAAATGGAGCCATCAAAGCAAACTCATTGTATTTTACAGGAGGGAAAAAAAAAAGAGTAAAGGAGATTCAGTGACTCTGACTAACAGTACTAGCTAGCCATTCACATGCACTTAAACTGTGTATGAAGCTCTTATTCTTTGAACTGAAATTTTCTCTGTTGATCAAAGAACCTATTTTGCAGTACCTGCAGTATTTACTTTTTGGCAGATCTAAGATACCTACTACAGACTTTCAACCCCTATCTTTACATCTATAGCGTTGGTAGGGAGTAAAAAATTTATTGTGATATCCATTAGTGACTTTCTTCAAGGACTTAGTTGTATAAACTTGCAAAGGCTTAAAAGCAAGACAGAAAGCCAAGGGCTGCAGTTAACTTAGTTACCTAAGTTAGAAAGGCGCTGCCCGACAGGATAGAAAACAAAAGAAATTAAAATAAAAATGCTGTGTGGTTTTAGAAGCAGGGATAAACACAGTCCTTAGTTTTAGGCCCTTCTGTGCCCCTTTAAGGTTCTGTCTACATAGCTGTAAAGGCTCCAGTATGAAAAGAGAGAGGCAATTCAGTAACACCTTTTAAAAATCAACAAGACCTTTAAGTAATTCAGACTACAGAAGCTTCTGGTCCTGTGGAGCACTGATGACTTTCCCATGTAGGGTAAGACAGGCTGTTTTACCCTGTAAAGATAGGCCTGTGCACTATCATTCCATACTTTCCATGCTATTCCGCATTATACTATCATTCCAGTGTCATGGACTGTCATTCCATAGTGCACTAGCTCACTGAATGCTTCTTCCACAAATTTTAGATTTTTAAAATTTCAGTATTTATTTTAAAACTTTTAGAGTTATTAGAAAATCATAAGAAATAAACAGATGCTCAGAAGTACTGTTTAAATCCACTAAGAGACCATTGCAAGTTACTTGGAATGAAGTTAATACAAAAGAATTGTTTTCAATATTTGAAGTATCATGTGCCTGTGTTAAAAATATTTGCAGGGATTGTGTCCTAAAACAACTGAAAAAATGAAGATTCAAAATTTATATAAAGGTTCTTATGTTCTTTGGTCATACATTCGACATTTGCTCTCTTTCTCACAGTTTTGGCTTTGTTTCTATTTCTGTGTAACTTTTAGTTATCTGGAGAAATACTTATTATTCAGATGATTTGAAGGAATAACTGAAATTTTCTTCTCTGTTCTTCATAGATGGAAAGACAGGAGTGAAGGAAGGAACAGAATTACCCAACAGTGATACTGAGTAATATGTAGATGAAACCTGAAAAATTCTTTTAAACAATACCCATAATCTCAGTACTGGTGAAACAGTAAAAGAATTTTTCTTATCTGTAATTTACCATATGTATACTGATAAAAATTTTTACATGTGACTTACATCCCTGATAACTTGCTGAACTTGAGAAATTGAATGCAAGATATTAAGTTAGCCTTGGTCTTTTATGAAACTGATTTGGTAGATGGTTGTGAAAATTCAGTTTCCCTTTCAATTGCTTAAACATAAGTTTTGCCTTACCTGGCGTAGTCTGTTCTGTCCTTCATAAAACTTCAGATCCTTTTAACTGCTTGGAATTGGATATGCAAGTCATGTAATTGCATTCTACTGTCAAAGCTCTAAATAAAAGATTATTGTTATGTTCTACATGTTGTCATGCGTAAATATTCAAATTAAGACTATTAAAATAATCAGCAAAATTTAGTGTTCTAAGTATATCATTACTTGTTTTACCTTTGGGCTACTCTGGCAAGACATATTTGCCCTGTGTCAGTCAGATACAAAAGTCTGTAGCTACTTCCTCCTGAAGTTCTTCCATGAGCAATAGAGAGCATTGCCAAGACAGTGCTTTGTTTGTGCACTGCTGCTTGGATTATTCATAGATGTGAAGGATTATTCATAGATATCAAGCAAGCTCTATAAACAGAATAAACCAGTAAAAACTGTTAGTGCATTGAAAAATAATGATAACAAATTTTTTGTCCTGTACGTCTTAATGCAGGAAAATGCCAAGTATGTATCTAACTCCAAGGGTATGAATTATCACATCCCTAAGCTTACCTAAAGTCACATTAATATTTTTAGTTGCATTTAAATGCATCCAATTCCTTGACACCATAAAGATTAGATTACAGCTGTGCCTAATTAGTGCCATTCTCAGTCAGATCCTCTTTACTAAACAAACCACTGATAAACAAAAGACAGGAAACTATACTTCCTTTTATGTAACAATTTTAAAAAAAGATAAATAATTAGCATAGAATTACTATATGATATTCTTTTATGAAAGATAAAATAATGTTGTTGGGGTTTTTTTTTGTACAATCATGATGAAACACAGAATGAAAACAGACTGTAGGTCATACTTTCAGGTTAGTCTCTCTAACCTATTCATCTTTTTTTTGCGGGGAACATTAGGCTGTTAAGAAGAACTTCAAGACTCTTTAAAGGTATTTTTGCATCTGCAGTACAATTTAATGAAGATTTTCACTACGTTACAAGGTAGTGGGAGAAGACTGGTAAAGAAACATACCTGGTTAAAGACAGGACATCAAGGCATGGAATAAAATTTTAATCTAAATCATGGATCCTTCGCTATGCAAAAACTCACCTGTTGTGATAATTATGCGATTGGCTTTTATCATATTAATTGTGTGTTGAAAGCTTTCCTATCCTTTCTTTCCTCTAAGGAAACATTCCAGCTTTATTTAATATATTCTTTCTGCATTTTGTATATCATTCAGATGCTGATAGGTTCCATAAGAGGAGCCCTCCTGCTTCTATCTGTGTTCATTGATGACCAAGAATTTGCTGATAACCAAAAGGATTTGTTATCTACTGAAGACCAAATGAGAAAAGGAAAAGAATAAGGGACATTTTCAGAATACACTTATTGGAGGTAACTCCATACTAAGAATATTAAAAATAGGTGGCCTAAAATTAACCTGATCATTTAACACAGTATTTTTTTTCGCTGGGTTCTCTGTCCATTGGATCATGTTTCCTCTCACTTTTTGAAAACTAAAATGTAGACCTAGTCCAGAAAAATCATCATTTTTAAAGGCATATCACTGAAATAAGTATATATGCTGTTTGTTAAACAGAAAGCTTAGTTCTCCTGTCGTTCCTAATAATTAGAGGCAAATCTCTGCTCCTTATGTGAAAAAAAATAATGAACATTCATTTGTGCCCTCAGAGATCATAAAACCAAAGGGGACGAAATAGATCTATACCTATTAAAAAATGTTCAGGGGTTCTTTTGACTCTGACTGGTCATCAGCAGAGTCAGGGGCAAAACCACAGATCATCCCAGACCATGATGCTGTTCTCTGTCCCTGTAAATGTCCAAGCTGCTCAATCGAAGTGCACGCGGAGTGTCCCTGTGCTTGGTGAGCCACAGGGACTGAAGGCACGTGGCAGCTCTCAGGGCTGGGCTGGTGGAGACCCCTCTCTCTGTGTAATGGTCAGATGAATCCCTCAAACACCCAGGCAATCAATCATCATGCCTTTATAAACCGGTTTGGTTGTTTGCAGTCCAAAATTCCTGTTGTGATATTGCCACAAAATTCAGTAATTTGCTGGGAACATCAGCTGGCAACTTTTCTATGCCCTTCTATGGGGTGTTTGGACCCAGAGCAGTAATTAAAACAATTGCCTGTAGTTTTATCTGCCTTAAGTTTAAAGCAGAAAAATCTGCTGCAGGCAAAGACTGCTTACAGGCTGGGCTGGGCTGAGCTGCACAGGAGAAGAGATTTCTGTGGTTTTATATCATTCCAACCAGTTTCATTACAGTCACCAACAATAGTTGCTAAGGACTTACAGAAGCAAAAACATAGACACAAAATGAAGTAGAAGAAGCTAAATTTTAGAACAAAATTCTTCATCCCTACACAACATAGAGAATATATAGCTTTATATATAGCTTCGTTTTTTTCCCCTACAGTTTTCATTCTGAGGTATTTTTCTGCTTTTTCTTCTGTTCCCCTAATTTATTGAGCTGCAGTACAACCTGAGACTCAAAGTAAAAATTGTCACTTTGAGAATAGAGCTGATTTATCAGAAGGATGTGTTTGCATTCTGCACAGAATATTTGATGAGGTGATTTTTTCTTCCTAACAATGTCTTCCAGATTATTATCAAAAGCTATTAAAAAAAAAAACAAAAAAACCAGGGGCATTCCAAAAGAATAGCAATTGGATTTCATAGAATAAATTTTCCCAAAATCAAAGGAAGAAGCATCTTTTCTGCACCATTAATCTTCCATGAAAGCATTTTAACATTCAAATATACTACTTCAGATTAAAAACATAATTAAAAAAATACAAAACATAATACCAAAGCCTCCTCATAAACTTCTTTTGAAATTACTGAAAAGATGGGTAGAGAGAAAGTGCATGCAATGAACTCTTTTGTCTTTAAATCAGTTCATGGTTTGTACTGTCTGTAAACTTTAAATATCCTTTAATAAACTTTAATAAACTTTTATATCCTTTAAAATGCTCTGTTACAATCAAAATAGCTGCATTTAATTCTCTTGAAAAGGGATATTTTTATTTGTGGAATTGAAAGAATAGAAACCATATCTTGTCAGAGATAAAATTGTACAGCTTACATTGGCAAAATCATATTATATCTAATATATATTTAGAGTGTTCAGATGTTTTTATACATATTCTTGAAAATAAAATAGTTTCTTTTAAGTCAGAATGCTGTGAAATATAATTCACTTTTCATGTAGATATCTCAGATTTAATTCACTGATCTATAAAGTACAAGTAACCTTGTGATTTACATTATTTTCAATATTTTATTGGCAGTAAACCTATTTAATTTTAAAGATGTTTAAAGATTAATACAGCTGTAGTGTCTGCAAATCTAAGTTTACATCAAAATGTAAAGTTTCTCTTTACATTTCATGCATGTCATTTAAATTGTAGTATGTACAGTGGGAATGACACTGTTAAAATCAAATTTAAATATGCAGTTCCTTACTTGTCCTTTGATGTTACACAAACTTTACAATGTCTACCACCAATAAAATAGTAACATAGAACTAACATTAAAAAATATCTAATCCCTTTTCTTTTCCATTAAATCTCTCTTAATTTTCAAGACTCTTTTATCCATTTTAAAAGAAATCAATACTACTCCTGTGCATAAGCAAAGGAAAAAAATCCACCTGTTAGTATTTTCTCCATAATTTCCTGTCAGATGCATTCATGCAATATTTTGCTAGACAGCCATCTGTATAACAATTTCTTTTTTACTCAGAGGGATAGTAACAGTTGGTTATGGTTTGCCACTGCATGTGAGATAGTGTTCATATAAAGACGTGTTTAGGTAATAATCTTAAATAAGAGGATGAAGCCATTTTGAAATGAAGAAGGTTTGTCCTTCCGTAAAAGTGGGAATGTTAGAAATATGGGCAAAATTGCAGTCTGAATCAATGTTTGCCTTTTTCCTTTGAGGGACACCCAGTGAAATCAACAGACACTCTGACAAAAGTAGTGCAAATACCCTGAACCACTTCCGTGTTTGCCAAAAGGAGTTGATAAATGCCCTTCTGTGCTCAACACTCACCTGCAACTTCCTGTGAGAAGGGTGAGTGCAGCTTGGGAGTGCTGAGCCAAAAAAATTATATGTATATTGCTGCGAATTAGCTTATGTGTTTTTGGGTTTGGGTTGTATTTTTTATTTTATTTTGTTTTGGAATGCATCTGGTGAATTTTCCTCTTTCCTTTGATGAAGCTTGGGGCAAAAATAGTAAAAATGGTTGAAAATACCCATTTTCATCCTCGTGGGCACTGGAACTACTTTCTACTACATTCCCCTTTCTTCATTCTCTGGCTATAAATATTCCTCTAAATATCAGACCTGAACAGCAAGGAAGACACTTTGTCCCACTATAAGCACAGACAGTTTGCAAAGTAATCTTTTAGGAAGCTCTCATTTATGTGTAGAAGAAAAAAAGAAGTTCCTTGAAGATATCAATCAACCTTCGCATGTAAATTTCAAGCAGAAAGCCAACCATAATTGAGAGTCCTATAATGAGATGCTCAGCATGATTTCAGAAGCTTCACAGTCAGGGACAGGCAGGTTGTCATTTTAGGAGACATTTTGGATTTGGTTTTTTTTCATGGCTAGAGACTGATATGATGGAAATGAAAAGCTGAATCTTAAACCCATTTTTGGAGACCTTACACAAAAGGAATTAGATATTTAGTGTTACTATATTAGAACCAGTCTTTTTTATACCAACTCACACCTCTAAAACATCTCATTTATTTGCAGAATTATCCTGAGATTTAACTGCGATGACATGCCATAATACCTATTAAGGAATTCCTTGTGGGCTATCTTGAGACTTCTGGCTCAGCCTAGGACAAAGGGCTGAGAAGAAACTGAACAAGCTCTTCAGTAGCCCAGGGAGGCATTGTTTCTTCAATATAAGGAGCAATTCTGCTGCTGCTTCTTTTTTTGTCAGTGGGTTCCTGAGATACAGCTTGTACATATTGCATACACTGCTGCTGCCTCTAACTCACTTCTTTTTGAGCAGTTAGAGGCCAGCAGAGGGATGGCTTTCCTTGTTTCCTGCAACACTCTACTCTAGGGAAAGATAAAAGGGCTGCTACAGAGCCGATCCTCTTCATACATTTCTGGGCCACTCAGGTTACATAAACAAAGAGGTCAGCAGGTCATCGACTTCCTTTCTCCTCAGAGGGATGTGTAGGTCAGTCTGCATTGTGGCTTATGGGTAGCAGCTTCCACTGAAGAAAGAAAGAAAAAGCCAGGGAAAATGAACACTCTTCCTAATCCTAGATTACTTTATCACATCTATGACTGATGGCACTACCAAAGAATAATATAAAATAAATGACAGATTTACAGCCCTGTATGAAAAGGATCCACCTACTAAATACAGTTTGGGGTGTAAAGATTCCGTCAGGCCTGTGTCATAATAAGTGTTGTTCCCCACCAACCCTTCTACTTTAAACGCCAGAAAGAAATTTAGCAGTGTAATGACTTGCTACAGAAGATTAAAATTGATGATAATTGTACTTTCTGTCACAATATTGATTTATTATTTTTATTTTAGAGAACCATGCAGGCTTAGCATTAAGAAGTATGTTGACGTGATTTACAAAAGGAAAGTGCACTATAAGGATGTCTGTTTGTCTAGATTTATATTGCAAAGGGTTGGTTATGGAAAACTGGCTAGTTCATAGTACGATGCTCTTTTGCATCTGTTACTAGTCATTCTTAGTAAACTGAGAATATATTTGTGGGTAAAAACATTACAGTTGCAAGAAAACCCCTTTTAAGCAGAGGGGCAACAAAGAGACTTGAAATCAACAAGTACAAAAACTTCTGTCACAGAATTACAGAATAAGCTGAGTTGGAAGGGTCACACAAGGATCAACGAAGTCCAGCTCTTGGCGCTGCCCAGACCAGCCCAGTCCACATGCCTGAGAGTGTCCAAACACTTCTTGAGCTCTGTCAGGTTTGGTGCTGCAACCACTTCACTGGGGAGCTGTTCAAGTGCCCACACACCTTCTGGGGGAAGAATCTTTTTCTAATATGCAACCTAAACCTCTCCTGATTCACCTTCATGCTGCTCCCTTGGGTTCTGTCACTGGTCACCAGAGAGATCAGTACCTGCCTCCCCTGTTCCCTTGACAAGGAAGTTGCAGAATGCAACAAGATCTCCCCTCCGTCTCCTCTCCTCCGGGCTGAACAGATTCCAGGCTGAACAGTGCTCTCAGCCACTCCTCACACGGCTTCCCCTCAAGGCCCTTCAAAATCCTCATGGTCTTCCTTTGGACACTCCCTAACAGCTCAATGTCTTTTTTGTATTGCCGTACCAAAACTGCTCCCATCACTCAAAGTGAGGCCACCCCAGTGCAGAGCAGAGCAGGACAATCCCCTCCCTTGCATGGCTGGTGATCCTGTTTCTGATGCACCCCAGGACACAGGTGGCCCTCCCTGCTGACTCCCATTCAACTTTCAGTAAACCAGGACCTCCAGATTGCTTTTCATATCACTTCTTTCCAGCATCAAGTCCCCCAGTCTGTCTGTGCATCCAGTATTGCCCCATTTCAGGTGCAGGAGAATCCAGGACTTTCCCTTGTTGAACTTCATACGGATGGTGATTGCCCAGCCCTCTTATTTGTCAAGGTCTTTCTGCAGGGTGTCCCTGCTCTTGAGGGAGTAAACTACTCTTCATGGTTTCATATAATCTGTGAACTTGTTAAGTATCCATTCCAGTCCTGTGTCCAGGTCATTTATGAAGGTGTTGAAGAACACTGGACTGAGGATGGAGCCCTGTGGAAGCCCTCGAGTGACAGCTCACCAATTTGATTGCACCTCTAATCCTTTGTGCCCAGCCCATGAGCCAGTTGCTCACCCATCACATGATGTGTTTATCCGGCTGAACAGTGGATATTTTGTCAGAAGGACACGCTATCAAAGCTTTACTGAAGTCTGAAAAGATTACATCAGCTGGCTTCCCTTGATCAGCTAGGTAGGTTATCCTGTCGTGAAAGGAAAGCAGGTNATGCCTTCATTGAATAGTATCAGTTTTTACTTCCCCATAATGTCAGTTACTCAAAAAATTTCTCTCTATGTGCCTTATCCACTATGAGGAAAAAAAATGTTGAGAATTGTCTGGCAGTTTTACAGTACCTTTGTTTCACAAAGACCACCCTATTTTGAATACTCACAATTAGTCTGGTTTCAAATTACCACCCCCAAAAATGTGAAAGCCCATAGGAAGATCAGTCTTTTTCCTTAACAAACTCTAATGCCCCCAAAATTTAAAAAAAAAAGGGAGATGAAAAAGCATATTGAGATATTTACTTTTCAGATGTT
>VXBC01006896.1:60571-88948 GCA_013399945.1 Ploceus nigricollis | reverse complement strand
CCCAGAATAATCTTCTCCATAACTTTACCAGGAACTGAAATGGGATTGACAGGTCTGTAGTTTACAGGGTCCTCCTTCTTGCCCTTTTTGAAAACTGGGAAAATGTTTGCCAGCTTCCTGTGAACTGGTACCTCTGCAGATTCCCAAGACTGCTCAAAAATCATGGAGAGAGTTTTGTAATGACATCAGGATACTGATAAATATTGTATTTCTGGGAAATGACATCATCAATACAGGATCCATTACAAAGCAGGGCNACTTTTCAGATGTTTCCACTGAAGAAAAGTAATTTCAAAGCACCACTTTCCAAGGAAAAATAACTAAATACATTATCCTGAATTGCTGAAACACAGCACTGTGATGTTATTGTGATCTCATGATAGGTCCATATATTGCAATGAAAATTATTGGTCTATATTGTAATTATGTAAAGAGTAGAAGCTAGGAAATACAGTAATTAAATACAAGCTAGGAAATTCTTGATATAAAAGTATATTTAGATTGAACTGTATAGATCCCTTAAAAATGGCAATTCATTTTAGTGCTTTCTAATTTTTAATCAATCTTCCATTAAAGTAGAACATTTGGAGAATCTATGACGCATTGTTTTGCTATTTTTTACAATGGTTTGATAGGCTTGGAACGTCTAATTATTAATTTTATTTTTCATTATTTCTTCTTTCCTGGTGATAGTAAAGCCATTTATAAATAGGGGACTATATACTCTTACAGTGATTTTTCTGTGTAACGTAGAGTTACAAAGAGTTGGGGTTTACTTCATAACAAAGTTTTAAACTTAATGAGAATTATTTGATCCAGTTGCAAACAAAAGCGACACACTGAAACTTCTCCTTTCTTGCAAGCTTAGGCCCTATGTAGAAGAGCTGGGACAGTGCAAAAGGCTAGGGCACCAAACAGAGATCCACACTGAGGGAGAAAAATGGTAAAGGCAGTAACAAAGTCCCCGTTACATAAATTTCAGTCATGTGTCTTAAAGGAAAGACTGCTTTCTCTCTCTTCAGTCCTGCTGGCTGAGATACATACTGTATTTCTCTCTTCCATAGGTTCTGCTATCTAGAAGAATCTACACGGAAATTTGTTCTTGTATTTGTGTAGGCATAACCAACAATAGAGTCAATCCTGATTTCCTTCTTACTGACCCTATGAGCAAAACCAACTAGTAAGCATATTCGCTATAAAAAAAATCTAACAGGCATTTCCCTGGATCAAATATGTGGGCACCTAGTAACAGAGGAGAAATCCCATTTGATTATGCACACAGTAAATAGATTCACAGTCATAGGATCATTTAGGTTGGAAAAAACCTGTAAGAGTATTGAGTACAACTAACTCAGCAGTGCCAAGTCCATCACTCATCCATTTCTCTAAGTTCCACATCTGCACTTCTTTAAAATACCCCTAAAGATGGTGTCACAACACTTCCCTGGGCAGACTGTTCCAATGCTTGATAATCATTGTAATGCAAAAAATTTTCCTAATATACAATCTAAACTTTCACCAATGCAACTTGTAATTTCCTCTCATCCTGTTCCTTGTTACCACAGAGAAGAGACCAATTCATAGCTTTCAACAGCCTCCTTTCAGGTAGTTATGGAAAGTGAAGCTGTCCGTCCTCATCTTCCATTTCTCCAGGCTAAACACCACCAGTTCCCTCAGCCACTCCTCTTAAGATTTACAGCTACAGTTCTGCAATCCATTAGTTTTACAGGATTAGTCCTACAATATCATTGTACTTGAGGCTTTACCATTACAAAGTGTTATGTCATCACAGTTCCTTCACAGCCCTTGTTTAGTTTAGACAGCTGTCTGGCAGCATCAACTTGACAAAATGCAGATATCTAAGGACAATTGTTTTTATTCTGAACAAGGACTTAGAGTTTGTTTAGAAGCATGCATTATTGAATAGAGTTTAAAAGAAACAAAGATCCTTGATTTTTGACAATGTTAATTTTACCTAAAAAAGTATAAAGAGCATTTGCTCAAACTGACAACAAAGAAAAGAATAAAAAAACAAATCAGCTACTATGGCTTTCTGAAAAAAAAAAAAAAAACGAAATGCTCTTGTTTTGGAAATTGCATTCAGTGTCATATCAAGGATGTGTATTAATAATATGAGCCACAGGCAAATTTATTTAGAAGAGAAACTACATTCTTGGGTTTTCCTACCACTTCGGACTCAGTCATTAAAATCTATGTCAGAAACAGCATTTTGTCAATTTTATTTGATTTGCATGTCCTTTAATATTGTCATACTTGTCTTCTAGGGTCATTTTTTTAATGGTGTCTAAAGTTTGATTTCTAAATCTATATTTATGTCTCTGAATTGACAACTTGATTTTACAAAAGCCTTGATAATCAATATGAAATCAATCTCATTGATTTCACAACAGGGTTGCATGGTGCATAATCAATACTTTTACATGTCTAAATATATCCCAGCACCAGGGCTGTGGTAGTTCTGGTGGCTCTGGTAATGCCATATTATGATGACATGACTTGTCGCTAGACAATCTACATGATATTTCATTGTAATCATACACCAGTCTGTGGCCTAATTCAGTAATTGCAGCCAACAATGTCCTAGGATCAATCCTTGTTTCCAAAATAATGGAGCTGAAATAAATTTGTCAGATATTACAGAAATCAGGTCACATAAGTGATGCCTTTGTAATGGTTACAAAATTGTTCCCACAGAAAAGGTCACTGACTACTGAACTGAACACCTGTTGAAAGGCAGAAATAATAATAATCTCAGGAACAAAAGCACAAGTTCATACAAATACACATTTCTGTGCTGAGAGAGTCTAGTATCCAAGCTACAAATGAAAAATCAGAAGTTTGGTATGATATAAATAGTAGAAGAGATTTTATAATAGCAAAAATGTTACATGAGCTGTTTTAGGGCATAGTAAGGCTCTGGAAATAATTAAAAGCAATTAGAAAAAAAGAGAATGAAATAAGGGCATGGACATATATACAATATATATAAAATAAAACATACATATATACATATATGTGTATACATAAGTATTTACTATTTCTGCTATTATCTGTCTTTTATGGTGTGTACAAATGTAAAGAGTAGATATCAAAAATTAATAGAGGGAAGAAAGATGGTGTTTAAAGCATATGGTCCCCTGTTAAAAAATTCAGTGTGAAGAGTAGATCCACAGTGGCTTACATGATACTTTAAAGAAATTAGAGGGAAATTAGGCAGGGAGGAAGTGAACAGCCAAGACTTTATATGAGACTGAAAGCCTCCTTCATTCCCTGCTGGGACCATTCTTTACAGCTAGGGCAAACCTTGGTCATTAACACTCTCACAATCATTATATTGCTGCTTGCAGAAGGAAGCAGCACATCCTTCTTCTGAGGAAACTATCTATTGCAATTGTATCTACACTTCTATCTATGCTTCTAACCCTGTCTATCTTAGGCTTATCAAAATTTTTACATAAATTTTCTCTGTTTAAAACACTTTTGAAAATATAATTTTTAAAGGGTTCTTTAGTACTTGGGTCTAGTCAAAATTGGTTGCAATTTCTAATTGTTTTTGTTGGTATTTTTCTGCATTTACATTTAAATTATTCTATCTAAAATGCCTTCTTTAATATCAACTCAGATTTGGAACTTTGAAAAGCTATATAATTGGGGGTTTTGTGTTCAGATGAAAAATGTTTATCCAACAGCTGTTTACAAAACTTCCACAGCCATGGCTCAGATCTGTATTTCCTATCATCTAGTCATCTAGCCACCACTTTTTTTGTTTAGGAGGCACAGCATTCTATAAGACTTTGATCTTGGTCCATCCTTTGAGAACACAAAGTAAAGGCAACATCTTAAATAATGCAACCTGTGCAATCTCCAAAGCAAATGGCAAATTAATCAGTCTCTGAATCCTTGTTGTTTTGAAGACTTGTGCATTTTTAAAGAAGATGGAGTAATTGTTTAGTGACTTGGTGCCATTGATTTTCATTATGGATGATGTTGACTGGGTCTGTGTCAGGTCACCTGGGAGAGATAGCCTTTGCATAGCTAAATAAAATGAAGAAAGTACCATTTCTTATTCCATATTCAACAGGAAAGATCCAGTCCTTCAAATAAGTTTTGCGTGACCTTCTGGACAAAGAAATTCGTTCTTTTTGGCCATGAGAATAAACGGGAGAAATGCAAAGCTGCATAGTTATGAAGCAGAGGTCTGGATTTTACAGGCCAGCAGATTCCTGGTTGAGAAAATTGGTCAGCAGAAAAAAGTTAGAATAAAAGAGGAATGATCTCATTTGTTAATGTGTGTAGTACCACCTGATTTCTCCATTAGTAATATCTGTAATAGAAATTAAAAGCACCCATGAGAAGAAACACATTTACTTTAAGGTGTGTGGTAGTTTACAACTTCTTACAAATTTTTGGTACTGTATTATCATAAGAGAGACACTCCATAATATAATAATCATATTTAACTGAGATACAGATTTCACATACCAATTTCCAGATATTTTCCTCCTAAGATTTTGCATGCAATTTTGAAGCAGTTATAATTTTTTATATATTTTCAGAAGTGACACAGAATTATTTCTAAACTATACTAAAATTCTTATTTCTTTCACTTCAGAGGATTGAAAAATATATCATTCCAATCCCACTTCAGATTTTGCCTTCAAAATCTGAAATTGGGCAGATTTTTCAGTTTGTATGTTTGCGATATTTTTTTTACTTTCTTCTGTTCTTTTTCCAGGATTTTCCTCCTACTTTCTGCTGTCTAATTCTTCTCCATCTTTGCCATCTAAACTTTTTCTGTCCTCAGATACCTGAATCTCACTCAGTCTCATTGAAATGAAGTCTATAATTTTAGTGCATTACAATAGCTACTGGGTTTAGGAAAAAATCACACACTTGTCATATTAGGATGACTCAGTGAATTTCTCTGAAGGAAAATGTGACTTTTAAAGGTTTGTTGGGTAGCAGTGCTTTTTAGATGTCTGCTTCAGCAAATTGTGTCTTGTAATGATAACTGTACGATGAGAGTGTGTGAGCTGTTACACAATTCAGCAGACAAAGAAATTGAGTTTTTCTAGAAGGAGGTGCCTTGGAAAACAGAACACTTCAATCTGTCTCATAATGTACTAGTAAATATAACCATTAAATTAATTTTTATTTACTCAGCCTGCTTCTATAAATACGTCAATTAGATTCTTATCAAAAGCATTTCTGAAAAAAGGCAAGGAAACATTGTTGAAATACTGGCAGTGTTTTGGGATAGCTGACAGGTAATTTGAGGCTACAAAGAAATTTGATTGATTGACCAAGCATTCCTTCCATAGAGGCTAATATAAAACTTTTAAGAAAGCTATTAAATATCTCTTATACTTCCTGTGTCTCCTCTAATAGTAGCTGTGGGATGTATAATAACCACTTTTCATTTCTATCAGTCAGGTCAGAGGGGAGGAAATAGGAGAAAGCTAATGAGCATGGGGTCCATGAAGAAAACACTGATGCCTGTGACAGTAATAACTCAAGAGAATTGTCTTTAACAAGAAAAGAGCAGTTGTTTTTAACCATCATTCTGGTTTGGTGGAGCAGTGGGAAGATGCCATGAAAGGATAGAAAGGAGACAAAGGTCTTCATCTATAGAAGACCTAGTGCATATGCACAGTATTATTTGATATATGGGGATGTAAATAAATGTTAAATTTCCACAAATTACAGCTTAGGTGAGATGTGGCAGTGGAAACCACACAGTTTCCCCTAGAAACCCCAACATCCTGGAAATCCTAATGTCTTTCCTAGAACAAACAAGCTGAGCTGGAGATGTCTCTGAAAATTGGCACCATATTTTTCTCTGGTACAGAGCAAAAGATTTTTGAGTTTTCCTCTTGAGATAATTGATAAGGACTCAGATGACAGTTTGTTAACTGTCAGTGATATTACAACAACTCCTGTTAATTCTGTGTTTGTCCAGGAAGAAGGTGGATGGTGACTCTGGGGCTGAGAAGGAAGAGGGAAAGTTTTGCACAAATTGCTTGCAGTGGGAGGTATTGCTCTCCTCTGTTTGATGACCAACAATAGGACGCCAAGAAATAAAATGAAGCTGCATCAGGGCAAGTTCAGATTGGAGATTAGGAAAAGGTTCTTCACTGAGAGCATGATCAGTCACAGGAACAGGTTTCCCAGGAAAGTGGTCATGGCACCAAGCCTGTCAGAGTTCAAGGAATATCTGGACAATGCTCTTAGTTATGTGATTTACTTTCAAGTAGTCCTGCGGGAAACAAGGAGTTTGTCTTGATGATTCTTAAGAGTTCTTTCCAGCTTGAGATGTTCTATGATCCTATGATTCTAAATTGTTTTACAAAACCATAGGAATACTGCATAAACTTTTATCCAGCCTGGCAGATTCTTTGAACTTCCTCACATAATGTGGAAAAGGGAATATAAGACTTTCTAGTTTTCAGTTGTTCAACAAAACAATACAGTGCTGTCTTGGCAGAGCCAAAAATCTGGACTCAGTCCACAGTAACTAGATGCAGTCACTACTGCTGCCACTTCTGAGTGCATATGAACATAGAAAGTATTTGTTTATCTTCTATCCAAACCTGCTATTCCTTCTGCATTGCTTAGACTGAATTGAGTCATCACCACATCTGCAACTGACGTGGAAAAAGTCCTTAAGGTGTCTCTCACAGAATAAAATACCCTACTTAAAGGAGATCAGTACTTTTGGGGTATAATCCAACAGTCAGTTAAAGCGAAAAATTATGTGTGTAGGTGGAGATAAGAATAGTTTCCCAGGTATAACTGCATGCAGAAAGAGGAAAAACCCTGAACATCCTGTTATCAAAATATTACTACTTCCATGAGGAAATCATATGCAAATCAATAGTTGTCATATGCAAAATCAATAGTTATAATGTTATTTATCAAAATTTTTAAACCCTTGCAATCACTAAACCCATTTAGCCATTTCCTGTATATCTGCATTTTGGTTGGATAAAGAGAGACTAGAGTATTGTTATATAGTTTTACTTCTGAACAATCTCTAAAGTCTGTTCATTTTAAATTTCCCAGAAAGAAATAGGAAATCCTTTGGTTCTGATTTATTAGAGGAAAACCAGCCTTTTCTTTCAGTACATAAAAATAAGGAAAAAAANCACCCTTCCAGTTGCATCACACTGTATCTACAGGTACTGGTGTACTCTAGACTGAGGTTCTTTCTTCATCTCCTTGCCAATAAGACTGTTTTTAAAACAGCCATCCCTGCAAATTGCACCAGATGGATAATTGCCAGACATGACATACTCTCCATCTTGTGTGCACACACTGGGACATGAGGCACAGACTGAGCTCACAGATTAATGAGTTTTCCAGATGAGCAATAGGAACCTGTGATATTTGCAGTCTGAGACACAAGGGAGAGAGGAGAGGAGATTGGAGGACAAAATTTATCTTACTCAGCTGAAGTACCTCTAGGTACAAATACCAAAGATGGACCACTGGCATAAGTACAACCCTCACTGAAGAATTAGTACTACTCTTCAAATTATTTTCCTCTTATGGCATGAGTGAGCAAAACTTAAACAAAAAATGTCACAAACTGACGAAAGGTCAATGAATAAGATGCCAATCTTATTCTAGTATAAAGTGTCTAGTCACTGAAACTTTTACTGATAAAAAGCAATAAAAGCGGGAGTCCATCTGTTCTTAGTCATCACTGTAACACCTGTAAAGTACATAATGACTGGAAAAACAAGCAAAATTTAAAAAAATATTTTGGCCAAAAAAGCAAAGCAACTTTTCAGTTAAGCTGATGAGGTGATTTACCTCATGAAGGTAAAACAGGGTCTCTATACCATTTTTTAGTCTGAATTAAAACAGTATTTCATACAGTCAACTTGTCCTAAATGTTGCCAGGGTGCATACCCCTTATGCTGGAGTTAAATATGTTGCAATATAAAAATTGGTTTATGTTTTATAAAACAAATTTCCTAGAATTTCATCCCAGCAAACTGTTTTCTTATATGCTGCTAGAAGATTGATTATATAAATTAATTTAGACATGTCAAAAAGAGTTTTGCAAAATCATCCTGACATCACCTAAAAATAAAACTCAATCATTTTGCCCAATTGTTATGTGCATTATTGTTGTATCATCTGACTTGATAGAAACAATATTGCAGAATAAAATCCCCATTATTTCTACATGGGATTTATCATTTCCATTGGTATCTTTAGAAGATACATCTTAGAGATCATATTTGCAATTTTCAATTATCTATTAACAAGGTGATAATTGCTAAAAACAGTTATAAGCCATACTTCAGTTTCATATGGATTCAATAACCAAAGGGGGGGCTGAGAAGTACTTAAAAGGAGCTTATTAACAGAAAGAGGCTACGTAACTAGCATACCTTATTTAAAATTTTGTAATGATTATAGTGCATGTGGGAAATCCATAAACTTACAGTTCTGAAAGACAAAGACAACATTTCATGATCTTTTTTCTTTGAGAAGGTGATAATCATGAGATAGAGAGAATACCATCTATTTTCACCCATGTGAAAATGCCTGGCTAAATAAATTCAGTGTTTTATTACCAAAAGATCTTGGGGTTTTAGACATCTGGATTTTGTCCATAAGTCTTGAAATCCTGTCTTGGACAAAATTTTGTAAACACAATACAATTTAATGAAGATTTGCGTGGTTATGGATGCAGCTCCAATGAAGAGAGAAAAAATCCCCCAAATCCACCTTTAAATTCTCTATTCTAGTGTGTGTTGTCAGTATCAAAGCTTTTCCAGTGTGTGATAATTGAGGTGAAAATATCAGGTGACCATGAACAACAGGAATAGAGGGTTAAGCAGAAAGAAGTAAGAAATTGAATACGAATATTTGTGTTTGCAGGCATAGATCTGAATACAAACAAGTTATTTAATCCCACATGTGAAAAAGAAATACATTCTCTAACTTCTACCTGAGATGTTAGATATGCTAGAAGAAAATATGTCAATGAACAAAGACAAAAATTATGCTCTCTCAGATTTCCTCTTTTCTTATGCAATACTCCATTGGTTACAAAAGGGATTTTGACTTTGAAAAATTAGGTAAAACAAAGTGTTTTATGTGACAACTCAGTGCAAAACACTGACAGCTCACTATTTCTACACACAACTGAAGTGTTAGTTTGAGGGTCACTAAGGGCTCAAGTGTCCCAATTCATCATATCTAAGGAAAAACCTTTGCTGAATAATGACTCACAGTGAATATTTTGTGGTTGCTTTGTCAATGTGTCTCCATTAAGTCACACTTTCATTTGGGTATCAAACAGGGATTTAGTGCACATATAAAATGACAGCTTACTATTTATCCTTCTGTCACTATGATTGTGAAGAATTTGTTTGGTGAGACTGAAAATGTTAATGTAAGCAGGATTTCCACCTTGAGCAAAAAGACTGGACTGGTTGTCATCCCTTCCACAGTTCTGCTCAAAATTATCAGAAACATAATATAGTTAAATCACAATGAAAGATGCAAATGTTAAAAATACATAGAATATATAATTCTGAGTAATATGCTCCCTGAAATTAGTTTCTGTTTCTGTTTTCTTAATGCCTGTTGAAACTGAGATTTCTCAAATGTATTTTAATTCTATGAATTATATATAAATTTCTTATGGCAATTCTGTGCTGCTACATTTCACCAACATTGATTAGTTAAGGAAAGTTTTTTCTTTCCTTATCATATTAAAAGTTAGAGGAAATTTTACAGCTTACATTCCAAGAAATATAAGCTGAATCCATGGAAAAAAGAAAAAAAAAGAAGGAAAGAAAAAAGAAAACCAAAGCAAAAAACAAAAAACAAAACAAAACAAAACAAAAAACCCAAAAAACAAAACAAAACAAAAAACCCAACCCCAAAACAGTAGGGGAATTCTGACATAAAGAGCCTCAGATTATCAGAATGGGGGAATAATAGAATATTATTGTTATTTATCTTACAAGCCTTCATGGATCCTTCCTTATAATGGATTCCTACAAATATTAGGATATGTAGATTCTTTTTTTCACTTTTTCAATAATTGTACACAAACACAACCATGTTAAGAGACCCAGATATATAGTGAAATTCTTTTTTTGGCAAATACAGGATCCTGACCTACCAATAAATAAAATGAGGGCATCAGACAGGATGAACTAAAATACTTTTTAAGCAAGTGTTCTGTTGAAGAATTTTAATGACTTTAATTTTGTGAAGGAAATCTGATCTCTCAATGTCTGTAAAATGCATAAACATTAAAGAAAAGTCTAAGAAATTGAATCCCTACTTTGAAAATAATGGGAAATATATTTTGATGTACTTGTTTGTTGATATCCACTTTTTTACTCATATATATTGTTTGAAGTACAGCATTAACATGAATCTGTGAACCTTTCTACTGACTCAACAGCAATATATATTACCTGTACATTGGGAGGTTTAATAATGTCTCTGGACTGGAATTACAGTTATCCAATACTGAAATAATTCTCCTAACTTCAAATAAATTAGGAGAAATAGTGCCAGCTTGTTGATGACATTTTCTTTCTGGAGGAGAAGAAAAAATGTGGGTGAGATCACTCCCAAGTTAGGGTATTTTTGACTCATTCTAAGGAAGCATAAGTGGGTAAATATTTTCAAGTTATCTATACATTTGTAGCTGCTGATCACTGTAGTTCTGATTCTGATTAATGATAGTTAATATCCATTCTTCTAAATCCATCAATATGCTATTAACTCATTAGGCAAAAATTTTTGGATTCAGGCATATCAGCCTTCCTGCAGCCAGATTTGTTGTCTGATGATGCAAACTGTGTCTACCATGAGTTCTACCCCAACCTGTAATACCTGCAGTGAAATTTCCCTTAACATACTTTTGGTAAGTGTCAACAGATCCATTTTCCACAAACAGCTGAACTATTCAAAATCAGCTGTGTATGGTAGTTTCAGAAGTAAATTTTACTTCCTCAGAGTTATTGTGATATTTTTTTCTTTATTTGAAAGAGAACCAAAATCAGTCTTGATGGAGCCAAGAAGTCTGTTATTCCTCTTTTGAATGACCAGATTTTCCTTTTCTTTTGAGGTTTTTGCACCAAGAAGGATGTAAGATATGTGCAAGAGAGGGAATGTATGTATAATACTACTTCTATGATACTTTTGCAACCCCTTTTAGATAGACCAATGCCTTTACTTGACCTAAGACAAGTCAAACAGAAATATAATCAAATATCCCTAAAACTTTTTTACACGCTTATAAAAAGATATTGTAATCTTAGTTAGTTTCCTTTATACATTTCACAGAATTAGAGCTGACTAAAGTTCACACTATCAAGTTATCTTGTAACTAAATGAGTCTTGCTTCCATACTTCCCCTTGACAGAAAGTTCCATGTGACCACTACCTAATTAAACTTCTCAGTGCACAAGCAATTCAAGTTCTGTTCAAGAGACAGGATACAAATTTGATATATATTTTCCTTTGTACAATGTGTTGTCTGTAGAAGTAGATTTCCATATATAAATTCTAGCCCCATCCTTTTATTTTTTTTTCCCTTTTAATTTGCTCTTACTTCCTTCTTCTTTTTTCCTTTTTTTTTTTTATTTTTTTTCATTTTCTTTCTGTGAGTGTATGTCTGTTTTTTATTTCTTTAAAATAAACTATTAATATTATGTGACTGGAGGAATTCTCTTCATATTTCTCTCCCTTCCTTGCTCTTGCTCATTAAAAATGTATTTTCTGGCTGTTTATGCATCTCTTTTCTTTCCATCAGATGTATGAAATATAGGATATGAATTTCTAGAAATATTTTCCTCCCAAATAATGTCTTTCCTTTCTAACATTGTGAAGCCTGAACTGACCCATGTCTTCTGCATTAATACTGTATGCTATCTTTTAACAAGATATAAATATCCGGAAGTAGACTAATTCCTTGTATTTTTTAATGCACATTGGAAAAATTGCATAAAACACAATCTTATTACCTTATAGTGCTACTCAATTTAAATTCAACACAGTACTTTTATTTTCCATAGCAACAGAAACAGCATCTGCTGCAGCACTTGTTCAGTTCAGCCTCAAATGTGAGGCAAAGCAAGGATATTAAATATCCTTGCTTAAAAAACCAAGTATCCTGGTATCCTTGATATGACAAGAAACAATTTTATTTTACTGTTATACCCACTTGAGGTGCAGTAGGTGACTAAAATGCTCTGGAATGGAGCATGAGTGTGGGTGACTGACTCTGGTGCTGCTTTTTTCCTATTTCACTTTGTTTTAAAAAATTAATTTAAAAATCCATGCTGTCATGCAAGATATGCAAGAATTTCAGGTATCCTTTTCTCATTATGTCAGCTCAGGAAGGCACAATTACACCTTTTGGGTGGATTTCCACTGATTGGAACAAATGTGTTTCAAACATTTGAATGGGTTTTTTTATGCTTATACTTTCCTGGAAAATGTGATAACGGGGAAATTTTAAAAGTAGCAAAGTTCTAAATCTAGAATTAATCAGCAATGGTGTGGAAAACAACTGGGGATCAGCAAACAGGCAGTGCAAGGATGACATACAGTTTTGGATTAATAGACTACAAACAGGAATGAGCTGCGGGTTTAAACACAGATATACTTCATTTTCAGCTGATTGGGAAAGTATAAATTAGATTTATTATGAAAAAAAACCATATGAAATTTCATGAGTGAATCTTGGAAGAAAATAACTGGTGTGAGGAATTTAAAAAAAAAATCCCACAGTAAATTAAAAAAACCAATAAGGAGTCTGAGAATTAAACAGAGAAAAACCCAGCAGTCAGAGATTCTGACAGTATTAGGTGTTGAGGTGGATCAGGTGCATTAAGCCAAATGTTCATTCTTTGACATTGATCACTATTCCTTGTTTCAGCAGAAGATGTGGGATGACTGACATGGTCAGGTCTCACAGGTCTGACACCTATTTCAAAACGATATTTAACTCCCGAATGTTGGCTCTGCTCTTGAAGTCCTGGAGCTGTTCCCTCTGGTTATTAGCACCTCAGCTGGCTCCTGTGATTGCTCTCTTCAAACACATGCCTTGCTAATCTGTGATAAAATCTTGCTCTCCTTTGACTCCTAGCAGCACCACTGCTGCAAATATATCCCAGTGGCAGGCACGCTCAGCTGCCAGCAGCACTGACTCCGTTCTGGGTCCACGAGCAGCAAGTATCCTTTCAACAGCCTTAGTAGGCTTTAGCTTGAGATACAGTTCCTTGCAATATCTTGTTGCACAGCTTATGTGATTGGGGCCTGAAGGAGCTGAAACCTGTTCTCCACATCTTAAGATTCTAAGGACAGTCCTTAAAGCTGGCAATCTTGGTACAATTTCAACAGAAGCTGTAGTGATTGGAGAAAATGCTTGAGTTTCTCAATTTTTTTCACAACAGCTAAAACTTCTCCAAATAAGGTCTTCTTTGTCTTCCAAGGACACCAAAGTTGTGTCATCCTTCAAATTATATTTCCCAAGACCTGGATAAATAAACTAAAGTGTTCTAGCCATCTGGCAAATAAAAATCTATTTCTGTAATAATCAGATTTTCACATAATAAATGTAGAAGACAAGTATAGCCATTAATGATGGTAGAAACCTATTGACCATTGAAAACAAAAAGTTAGAATGTGAGAATTGACCATTGAAAACAAAAATTTTAGGTATAAAATCAATTTTTAAAATATCCAATAAGTGAGCCAAAGTGCTGAGGGTTCATTTTAATTTTTACTGCAGTCTTTTTGGTGTATTAATTTACATAAGAAACTTATACAAACTTTAGCAAAACAGCAGCAGTTTCTTGCTACTGTTGAGATCAATATTTTTTATGATCTAAGAATAGTAGCTAAAGCTGTAAGTAGGCAGTGTATTTCTGTGATGTTTATAGATTTCTATTTTTTAAAACTCAAAGCTCAAAATCAAGGGTTTCCTAAAACTAACATCAATGTTTCTAGAGTTCAACATACATAACCATGTTTCATAAAGATACCAAACTGTTGAAAAATATCCCCTAAAATATTTTAATTGCTAGAAAAATATTTGATTTTGTGTATTATCCCAGTGTTTTAATGTGTCGTCATTTATATACAGATAAAAAATATTCAAATTACTTATATTTCTCCTTTAGTTCAAAATAAAGATGAACTATGTAAGTAGGGAAATAATAGAACATAGTATTTTGCGCTTGATCTGTTTAAACAGACCACATATTTTCTTAGAATCTACAGAGTACATTACTCGGGAAATGAAGGCATCTTACAGCTACAGCATGGAAATTTCTATTGCACTTTACATACCTATTGCCAGTCTAAGCATGACTACTGCATACTTTTAAAAAATTGTCCCACTTGTCTGATGTTTTAACTTTATAATCTTCCACTTTTATGCCAGTAACTGACTTTTTCCAACAAAAATGGGAAAGTCTAAATCTGCATCCTGCCATATTAGGTATTTTGCCAGGTTTCCATCTTAATCCTTTTTTCTTTGTTCCCATTTTTTATGTTGCTGAATAAAACTAATAATATCATCTATTTTTCTACTTTCAGGAAACTTTCAAGCCTGGCTCAGCTGCTTTGGTGGGTACAGTTATAAGTCTGCTGGTCTCAGCCAAGCAAAGCTGGTCATATTTATCTGTACGCAAGCTACTTCAGCCTTCTGTTCTCTGCAGAACAGAGAATGAAATCTGCAAGAAGGATCTCCCCTCAGCATAGAACTCTCACCTCAGGTATTTGCTTTTTCTGTTCAATTACTACCTAGGTCTGAAGAATAAGACCTGCCTCTTTCTCTGCAGTATTCTGTTCTGCTCCCAAGAGGGTTTTTGTGTGAGCTGCTTTCTGTCCACACCAAAATCTATGGCATGTTCTGTGAAGAGCAGCTGAGGACACTGCTTTTGTTTCATTAGGAAGAAAAGAGACTGATGGAAAACCTCATTGCTCTCTGCAGCTTCCTGAAAGAAGGATTTGGAGGGGGAGGTGCTGAGCTCCTCTCCCTGGGATCCAAAAATAAGACATAGGAATGGTTAAAATTTGCAGCAGCATAAGTTCAGACTGGAGATTAGTAAATACTTCTTTACCATGACAGTGGTAAAACACTGGAAAAGGCTTCTTTGGAAGATGTTTGATATCCCAAACCTGTCAGTGGCCAAAGAATTTGGACAACACTCTTAAAAACCTGTTTTAAATTAGGTCAGTCCTGTGAAAGGGTCAGGCAGTTGGACAGGATGATTGTTGTTGATTTCAACTAAAATATTCTATTCTATTCTATTCTATTCTATTCTATTCTATTCTATTCTATTCTATTCTATTCTATTTTCTATTCTATTATTTCTTTCACTTCACACCCATTCCATGTATGGAGAGACTATAATGAATTCCTCCTCCTTTTCCTTGACAAGCATCACTTTTGGGATCTGTAGGCTTTGGATTACTCCTTAGTTTTTTAAAGTGTCAGAAGCTCCTAAAATCAAGCAACTATCAGTAAGTTCAAGAGTGTGCTGTTCTCCCAGTTCTTGGGCATTCACCCATATCCTATGTCACCCTCAATCTTAGCCCGTGCTTTGAGTAGACCATTCAGCAGATTCTACATTGAAACTGGATATTCTTGGCCTTCCCTCCCTTACTTCAGCAGTTACCAGCAAAAACAATATCCTCTCCATAACTTCTCACACTATTTCAGGTCCAGATTATATTCTCACCAGATCATCTGCCCCCAAAACATGGACTTTCCCAGACACCTATATATTTCAGGAGCCCACTCAGTGTACGCAGCTATTCCTTCTGGCTGAAAATAAATGTTCACTCCTCAGAGAACTGTTTGTCAAACATGCTTATGGCATTGAAACACAAGTTAAGAACATTACAGTGAAGCAATATATATTCAAATTTTTAAAATTTATAATCTGCAAGAAAAAAAGGAACTCATCTGCAATCAGGATGACATTAGCATAAGTTGCCTCTTACATGCAGGCTGGACACTGCAGTGTGCTGATAAGTAGAAACCTTTAATTCAGAGATCATATTTTCTTTTAAAAAGAGTATTACATTATTACAATGTATTGTATTAATTTAAAAAGTATTACATCATTATTACAATGTTAATTGTATTTATTAAAATATGGCAAATATGTACCTGTTGAATTAATTTATTTATAAAAAAAGAATGGAATTAAGTTAAATAACAATTTTCACATTATTTCTGTATACTCCCAAATAGTTAAGACTTCAAAATTTATCTTTCCTGCCTGGAGTATGAGGCATTTTGTTACTTCATCAAACAGCAGTGCCAAATGGCTGTGTTTCTGAAGGTCAAAGAACAGTAAGATTATAAGACAAAGGTAGAAAAAACCACCATAAATATTCCCTCCCATTTTCACTGCTGCTTGTCACTGTGTTGCTGACACACAAGATCAAGCTTGAGGAAAATCTATAAATGCCTGTATGAGAACTGAAGTGAATTTTCAGCCTTAACCTTATATATGCTCTTTAAAACAAATATTTAGTTGGCTTTCTAGGTGGAATTTACATGTTATATTAAAAATCCAGATAATTCCATATCCATCTTCATACATTTATATATCTATATTTCACAATACATTCAGGAAACAGGAAATAAATTTTAAGCAAAATTGTAACTCTGGAAAGCAAGTAAATTTGCCATTAACTTGAGCAGGAACAGGATTTCACTCTATTTCACATGGTATAAAGTCACTTGTTTTTTCAAAGGATATGAAATTCTACATTAAAAAATCCTGCCTGTCTTCACCATTTTTTAAGCTATGCTTCTTGTTTCCTGTGGAGACTTCTGCTACTCTAGACCTGGATTAAGATATTTTAATAAGAAAAAAAATTATTTTTTCACTCACAAAAACAATTTCAATGAAAATTTTGACAACGACCAGCCATAAGTCTGCCCCTGATGTAGTCTACCTGGTTCTAGACTTTTTGGAAGCCCCTCACTAGGATGAAAGGCTTATTACACTGGTTGACTCTTTACCCAGAAGTGATGATACAAGAGCCTATTTAATATGTAAACTATTTACATTCATCTACATATTTCACATCATACTGTGGGACTAATTAGCTCCTTATTGTAATAGCTAAGTGGTCTGGTTGACCACTCTCACTTCTGATAGCCTCAGGAGTCTTTTCAAACCCAATTAATTCTGTGCTTGTGTGTGATTCTGTGAATATTCCTTTCCACCCTTTTTAAAAATAGAAGTGATCTTTCTCTTTTTCCAGTTGTCTGGGATTTCCCCTGACTGCTATTACTTTTTGAACATGATAGAGAGTGGATTGCCAGCAACATCACTCAGTTCCCTCAGGACCCTGGGATGTATCTCGTCAGGCCACATAGACTTATGGATATACCCTGTCATCAAGTGGTCTTGAGCCTGCTCTTCACTTACATTGGGAGAGATTTTACTCCCCCAACCTTTCCTTGGAGATTTGGGAAGGTGAGAGATGGGCAAAGCCTGACTGCCAGTGAAGTGAGGTGAAGAACTCATTGAGTACCTCAGACCTCTCCATACGTGTTGTCAATAATCGTCCCTTCTCATCAGTGGGGATATATTCTCCTTGGCCTTTCTTTTCTGACCTATATATTTATGAATCCCTTGTTATTCTTGGCATCCCTTGTCTTGTCCTATTTCATCCGGGTCTTGGCTTTCCTGATCCCATCCCTACACACCCAAACCATATACCTGTACCCTACCAAGGTCACAGGTATACTGCTGGGTATTTGTTAAGGTAGCTTCACCGTGAATTGGAGGATCCCTTTGTGAGGCACAAAATCTCTTGTAGTCAGACATCCTGAGGTGACAGTGTGTCTTAGATTCTAAAGAAGACAGGCGAGGTCTTCATCACGTTGTGGTGTTTGTGTATTTCAGCATAGCATCAGACACATCTTGAGATCATTGGTTGTCACGACGAGTGAAGTGGTGATTTACAGAATGCAGAAGTGGGCCCTTACTTTATACTGCTGATGGAGAAGAGTTTTGTTTTGCTCTTGAGATCCTAAAACATGTTTCTGAAAGAAAGTAAGATTATGTAATTATTTATTTATTTAGATTAACAGCCAGCAAGAATTTGTTGTCATCTTTACAACTAAACTTTTGCTACTACAACCATAGATCTTATGTACTGTCCTTTGGTTTTTTTTGTGCTTGCTCTGCAGATTCCTTTATCTTCAGGAGCATGTAGACTCAGTCACAACTAGTCAAAAAACAACAAATTGTGGACAATGTAAAGAAATAGGTTTATTAACAATTCAATAAATTCATCAGGTAGGTATGTGAAGGCTGCACCTTGAATTTTTGTACTGGCAGAGTCTCTGAGCATTCCTATAGTAAACCATGGCCATATAATTATTAATGTGTCAGAGCACCTCACAGTCATTGTTTTCTGTCAAATTACAAAGTTTTGATTTCTAAACTAGGAATTGAACCAGTAAACAAGACAGCATCATTATAATCATAAGACTGACTGTACAAGCATGACTTTTTAATATTGTCTCTATTTACTGGAGAAAAGGAAGCATTGCAGACAATGCAAAAATGAAAAATCATTGTTACATATTACTAACTTCAGACTCTCAATCAAATATGCAAATCTGACTAGAAATCTCCTGAGGCAAATGTAATCATCACTCCCAGGTGGATCAAAAATTAAGTTGCAAAAATGCAACTCAAATGCAAAAATAAAGGACAGTCTCTGAGCTAATTCAATTCAAAGCTGGTCAGCCCAAGCTATTGTAGAAAAATTGTCCCATATATGTTTTGGATCAAATACAGTGTTCAATTTTTAGTTAACATATATACAATTACATCTGAGTTGATGAACTCCTAGGGGATGTTAGATGAAGCAGAGCTGACTTCTAGAAACAGACTACCTAAACACAAATACCAAGCAGTACACAATTAATAAGAAACAACAATTTTATTCCATGTTCATTTTCAAAGACCTATGATTTGATCCTTAAAGTTTATTTATAACTGTTTCATCTTGTATACTGCAGTAAGTTTCTCAACCCTACAACAAAATTATGTTGTCATGAATAGAAAGCATACCTGAGACTCTAACCTGCTCTTATATTTTCTAAGCAAAGATGTGTAGAAAATAGCAAGCTAATGTTTATCCATTTATGACTACCCAGTTGTGTTAGATATACCAGCTTTTCTTTATCCTGCCAGATTTCTGCATGCATCTGCTACACCAAAACCTTGCATGTGGTCACCTGTAGGAGTGCATCTTGTTTACAGCCAGAAGTTGTCATAGATTTGAATGTTGTCTCTGTAAAGGCAAATAGATAAGACACATTTAAATCTTCCTTTTTTTTTAAGCCTGAGATATTTGTTCAAGTATGTCTTGTGGCAGCAAGATATTTATCTTCTATTAGTTTTAATTTATTGCCTTTTGAATTTGTCATGCAACAAATCAGTCCTGCATATATTAATACTTGCATGAAATATATTTTAGATTTTTCAGACAATCCCCATCTACACCTACGCCTACTAACTATCTGATCTAAACCTTAGAACAGAGATATTCTGATGAACTGTGTGTTCATGTGAACATGTGGTATTTTTCATACAAATTAACTGACTTTAGGGATCAAACACCCAAAGGGAAAACAATGTATTAATAAAATTGAAAAATGCATTTATATTATGTGTAATATATATTTTAATCTTAAAAACAAGACAGCAAACTATCATATTTGTAATATGTCAGACTACAAACCAGCAGGTAAAGCTGGACAAAGCTCAACAAAATCTTTCAACACCTAAATACACACCTCTTCAAAAGGAGACTTCGTAGTATCACAAAGTTAAGCAAGAGACAATGTTTTGCTGGAGAGAACTTTTTAATGCCAAAAAAAAAAAGCAGTAAAAGGCTTTGGTTTTCTTTGGGTTTCTATGAGGAAGGAGAAATTGTTCAAAAGAGAAGATGCAATTTACTCATTCTGTTTTTATGTTTGCTATTTTCTTGTTTCATTTTTGCATTTGAAATAAAAAAGGACAAAAAATGTAGCAGTTAATCTAGCAAGATGTTCTTATGTGCCCTTTCAGGGTAAAAAATATACACAAATTTATAGAGAGTGAAAATCTCAGCAGTTTTTTAGTGATGCCATATAAGGATGAATCAAATGTATCAATAGAGCTTTGTCAGAAGCAAAAGCCAGGCTTTATGAGATGATTGATGTGGTTGGCATTATGCATTGTAATCAAGCTATGAGTCAATACAGATTAAATATTGACAAAGATACTTTCACTAGTCTGAGGCTAAAGCAAATTCCTGATATCTTCAGGAAACATTATTTTTATTATACCGATGAATATATGATAATCCTGCCACTACTTACATTATTCATTATATAGCAGCGGACTCTAAAGATGCATTTTCAAGCAGAAAAGAAGAAATAAAATAATAAAAAAGCAAAGAAAAAAAGCCCTGAGGCTGAAGAAGAAAACTGATACTGGATTTAGCAGCAGCATTGGAGAGAGTTTTTAATGAGCATTAAACATCAAATGGCAAAACAGAAAATAGTTGCCTGGAAATATTTTCAGAAGTGAACCATATCTTAGTCATGCTTGTATAGCAATACACAGATATTGAACAAAATAATGATAGCCCCAACAGAAGACAAGATTTTACAAGGAGTGAGAAATGGTTCCCTCATAGCATAAGTACTTACATAAAAATATGTTAAAGTAAAAATTTTAATTTCAATTTCTTTCCTAAACCTCTCCAAATCACATGACTGTCACCAACACCATTCTTCAGTTGTTATTTCTTCTGAAATTTTTATGGATTTTGACTAAAATAAAATTCAGACAAATGTACACGTTTTTTCTTAATGTAGAATGACTTGAAAACATCTACCACAAACAGCAATGTGTTACCCCTGATTTTGGGCAATATGAGGCAGAAGTATAACTTGAATTTGTTTTTCTTGATCTATTAAGAAAACTACAACAAAAGGAGTCAGATTAGTATAGCACTTGGATTATTTTCAAATTATTATGGGACAGCAAATTATTTGGACTAGACTCTTATGAAAAGTGTAAAAACATGCAAGACCTTTTCTTTGCAGAATGTATTGTACAGCCTTGAAGTGTAACTCAGATTGTGTGACTACAGACTTAAGTGTTGAAGCAAGCAGTGATTATCAATATTGCAGTGATTACTTTGGCAAAACTTGCACCATTGTAGCCATACTTTCAAAATGGGGATTTCCTATCTGCAGACTAGAGATTCTCTTCCTGTCTGCTCTTGCTTTAAATTTAACAAGTGTGTTTCAGTGTGTTGTTTTGTGTGATAACCACAGACCTATGTGACATCTTTCACCTCGAAAACAACCAAAGGTTTAAGAGCTCAACATATTGTTGAAGATTCAATTCCCTTAGGGCATTATTTTCCAATTAATTCAGGGTAGTTTTATTCTGCAGTTTATGCAGGTTAAAACCTTGACTGTAAGAAGCCAGCATTGACACTTTAAGAAGAGAGAACTAGATAAGTATAGCTATTAAATATAGATAATAGTATTATGTTTTTTTGAGAGCAAAATAGAAGACAATGCTTGAAGAGCAACAAAGATATAGGCAGGAATATAATAAAGTTTCAACAGTCAAGATGCCCTTATTATCAAGTAGCTTGTGTTGACTCCTCAGAACAGAAGGAGGATAAATTATCAGCCTTGGCTCAGAGTTGGTAAATTTTTTTCCACCTCTACCCTTTAAGGGTAGCTGTTGGTATATGCTTAGTAAACATGTTAAGTCTCACATGTCTCATGCTCTGAAGGTCTGCATTAATTAATTAATCTAAAATACATAAAATCTTTTTTCTTGAAAACCATACATAAACATTTGCAATATCTTATATGTCAAAGTTCTGGGAAATATCAGTATTCATGGTAAGCCATGCATGATCCCCATTTAACTTTACCTTATCATAGAAGATTTCGTCTCACTGGACTGGCAGCAGCCACTCTGGAATCTGTCAGGTCTAACAATTTATGAATGACATGGTCACAATATTTGGTGTTCCATTAAGCTGGAGTTACAGACAGCAGGTTCTCCAGCTGGCATAGTGTTGTTGCTCTTGTTCATACACAGCTTCTTCCAAAGCAAAGAGTAAATTCAAATTTTTCATCAGCTGTCAGATTATTTCTGCCTTCTATGTTTTCATTCACGTTTTTGCTGATCAATAAGCAAATCTTCAAAGCTTTCTGCAGCAAATAGGATTTGCAGAATTTTAGATTTCTCTTCTATTTACTTTTTGTCCAATATGTATCTTCTATAAATTTATATATATTAAGAAAATATCATTTTAAAGCTTGAATCTGTGCAAATTAGACTTTAAACTACAGGACCTATTTTGTTGGAGGAAAAAAAGGCTCTTTACTGCTCCTCTTATATCTGAATTACTCTATTTGGAAAACTAGAACATCTTCCACAGGCAGCAGAATTTGCACTTACCAGTAGTGGTCACAAATGGTTAATATTAAGCAAACATAAAAATATGTTTTACTTGAAATTGCTGTTGATTGTATTAATAAGATATGTCCATGTGAAAGAAATTAGCTGGAAAGCAGCACCCCTCTCACCCAAGAAAAATCTCAACAATCACGAGAGAAACTGAGAAAGTATTGACAGAAACTGTCCTCAGAAAATTTCCTTCTCCTGAGGAAGTTTGACCATGAGGATGCCATTTCCTAAGGATTCTGGAGTGGCTGCAAGAGGCTTGAAGTATGCTACAAGCACAAAGCTTCATCAAATAGGTGTTTAGGAGTAAAATTATTTTTTTCTGTTTCATAGTGAGCTCCTTTCAAGCCTCATCAAGATGAAGGAAAAGTTTCTAAGAAATGTTGTTGCTCAGTATCCATTTTTTATATGCCTTGCTGACACATTATGTCCAAATCCAAATGCTACTTGCAAAAGCAAAAGTTGAAGTGCAGCAAGAGCAGAAGAAGCCTGAGAAACATTATGTGTCAGATAATCCAGAAAGTAAATATCACAATTTATCTTGATGAACCCTAGTTCTAGTTTTCTTTACTGCTCTTTTAGTCAGAGTTAGAAGGAAAAATCCTTTAGAATCAAAGCATTGAAACATTCATTTAAAAAAAATATTTTACTCCCAGAGGCAAGTATTTCATGCAGTGTAAAAATCACACAGTGTTACAGGACAGCAAACAAGCTGTTCCAGAAAGAAGAAAAAGGACTGTGATTGCAAAGTACAAAGTGACCCTCACAAGAAACCACAAAGGTGTCTATTATGTTTCACTTCCCATTTTTATTTTCCATAAAATATACATAAAGTATTTCCCATCCACCAAAACATTTTGAGGCACATTAGAAAACTCCATTTCTGATATTTCCATAGGAGCAAAACTTTTTCCCTCTTCTTCCAGGATTGTAGTTTTGTACTTCTTCTGTTCTGACAGAAGTCCTGTTCTGCTGCGCATGCAACAGAATAAGAGCTGTAATCAGTACTTCACTTCAAGGTGATAATCATGAAGCAGTCTATATCCATACCATTTCCAGCACCTTGGAAGCTTCACCATGGTGCTCTACAGTTCCTGGATGCCTTGCAGAATAACACTGAGAACTGACATGAGCTGCTTGTATCACCCCCAGCAGCTCACCCTGTATCACATTCATGCTAATAAGGACTCCTTTCAGTTTGTTTGGTCATGAGAACCCAGAGCTTGTTAGATGGCTTGCAAATAGTCAAGCATTTTCATTACACATAGGAACTCTTTGGCTTCAGAGAAGAAGGAATTCGAATATTGTTATTTTTAGATCTTGTACTCAAATTGACTCCAGCTACCTGCACAGATTTAAAATAAGTACTTTTAAAAAATTTTTTGACATTTATCTTGCATTCCTTTTAACTTTCTAGAGAATGAAAGTGTTTGCTCTTTCTGGGCAAGGAACTGAAAATGTCTACTGCACATCCATGCTGTCAACATTCTGCACAGAAATCAAGAGAGGAAATTGTTTGCATGAGTATGTAGGGATACTCACAGAGAGTCATTGCCAACAGTGACTTTTTCATAGTACACACATCTGAATTCTGTATCAAACAGTAGCAATATATATATTATTTTACTAGAAGCTACTAAAAGTTCCTATAGGCTTTTCAGTAAAAACTCTTGTAATCTTTAACCTAACAATATCTTCTTAATTTTGTACATACATAAGAAAATAACAGTGTCCATGTTAAAAAAATACGTCTAGTATAACATTTTTACTTATAGTATCATTGCCTCTGCTGAGATAGCACAAAGAAAAAATGGAGTCTGGATTCCTTGGTATGGGCATTGGGGTTTTTTGAGTTAACACAAAATACTCCAAAGAAATTCTTTGCATGTTAATGATATGTAAATATTCTCATATATTGAAGGAGAAATATTCTGAGCCATCAGGATGATCACTCTTCTAAATAAAACATGGATAATTGCATTAGAATGGGTTACATTCAGCGGAGCTCCATGGAAGATTTTATTGAGTTAGAGACGTATTTTTTAAGCTCCAGAAAATGGGTACAATTCACTGGAGAAAAATCTCATGATGGAGTTATTTTAGACAGAAGCATTTGCTTTGAATAAATAACTACATCTTCCCGTCTTAAATATGGGTTACTGGTGCACTGCTAGTATTGGGCTTATATGTGATCAGCAGGTTTTATGGATTTTTCTGAGGTTCGTGCGTTTATTTATACATCTGTTCCCACAATGTTACCATATATAACAACAGTAAGTGGTGAGACAGTAAAATATGCAACAAAATTCAGGCTCCTAAATCCTCGGCAATGATTCCAGATATGAAATAAATTTTCTCTACTAGGTGAGACTGTTTGGGAAGGACGCTGTGAAAGACAGAAAAGTGTATTTTAAACCAATCATATTAGATCCATGCAAAATGCAAATTTGATTCCTGACACTAATGATCAGTAGGTGGTGAAGAAATTTATTTAGAAAGTAGCCAGTCTCCAGTCCAGACCGGAAAAAACCAAACCATCATATTCATTACCAGTAACATATTGATTTTTGGATAAGAAGAGAAAGAGGGTCTTTTGCAAGGCTAAAATTACAAGTCCCTTAAGTGCTGAAAACCAGCCAAAGAGAGGACTTGAACATCAGAACATCATCCCTCTTCTCCTCTTACCCTCTCATGTAACAGTTTGAGGCTGTCTGTAATTAAAACTGAATTTACTTCATTTCTACTGATGTACAATAGGATGTAGCTGTCTTTGAAAGACACATTAAACTGCTTATATTAGTGAACTGCTACATGCATACTTGCACTAAGACAATTACACTTACACCATCCTGAATAATAGACAAAGATGTCCAGTAATGAATAATTGATCATAGTTCATTACAGTCCAAAACAATTTCTAAGCAGATTTGTTAGTCTGCATTTAGGAGTTTGTCGAATGCATGTGGTTTGCTCATCTGCCAAGCCAAAGTCCTGGTATTTGATGCCTACAATAACCTGCAAAAGTTTTACATGCAGCATAAAAGGTTGCTGCACGTAAGTAGTAGCCTGCAATAAAAAAAAAGCTTGATATTGTTGTTTCATTGTGCAGTTCTACAGATGATACCTTAAGATACTAGATAAAGTATCTTGAATCTGTAACAGCCAGATTTTCCTGGGCTTCTTAGTTGCTAAAAATGGGTCTGAGGAGGGGTAATCTATTCTGAATATATCTAGTGCACAGCAGTGATAATTTCTCTTGTAAGTTATGTGTCTGAACACAGAGAAATAAGTGAGAACAAGAGGCTGTGGAGTCCCAGCTCTCCTATGAATGCATTTTAAGCATTTTCTTTTCTCTTGCAGTGGTTCTGGTACCACAGAAGAGTTAAGCTTAGCTCAGCAAAGTCAGCAGTACCAAATAAGCAGTATCACTGAGAGCAGGATGAAAGAAGAAACACTTGTCCTTTTCATCTGCTCTGTGACTCTTACTCATGTATCCTCTGAACTCCCTTCTTAACCTCCCCTAATCACTGTTTTCATGCTAAACTTGAGAAGGAATTATAAACAAATAACAGGGAGTGTACAACTCTGGTGCACGTGGCTTAATCAAAATGTAAAAAATGTAAATCAAAAACTAATTTCTCTATTTGTTATGATGTCATAGTTTCTGAAGGAGAGAACATCATAAGTCTTATCTTCCAGTTTAATGGAAAGTATTCTGGCTGGGAGTAGATGAAAAAATAATTACTAATTTTCTTGAGTTTCGCAAATCTGTAAAATTTGAAAGTTAGCAATGTAGTGGTAATCCTAACATTACTTCACAAAGGCAGCTGTGGTTTTGTATCCTTGTTTGAGAAAAAAATTTGCACAAGAATTTTTTTCTTTTTTCTATCTCAATCTGTATATTTCATGTGTCAAAAATTATTATTATGATCAGTGCATAAGGAAATTATTGTGACACAGGATACAATTACATTAGCAAAACAGATATTCTCTTTTGTTAAACAATATCTATCGTTTTTTCTTGACATATCAGTGCTTGTATGACGAAGAAGAAAGTTTCCAAGCCTTTTGCTATTGTCACAGTTTTTTTTCTCAGACGACACTTCTCAAAGATTTAACTGTCTGTCAGGAGTTTATCATACTTGATAAAAATTTCAGTTAGGACATATTTCTGCAGTTCACTGATTTAAATATTATTTGTTATTTTCTTAAGTAGTCGAAATATTTCATCAACTTTTTTCTAAAGAGTGTAAATAAATAAATAAATAAATAAAAAGTCACTTAATGGAAATGCTTTTTTTTTCCTTCCAGAGGCATGGAAAGGTAAGTAACAGAAAGGTAGAAACTGGAACTGGGTTTTTATTTCTACAAGGCCTGACAAAATAAAAGATCATACTTTTAAAGTTTTACAGAAAGTGGGAATTTATTTTATTTGTTTTCCAACTTACACTACCTTCAGTCTTTCATGTTATAGGACGCATTTTATAGGTTCTAAGCCCATATCTTTTTCAAACAATCACTTTTCTACAGGTCTGTGCACTTTCTATGGAGCAACACAGCTCTGAGTCTCAAAGTTAAATGTGTATTTATGAAATCAGCACGCATATCGAAGTTGAGTCTTAATGCTTACGAGGTATCCTGTCCACATCTGGACTCCTCCAACTTCTGCAACTATTCCTGGAAAAGGGACAGATGCCCATGCTTCTTTCCCTCCATTTAGAGAAGTACCAACTAAAGGATTGCTTTTCTTCTGCAACAATCAGCCCAGTGTGGGTATAAATAACAGTGGGCTTTTGATGGCCAGAAGCCCACCCCCAGCCCCGAGCTCCTGAGGAAGTCCCGGGATGGCATGTTCAGGGGCAGTGCCCAGAAATGTCTGCTCTCCTTTACCCATGCAGGAAACCTGCAAAGAGGGTTCCCTATGCAAGTGCATCACAAAGTAAAAGGAAGAGGCCACAGGAAAAATATTGTACCTGGAGCTCTAAATGAGCCTGTGAACTGTTACTACCCATACTGAAGCACTATGGTATGTAAATCCATTCCTTACCTACTGATACAGCTTCTCCTAACTTGAGGTGAAGTTATTTGCATTCTGCTGCAGGTACCAAACCTTCTGATATTACAGCTGCTGTGAAGGCAGAACATCCACAGGGAGAGCTGAGTTGTCACAGCTGGTCTATCAATTTAACCTTGGGAGAAGGAGTACAACACTGGGTTGAAAAGTAAAAATTAAATTTACAGTCTGACAAGATTTATACCCACTAGCACTTCAAAGTTTGAGTCAACAAAGAATTCAAAAGCAGTTTGATTATACTGTCATTTTTACTGTGAATACAAAAAACTTATATGGCATAGTATTCTAGATATATCCAGACACTGAAATACCAGAAATATCTCATTTAGTGGTAACAATAACAACTTGTAATAGGTTGTAATAAAGATCCGTAAATACATTATTTAATTTCTATGCATGTAAGCTCCTAATGGACCAACTTGAAGTGAAATACAGTAATTCTGCTTAAAAACCATCATGACAGTTACCTATTCTGTATAATCAAATATTCAAGTCCTTCTGTAAGTAAGTGCTGGTACTTCCTTCTGTGAGTAAATTCAGGCACATTAAGAGCCAAAACCAGCCCAATTTTTAAAAAAATCACTTATGGAACATAACAGAGGTTGCTTAAATTATATATATGAACTGTATAGAGTACTAAAGTAATTTTCCCCAAAGTAATTTGCCATTAAAGCAGTTCCCACTAATTCAAGGTCCAAGAAACAAGGTGTGTGAAATATCTCTGTCCCCTGTGTTTAATTTGTTTTGGCATTTTTTTTT
>VXBC01006896.1:47098-60516 GCA_013399945.1 Ploceus nigricollis | reverse complement strand
CTCTGTGTAGGAGAGAAATACACAAATCCTGTCAATGAGATTTCTACTCAGGTTTACCTAAACTTCAGCAATTTGAAAATCCACCTGCTCAGTGACTAATCAACAGTATGTTCAGGCTTCACCTAATATATCAACTTTCTAAAAAAACCTATCCATAGTTATATATAAAGTTAAGATAATTTGCAAGAATTCCTCATCTTCAACGATCTGGCACAAGAAATAAGTCAAAATCAAATGAAAAGAAGTCATAGATTAGCATATCTCATTCAATAGAGCAAAGGCTTAGCACCGAAGCCTGCATGGAAAGGAACAGAGTAGAATTTCTTAACTGGAGAGGCTATTTGGGGTTTTTAAAAGGGCAGTAGTTATGATACAGATTTTTTTTTCAACTTTGAAACTTAGCTGTTATCTCTATTGACAATTATTCTGAGGTTGTGTTTCCAACTGACCCCTCAAGAAACACCACAGTCACTTATAAGCTGCCAAGGTGCAAAGGGAATCACAACACAGTATGTAGGGGCCAACTGTCAAGATCTCAGTCTTATTACTGCAGCAATTGTGAGACATATTCATCCAAAAACATTGACACAGCCTTTACTTGTCTTATTGCTTTTCCTTCTCTTTTTTGTTTTATTTTTTGTTCATTTACTTGTTTGTCTGTGCAAGTATTTAGGTGGTTTTTAATGCTTTGATTCAGAATTTTAAATTTTTGTTTGGAGAGGTTTAGTGGATTTGTTTGTTTTGAGACATTTAATTAGCTTACTAGTATTCTACACCATAACCATTAATACTGCTCATCTTGATAAAAAGTTCAAGCTTTGTCATTTTGATCTTCAGGGAAAGAAATTTATTTTTAGTTCAGTAGCAGGATCCATAATGTCTTTGATTTTGTGGAGGTTTTAAGCAATCACAGTGGAGGCAGGTTTTTGCTATTGACAGAGCGGAATGATCAGATGAAGTTCTAGGTTCAGGCCAAACTCTTTCAATGTCTTGACTAATCAGCTTTTGTGCTGACAACAACAGTGCAATGACAGCATAGTCGGAGCAAAATTCATATGCATCTTTTCTACTGTACAGCTTCAAAGGACTAAAGTTCCTCTCAGATGTTATCAAAGAACTTCTCTGAAATTAATCACAATGCTGAAGTTATAAAGTTTCTCTTTTAATAGGCCAAAGCTTTTCCAAACAAATCCAGCAGCTGTTCCTCCATTGTTATTGCATTTCTTTCTGCAAAGTCCTTCAGATAATTTGAAGTTTTGGCTTAAATATACCTACTGCTGCTACCATTTAAAAGAGTTAAGGTAAATATGGTAAATTATTTCATAGAATACGTGTTCCTGGGAGAGAAATTCAATTATTCTGTTTTTCTAGAATCTTTTTTACTGATACACATTTACTTTAATTATATTCACTTTTTAGATAGCAATATAAAATATAAGTAATGAAACCAGAAAGTTAGACAAGCTCTAGGACGGTGATATCTATATATTCTAAAGAGTGTTACACTACACTAGTCTTACTTTGCTGACCTCAATAACTAAAATGGTTGCATTTTTTCCCAAGACTTGCAGTTAAATGCAATTTGGTATACCTTCTGTTCACAGGTGGAACAGCAAGGCAGTAATGAGTTTATTGACTCATTTTGCCATCATGTACTTGCCTTCAGTTCAGTTATCCTGTTGCTTATTTCTACCTACATACCCTTCAGTCTCAATGTGAATGTTTTTCCCCAGAACGTTTGCTGTGCATTGGAGAGCTACAATTAGGGCATCTTCAGAAAATATTCAAAGAAAAACTAAAGGAAGTAACACTTTACCTAAGTTTTATTGCCAAAAGGTTCTTAAGGAAAAAAAATCTCTGAATCTGAAACATATATTGAATTTCTGGCTTACCTGGTTTAAAAATTCAAATGAGGAGAATTTGAAATTGGAATTGTGAATTTATTTGAGATCTAGGTTCAGAATTATGGCAATGAAAAAGCCCTATCTATTCTCATTTATTCAAACAAATTATTTAAAGCCATGTTAAACATTTGTAATTACTTTTGCAATCTCTATTTATGATAACAGTTTTACCTTGGTTGATAGCCTTTTATTCCTGCTGTCATTCTCTCTTGCAGTACTGTGACAACAGGGGTTGGAGCATGGCCAGGTCACATAGGTATGCTGATGTGCATGCTCTGCAGAGGCATCTCTGACATGGTACACTCCAGATAGAAAGGAATCACTTCTCAGCTTGCCTCAGCTTAAGCAGCCCTCAGTATTTAGTCATTGTTCCACATAAAGAAGAAGGATACCTTAAGGTATAGGTACTGATAACTTTATGATTTATGTTCATGATGGTGCCACATTTTAGACTTTTTAAAAATATTAAATGTTATGCTATTTTTTGGAAACTCAAACACTTCATGAATATCTTACTCTTACCCTCACTGATCCTCAAGCTCTTTTCAAAAAAAGGGAACTTGTACCATGTATTAGATTTGTCAAATTTGACATTAAAACCTTTGCTGTACTATGAGATATAATTACAATCTACATCAACTCATACTAAAAAAGACATACATTGATTTATGATGAATCCTGAATATTCTGAATAATAGCTTCAAATATACTTGAAGTGAAGAAATTCTCTTATCGGAAGTGTTTAAAGTCATTTGAGCCTTTGCACTTAAAATTAATTTCTTTTTCAAGTAGGTCTGACTGGCACAGGCTGTTATGAGCACTGTGCAAAAGCTAATGGAATTCACATTTCTGTTAGTCTTGTTTGCTTCAGAAGGAATACAGGGGAAGATAAAGCATGAGCATTCTTCAGTCACTTGACAAGATCACAGTGCTTTCCATGCTGAAACATTCAAGGAAACCACCTCCATTTTTGTATGCTTATGAATTATTTCTTCCTCCTTGTCTCCTTATCATTTGAAAAATAATACATTTGCTCAGGACGACTTTCAACATAGCAAAGCCTGAAAGCATCACTTTTTAAATCCACTTTGACATCTATGAGGCAGTCAAAACCATCTACATCAGAGCTGAGGAGAGAGCACTCGAGCAAAAGAATAGGGTAGCCTGAGGTGAGGAAGAAGGAATTTCTGCACATTTTAAGGAGTTAGAAGAGTCAAGTAAAACCCAGCCACAATGGTTACCTGACCATCAGCTATACTGAGTACTGGTATGTAGCAGGGGCCTAGACATTTTTTGCTTGCTGTGAAGAGCTTGTCAGCCATGCCACTGAGAGCGTAGAGAGAAGACTCTCAATAATGTGTGAGAAGTATGCACTAATTAAGTGGATTATTATGATTAGATTTACTGCCAGTACAATGTCTAAATATTGCCAATGCAATATAATATAAGCATGTCTAAAGGACTCTCATATAAGCAGGTTCATCTAGAAATGTACATGTTTACTGTCTTTGGCCTTGCAGAATGAACAGTTACAAAGTAAAAAAGCTCCTCTGTAGCTTCTTTAGGATTTTATCCCCACATATAACCAGCTCTTAGTATTTTAACTTACTGTCCAAAAGAACTTTTTCACCGTCTTCAGGCTGGACACACTCCAGGTGACCTCACCAGGGCGAATACGTATCTGGAAGCTGCCCGCAGCCTTGGGAGATGAGTTTATCCAGCAGCAGTCAGTTTACCCAGTCTCCAGCAGCATTTTAAACCTTTCTTGGGCCAGTGTGTGCCAAAGTCATTTAGAATCATCACAACTCCTCTATCTCTATATTATTTAAGCAGACAAACAGCTCCTCCCGCTATTCCCATGTTCTCATCTTAGGACAAACCATATTGCCTATCAGAGACAATCTAAAAGGGGGAGGGTACATGGGTCTGCAGGGCTGGGGGTGGGGAGGTGGGGAAGATTCACCAGAAGACCTCAGAAGACTGAGTACATTTTGTCATTGTCACAGAGGTCTGCGGTCCTTTATGGGGAAACTGAACCCATCAAACTGTACTACCAGTCTCACAGAAGAAAAAGGCTCAGGCAAACTGCACACTGGCATTTTGTGTCAGTACTCTTAAGGTCATGTTTGAGCTGTTTATTTTCACTAAGCATCCCGCACCTCATTCAACAGCTAGAATATTCTGCATTGTAGTCAGAAAAACCACATCTCCATGCAGTGTAATATTACTTATGCATTCTTGGCCATACAAATTTGCCCTGAACAGGTCAGGTGATCTTTGGTCAGGTGTTGTGGCAATGCATCATTTAAACTTGAACCTAAATCAAATGCATTACAAGTGGCAACATGAATTAAAATTAGACTTGCAATGCACTAATTATCTTTTGTACTTAGTAGTGCTTTGACTCACCTAAATTAATGCTGTGGAAACCAGAAAGGGTAATTGCTTAAAGTGACTTCCATTTAGGTATTGCTTTTCTAATTTCACTCGTTAAAGACCGACTTAGATAGCCATATTTTCATCTGTAATCTTGGAATTTCTGGAAGGTAAAGACATTCTATATTACTACAAAGACAATGAGGTCATCTTTGAGGAAAGCATTATTTCAAGAGAAAAACAACTCGCCTTTGAGCTACATAAAACCAAAATTTGCACATGTTTGGAACCAGGGGAATCCATGCACTTCAATTAGCCTGATATCCATCACTGATGCTGTAAACTGCATTAAGCGAAAAATACATGTGTTGCAAAAGAAGCCTTTATTGGGAAAATTATAATGCAACCGAAAAAAGGACAGTATCAAAATCTTTCCTCAACTTTTAGGTTGAGGTTCTCTAAGGTGTTTTCGTCCTTATGTAGGAATCCAGTTTCTCTTGAAATCCCAAACACAACTTGGACTCTTGAATGCCTTGGAAGATCTGGGCACAAACCAATAGTAAATATGATAGCTTTGTGGATTAGAGAACACTCAAATAGTGAAAAGGACATGTAAAGAAAATTAAAGATCTAGTTTTCTTTGCCTTTGGAATTTTTTTTTTTTTTGATGATTGGGTTTCCATTATTTGGGCAAGATTTTGTATTTGGTTTTTTTAAAACTATATTTCTGTTACGTGAGGAGAGAAACACACATCCTTTATTTTATCTTGTGGTCTTGTTTTCCTCCTGTTTTAGAGTTGGAATTTTGATCGCCATTACATGTCATTTTTCAGAGTGGATGGATGGTAGTTATTTGTTCTCAGCCAGTGAAAACATGAGTTCCTTTATAAAAAATATGATCACTCCTTTTCTGAAATCCTTTCTTTTTCTATATTCTTTTTTGTACAGATCAACTTTTTCTGGTTTGTTTTTGGGTTTTTTTTGGTGGGGGGAGAGGTTTGTTTTGTTTTGGTTTTGGCTTTTTTAAGATACAAATAAAGTAACGATAAACATCTAAATCTGTGTCAGTGGACACTTTCCTTAAACTAGAAATTCCTGCTGCTCTACCTTTTAATGGGATAAAAGTTGTGATAGCATTACTTGGAGTGTGTTACCTTCTACAGGTCTGCTGTGTGTGGTTGTGACATCTCCCTTTGTACAGCTGGAAGACATAACAATTTTTTTTCAAATAAGATTTTCTGTGGGCACATGCACAAGGGCAACTTGTCCAAAGCCTTGAATCATCACCTGATGCCTGAGTCTGGTGGGGTCTGCTCTGCAGTCACTCACAACTCAGCAATCAGTTTGGTCACGACCCAGTGCAAAAACCTAGTGCTAATCAAGCTTCAGTCCACTGGCATCCTCATTTTGAGTATATGTCTGATACAGGTTTTTCTTTTTCATGTTTACATTAGCAGGGCAGGCAAACTGAGAGTACAGGCAGAGTAAGATGTTCCCTTTTTGGCTTTTTCTGTCATTTCAGTGGGAAGATTTAAATAATTCTCCAAATCAAGTCAAATCAAAGCAGATTAAGTAATAGAGCTCTCATAATTCTTAGAAAAATATTTTCATGGTCTGAAAAGACCTAATTTTAGGTCATTTAGTATGCACAAAAGTAAGAAAAGTGCTGCTCTTTTGAAGAGTACAAAGAACTGGCCATTGAGAATTTTACAGCCAGGTCTATATTCTGAAGATGTAGAAAGCTATACGTCCCCCCTGCAAGTAAAGCATTAAATGCCTTGATGAGGATAGAACTTGTCCTTCTTTAGAAATGGGTTAATAAGAAGTAGATGTTTCTGAGGTGCAGTGCTGGGTGACTGCTTTTTAGCACAACACAGCAATAATAGACAGTACCAAAAGGCATTGATTACCAATTGTTGTCTTTTTATCAGGTAAGAGAAAATTTTGCAAACTTCAAGGTGTTTTATTAAAACAGAAGGCACAGCAGGCACCTCCACAGCATTACAGTCCTCTTGAAATTAATCTGTTTTTACACTATGCTGTATCTGAATCATAAATTATTTCCATGACAATTGCATAGACGTCATTTAAGAATGTAAATTCATATGAATTGAAAGACCTGATTTTTCAAATGAATAGCTAATGCTAGAGTATGACTGCTTATTGGTGCCATGCACAATATATAGCAGCAGGATCACAAATAAAATACAAATATTTGAAAAAGAAAATAAAATTTTATACACGGTTCCTAATTTATTCTGAGAGCTGGGGAAAATAAGGAGGAAAATCTTTCAGGCATATAAAGATTAAAATGGAACACTTCTGTTATAAAACTAGTTACATTCCTTTAAGAAAAAGTCTAGGCAGCAGTGGGAGAAGATGGAGTATTCTTTTAACTTTAACACATGGTGTATGATTCCTATATTTATGACTAATTCTTAGTTTTGTACCATTCAGTACTTGGTACAAATGTCAGAGATTCGTGTGGCCTTGTGTTAACTCCCTACATCTGTGACTAATAAGCCTTGTGTCAGCTAATGCTTCCGTGTTTACTTACATCAGTGATTAATGAGTACTAGCTGATAGCTTAATTTTGAAAACAAGGATTGTGTGTCAGAGCTAAGAATGATGAGAGAAGTACATTATGACCTGACCACATATTTGAAATACTCTCAAGGAGAAAAGATTTATCAGAAGACCTGGAACCATATCCAAACAAGTCCATGAAAATAATTAACCTATATGCGTGTATTCAGGAAATGTGATGGATTTGTATTCATTTCAGAAATACAACCTGTCTGTTAGGTTACAGGGCATGCATGCTTTGAGGGGAAAGCCCCATCCTTCCAGTGCAGATAACAAAGTAATATCAGCTGTCTAACCTAGAAAAATGGGTTGGAGAGTTTATTTCCCGATTTTCAGTGACAACCATAATGATTTTTTTCATCCTGTTTGGAAAAAAACCTCTTTAACTAAATAGTTAATTATGATGCATGATAAATACCAGAGTATTCTGAGTGGTTTTTCAGAGTTGTGCAAATGATAATACCTTAATGATTTATGAAGATTATTTTCAAGACACAAGTACCATTACAAAGTTTTCTAAAAGATATTTTGACAAGAATTAAACCCCAGATTTTCCCCAGGGTAACAGATAAAATCCATTCTTATAATTGTATTGCAGCTTTAAAATGTACCATATGAAATGACACTGCTTTGTACTGTCACAGGTTACAATGTGAGCACTGGGAATGTTGGGGAGTTGTGACAAATAGACAATACTTATGTCTACTGTTTTGACACACAGCATGAGACATTGCTGGGAATTTTCTATAATCAAGAGTCTGGAAACTTAGAAAAAAAAGTAAAGGGTCATGAAAATCTGTGTAAGTATCCACAGGGCAGGAAACCCTTATACAAGGGTAAGGAAATGGTTGAGATACTTAATACCGTCTTTGTCTCAGTCTTTAAGAGAACAACAAGTTACACACATGACTACCAGTCCTCTGATCTGACACACAGCGAAAATCATATTCTGTGCAGTTATTCTATTGGGAAGATACGCAACAGATATTGGCTGAAAGCAGATTCTGCCTCCAAATATCTGGACACACTGCAAGAAAGAATTTGCTAGAGCCCATTCTCAAACCTACTTTCAATCATATTTCACTATGGTGACCAAAATAAAAACTAGAATCAAAATTCATTATCATAAATTTTCTAGCAAAGAGACCAAAATCCAGATAGAAACTTTGCTAGTTCAATCCATCACACCTACTTGCAGCATGAGATGGAAAGAAATAGTAACTAAATCACAGTCTCATGACTTTATCTGGGTGCACTATAGAGTGCAAAGGACAAATGCTAGTGATAAAGTAATTCTGTGCTTTATTTTGACAAGTAAAACATCCTTAAGTCTGTTGATGCTGCAAATGTGATTATTTAAAGACAAAATTTCCAGGAAAAAAAACACTAGAAAGCCAGAAATTCTGATCCTCAGAGCCAATTCCTTTTCTGAACATCTGCCTTGAATATTTCTTTTCTTTTTAATGCTTAAATATTGGGCTTTGTGGACTGCTTCTCAAACAAATTAATTTTCCCATTTCCATTTTCTAGTATGGAGATGGTACTTTCCTTCAAAACCATAGTATTCTGAAAAAAATAATTAGAGAAATTACTAAAATGAAGGAAAGGAACAAGGAAAGAAAACAAATGAAAGGAACAAGGGAAGAAAACAAAGTAATCACTCTAGAAAATGTGTTTGCTCTTTGATATTGCCTCACACCTCTCCCTTGTGCTACAGTATCCCAGTCCCCTCCTGATCATAACAGTATTTTGAAACCTTTAAGCATATGTAATTATTAAAAATAGGTCCTCATAGGTGAGTTAGAGAACTATACTCTTGGGATAATCATGGTTGTTTTGCTGTATACATTGTTTCAAATTAGGTGACAGGTGTTAGAAGACTTAGGTAAACTTTTGTGGCTTGAATTTCATAGAGATTAAAAGGTATTCTAATAAGCAAAAGTATACTAATAAGGTTTAATCTTACAACTGCTAACAGAAAAGTCTACTAATTAGACAGATTAGCTATAGAGATAATATACTACTTATCTTATTGGGAACTAATTATGCAATTTAAAAGAAATTCTAGGCTCAATAATGTATTGGCTTATCAGATAAAATATTCTATTCTACAAAGGTAAATAACTGAAAGACACAATAACTATTCAGCATTTCCTATGTCTTTTCCTTTTCTTTTAGAATATATGTTATGTATATTATTGCAAGTTTCTCATGTGTGTTTGCATAGAAAGATGACCAACTAAAAAAATAAATATTTTATCCTCCTCTTTGCCTATGAAGCACCAAATGTAGCTGATTAATTTCTTATATGTCTGCAGAAAAAAGGATATTAAGGTATTGTTCCCTGGTCTGGTAAAGTAACAAACACAAGTTCCAGGGCAGAAGAGGGGCTTTTAATACCATCAGTATTTTATGAAGATGGAGCAAAACTTTAACACTAGGCTTGGCTTTGGAAAGAGAAAACCATGTAAATTTTATTCCAGATGATAATAGTAACTTAAAGTTATTTAAAAAGAGGGAAGAAACCAAACTAGGCAAAACAGACAGGTCAGAGACAGGATCAGCAAACTAAATTATACAGTAAATCTGGGCCAGCAATGGAAACCAACATGTGACTTTGTTTCAGCTTGTTAATGGCTTTGCCATTGCTGCAGTATCAGACCACTGACTGGAAAAAAGGAAATGTTGCTTTATAGTCAGAGAAGATGATAATTGGTGCAGCTGCGTCTCTTTTGAGACTGACAAATTCAGAAACTAATGCCCACTGGTTTCAGCTGGCATATGGCACCACACAAAAGCCTCCCAGCCTCTTTGGGGTTTCTCACGAGTTGCCTTATGGGACCCTCTGGCAGAAGCAAAGAATGATATATGCAGAAGTGAGGATGATCTTGGAAGTAACACCTGTTACTAACCACCTGCAGTGATTTCTGCTGTTCAGGGAGGGAGGAAAAATACTTTTCTGTATTGAGCAGGATAAAGACTTGTGTTAGAATGAACAAAAGATATTAACTATTGTCACCTCCCTATGGTCAGAAAATGCTGGTTTCCTCAGCATTTTCTCACTGACATCACAGTGCTTGGTGAAGTAGAAACCACGAGCAACCTCAGTGGGGTAAGCAGGGACTGCTTACAAGCAGACCCCTGAGGTCTACATGGCTGCACCTCCAGCAGTCAGCCCAAAGGCTCCTTGAGGGATCAAATACGTACTTTATAACAGCAGCCTAGAAGGACATGTCTAAAAAGGGTTTGTTAGAAATAGCTGCACAGCAGGCACCTCTGCTGCTGCTTGCATCCCCAGACATGTGTCCTCATGTCTAGGCAGCTCTGGCATTTGACACAACTACTCCTGGATCATTCTGCAGACTTCTCCTGCTCCTAACACAGTACCTTCTCTCTCTTGGATTCTCTCCGTAATTCTCAGCAGAGAGCACAAGATCTCCCCCAAAATGCATGGATCAAACACACATACTCACTCTCTCTGAAGAGAATGCCAGAGAATTCTCTGAAGAGAATACCAGTATTGCTCTCTAGATGCACTAGGATGGATTTCTGTGCAATTCCAGGGCAATTACTTTGTGCTGTATTATTTTTCTGTCTGATCCAGAAAGTATAAATCAGTGTACAAAGCAAAGTTGTGCCCAGAAACTACACTCCAGTATGGCTTGACTAATAGTGCAGAAGACAGAGTGGTCTTTGGGCTTAAATTGCAGCCCAAAATCCATCAGCTTGGTTCAAAAAACAGGGGACATGACATAAACTTTTTCTTAAAACCAGAATACAGGAACTTGCATCAGCAAGTTATATATGTGTGTACACCTCAGCATCTGTATGAGTAGAACTGAACTTCAGGAAGAAATAAGCTATTGGCATCCAGCTAAAATTTGGTCAGTGTGCTTATGATTGTTTCTTAAAAATTTGCCACCTTCTTTCAAACTTTGCTAATTGTATAAATATGAAACTGTCATAAACAGAATCCAAGATGTCTGGTATTATGGTTTAAGTATTTCTTTATTGCAAGGATTTCATGCAGTACCTTGTTAGGTTACAAGTCTAAATATTTCTCATGGAGCTCTGTGTATCATCATATACGTCACCAGCCATAGCTCCTATTTGGCAACAATGATTGGTATAAAAGACCTACTGAGCACCTTCACTGTAATCCAGAAGGAAATATCACTTTATCACTTAAGAGGTAGGACCAGACCCTTCAGAAGGAAAAATCAGCCCATTAACATGAGCTAAGTACTTGACTCATAGGTGATCATATGATCATATGATGAGTACTTTATTCTGTTTGTAAATATCCAGGAAAGAAGTGGCTTCATCTAATAAAAGAAGAAAGTAAAACCCTTTGAAAAAAACTATTTATCAGAACCGTCTCCATCACATTAGAGAAATGTTCCCAAGTTACCCAACAGTTACTCAGAGTATGACAAAAAGAAGAAAAACTATTGTATTTAATATTATTTTGTTACCTTGGGAGAATACTGCATGCCCTCAATACTAAGGCATTTATTATAGTAGCTGTGTCACTATAATGGCAAGTACTCTATGAGGAAAAATAACTACTGGGACTCATGGGGGATTTCTGCTAGGAATCAACCAGAAAGTCTGCTTCATTTCCTTTTCCCAACAGTCTCACCTTGTAGTGGATATATTAACTGTATTAACCAACTCTACTATTATAGCATCTGGTTACAACATCTGTGGAGATTATGCACATAATCAACTCATGTAATCTAGGCAAGCACAATCGATGAAAAGTGGCTAGGCCTTGTCCAAGATCATACATGGCTCACCCCATGTTACCCTTTTCCTAGTCTAGTGCTTAACCACAAATTCTCTGTACCACTTACCAAAGTGCTTCAAATGGACAATAGCTCTGTAGCAATAAATCACTAACATTTCTATCATGACATGTTGTAATTCTATTGCGTTTTTACAGCTAAGAATCATATTTTGCAAATACAAAAACCATCTCTTAACAGAATGACCTTTTCTATGAGTGTGATATTAAAGCTCATAATAGGCACTATATGGTGTATCGCTTATTTCAGATATGCACAGTTTGAAAGTCTCAACTCACTTTTGGTCTTTTTACTTTTAGCTCAAGGAAATATTTTACAATTAAAACTGCCACAGAGAATGGCTGCTATGCAAAATAATTTCCGCTGTCAATTGTTATTTCCAAATAATTAAAAATATTCNCACACTATACAATGCCGCCTCTGCTTTTGAAGAATATAAAAACAGAAGTAGTTTTATGCTTTCAAAAATTAAAAAATTAATGCAGTTTTTTCCTGGGACAACTTCACAACTATCATAAGAATAATTTATTATTCATAAAAATACTAGAAACTTTCTAACTTTTTAAAAGAGGGAAGGATTGTGCATGTTCATTTCAAACTTGTTCTGACAGCCTTGCAAAGGTGTTGGATGAATGTTGATTGATTGAGGGATCAGGAACTCAAACACTGTTTTCCTCTATCCTTCCAACTGTAGGGAATATTGGAAGACACAGAAATACCTAGCTGACCAACACCTGGCTCTGAGATCTGTGCTATTGGCAGAATTTTGGGGTTTTTGGTCATGGATTAGTCGACAAGACACCGGCTGACAAGAGATGGGATGCTCACCTTTCCTAAAGGGGAAAGAACCACTGAAAAAGCATTAGCAGGACTCCTTGAAAGAGCTTTAAACTAGGTCTAGAGGGGGAAAGGGATAAAGCCAGGCTTGTTAGAGATGAGCCTGGGGATGGCATGTCAGTGTTTTAGAAAGAGTGAGCTAGTGAAGTCCTTCAGCAAGCTCCACAATGTCCTGAGCACACTGGAGCAATCTGTAATGTCCCTGTACAAACACATATAACACCCTAGCCATCTCAGTGGGGGTAGGGGATTGAGATCCATGTGGCAGCAAAGACACAAAGTTGTTGATGTGTTGGAAACCACAGAAGTACCTCAGAACATTCACTCAGAAACTAGGGTCTCACCCCCAAAAAAGGTGAGCCCACATGAAGTGTGTCTACAGCAACAAGAACAGGAGATGGTGGAAATCATTGTGAAGACAGAAAACTATGCTATTGTCAGAATTATAGAGATATGGTAGGACTACTCACATGACTGGAGTGCTGCAATGAGTGGCTACAAACTCTTCAGAAGGGATGGCCGAAGAATGAGTGCAGTAGCCCTACTTGTTAGGGAGTGCATTGATTATCTAGAGGCTGATGATGGTAAGGAAAGGGTTGAGCATTTATGGACAGGAGCCAGATGAAAGATCATTAACGTAACAAGGAAGGAACCTGTTATACATGACCCAGTCAACGTGAAAGAGCACATGTGTTTTATAAGCAGCTGGGAGGAGTCTCATGATTCTTGGCCTTGCTCTCAGGAGGGATGTCAACTTACCAGATGTCTGCTGGAAATCAAGCACAATGGAGGGTAAGGTTCCTGGAGTGTGTGGAAGATAACTTCCTGCCACAACTGATGAGACACCCAGCTAGGAAAGTCAGCAGCTGGACCTGTTGTCTGTGAATAGAGAAGGGCTGGTGGGTGA
>VXBC01006896.1:16788-27327 GCA_013399945.1 Ploceus nigricollis | reverse complement strand
AAAAAAAAAAAAAAAAAAAAAAAAAAAAAAAAGTGGATGAAATTGCTCTCTACTTTACTGAGAAAAAATATCATCCTTCAAAACTTGCCCAGGAAACTACTGAACCATGAGTTCCTGGTTATATGATTGCTATGAAACAATTGCAAAAGCTCTTAATGTTGATGTGGAAACTTGATGAAACGGTAAGATTTTATTTCACTTGCCTGTCAAGATGTGCTACATACAAGCACAGGGTAAGAAGTGGGGAAAACCTCTGAGTTTCAAGTAATTTCTTTCTTTCTGCTTGAAGTTTAGAATTTTCATCTCATGAAGAGGGAGCAAAAAAAAGTAATGCTTTTATCTTACATTTCTATCATTCTTTGCCACTGCACATGACCTACTGTGCAGCTGCTGAGTTTTATTGGAGGACTGACTGTACTTCATAGTGTGCATAAGGATTACTTACAGATACTCCTTTATACCCAACATACACTTCCAAAATTCACTTTTAATGAAATGGGAAAAAAAGAAAAAAAAGACCTGCATTTTTGAGGTGTGGAGAACTCTTGGGATGAAAACCACTATCCTAATATGATCCACCAACATTTCTTAGTTTTGGCCACAGGAGTAGTTGCTATCTTGTTAATATGAACATAAATAAAAATGAAGCTTAATCTGCTCACATTCATGTTTTCCTATGTGTGCTAAGAATATTAGCCTATGTAATTTACCAATGCTTGACTCCTGTTACATCATTATAAACTAAACTCTTGCTTGAAACTTGATCTTCAATAACTAATTACATTGCATTAGAAGTTCAACATTTTTTTAGTAGTTTTGTTCCCTAATAGGAGGCACAACAATAAATACTCAGCATCTTCTTCCTTAAGGTAGTTAGTACTGTCGTACTGCCACTATCCCAGCACTATCCTGTAGCACATAAATTCCTAATGTTGAAAGGCATGATTAATTTTTTTAACAATGTGATTAATTATGTAATGTGCAGTAACAGCCGTTATTGAAAAAGTAAGACATCATCAGTCTAGAAAGCTTTCAATTCTTGCTTTTCTATGACAGGTTTCCCTAATCTAGCATTTAACATAGAAGAGAAAAGAAAGCCTCACCAACTTAGGCAGGGGAAGAAGATGTCAGAATATGCCAAACATAACCCTTCAGAAAATATTCCTGTTTTCTTAATTAAAAAAAAATTAAAAATTAACAGCAATTTAATTTAAAAGCACTTCAATTAGACCTACATCCTCACCTCACTGCCCCATTATTAGGGAAGCCAATATACAACATAGGACTTTCCTATACATTAATTTCTTGAAGAGCAGGAGAAATAGTAATACATAGATAAAGAAACAACCATTTTCTTGTCTTGTGATAAAGTCTATGATCATCCCTAGGACAAATAAGAAATTAGGTTTATTACACTTTACTGATAACTATGTATCAAACTAATGAAAGCAAATAGCTCAGCCTTATCAGGTATAGATTTCTTGGGAGATCTTCTGTCACATAAACATAAAACTCATAATTATTACCTTTAGCTTAGCTCAGTCAGTCAGCAGTTTCACATATCTGCTGCACAAAGAAACTTTAACCTCAATTTTCATTCTGAAACAGGTTTTTTTTATTGCTTGAAGGAAGATGAAGTAGAGGAGTGATTTTTATGGAGGTATTAATTTTATCTTTTATAATTAAATCAGCATGAAAGGGTCTCTTGCATGTGTCCTCATAGTCAGGAATATCTGCAGCTCTCAGCAGACTGGACATTCGCTAGCTACAATTGAGCCGCCTGATTTCTTGATTTCAAAGTTGTATTTTAGTAATATTCTAATCAATATGTGTTTCCAAACTGTTGTGATCATTGCTCAGGAATCAGGGCAATTGCATATGGTGCATAGTTGCAACTATGGCACCTCTTGAAAGCATTTCAGCCTTAAAATAGATTTTCAGCACAGGAATGGTAGTAATCTGTCATCCATCACTGTTTTTCCCTTAGCTAATTTTATTACAATATATAATATTAATATGTAATGCAACTTCTGTATATACAAACCTTATAAAAGTATTAACCATGTTAAAATCAATGTTCTCCTTTCCATTTATCTTTTCCTTTATTTTTTTCCAGAAAATAAGCCTAAACTGCTGGGATTATTTGAAGGTCTTTCCCTTATTGTTTTCTCTGGGCTTTGTTCTCTGTTGTTTTTGGGGTTTTTTTTTTTTTCCATTTTTCGTCTCCATCCTCTGCAAAGGATACATCCAGAAGCAGTATGCTTAATACATATTCCTTTAGATCTGGAGGTGTAAACCAAGATTTCTTCCTGATGACTGGTAGAAACTATCACAGTATTGCATTCTTGGTTATCTGTGTGGGGAAATCTAAGACAGTGAGATACAAATTCCTATTACATAAAATATCTATATTCTATTTATTTAAATAGACCAGTATTTATCTGGTCTATCTGGTTTTGATTGTCTGTGTACTGTACAGTCAGAATCATAAACAGCCAGTGCAAATGAAGCCTGAAGTCCTGACTACAGTCAATAACTATCAATATGTTGCTAGAATGACTTGATTTCACCTGTCCAGACCTTTTGATCAATCTGAACAATTATTAATGCTGCCAGGCAGAAATTTCTGTTTCATTTGCTCTGTCAGCTGGTGTAAATGACTAAATTGTGTGAGACAAGTCACCTTCTCTTATACCCTTCCTCAGAAAAATTCCCCACATTTGAGTAGAAAAGTAATTTCAAAATATTTTTCACTGCTTTTTAAATGAAAAGAGTAATTTTAGTTAAGGAGCTATTGTAAAAGTTAGCAAAGATGTAAAATGCATAGAAGTCATAAGGGGAAGCAGGACAGAAGGAAAAATGAGATGATACAAAAGTCTATTCAGTCCTTCATTTACTCTTTGAGCTGTGGTCTCATGTATGTAAACATGCATTATGTTCACTCCATTTTGCTAACAGATAACATAGTTGTTAAGATCTGATTACCAGAGCAAGATATCCCTCCCAGAATTAAGGTGTAATAAGATCATGTGCTGAAGTCATTGATCATGCACGGATTTTATTTAACATTAAATGTAAGGTAGGCAGAGATAGAAATAAATAGAAAAGAAAGGTAGGGTAAGAAAGGGAGTGAGAGAGAGACAGATTAAACAGAAATACAGACACCACCCTGTGGATCCAGATGATGTTCTGTTGATTCTTTTCAGCCTGGCTTCTCCATGTTGGGGGTCCTGACGCAGCTCAAAACTTCTCAGTACTTACACATTTTGGCAAACAAAGTAATTTATACACATTGGCTACACATTCTCTTCATCTACTGGTTAAATGGTTCTTTGCTTCCAAGTCAATTAGTCCTGTGTTCTGTCCTTTTTTTTTTTTGAAGTGGGTGGGCCTCCTATCTTTATTGTGGGGGCTATGGCCTCCCCCCTCTGGACCCATCCAGAGCCAGCCTTCAGCACATCTCTTGAGGTGGCTTTCCTTGTGGATACATAGTTGTCCTCCAGCCCTATTTGCTTCACCCTAGACCTGGGATATTTGGATAATAAGTACCAGTTTTATCTTATTGCAAGTTCCCATTGCGTAGCTTAACTCACAGTCCAATTTCCCAGAATCCAGGAGCCATGTTCTGCAGTGGGGGTGGGCTTCAGTGGTGCAGATGAGCATTTATTTGCTTCTTTTCACATTTTGCTGCAGTGGGAAAAATCCTTCAGTGATTTTTAACAGTGTATGAGGTATTTTTCATCTTTAAGACTCTTACAATAGGGTCCCTTAGTTTGCAGGAAACCATTGAGTTGTCTTCATTTACCTTCTTTAGAGGCCTTGGGCTGAGACCTATAACATCTGAATTATCTCAGCAAGAATGCTATGTAGCATCTAGTACCTTTGAAAAAAGTGCATCTAAGCCTAGGGAAGACACCTAAGAGTCCGATTTTCCACTCAAATTTATTAATTTATTTATTTCTGATTCACTTGATTAAAGACTATTCTAATTCACTGTGATTAAAAGACTAGCAAACACTGTCCAAAACAGTATTTTTTTATCAATAAGAATTTAATAATCCCATGGCCTTCATTAAGAGAGGATTGCAAAGAAAGCACTGCACCCTTAAGGTAAATACGAGATTTTTGTGCTAGATAGTGTTGCCTGTCATAATGTAAACATGCAACAGAGTTCATCACAAAATCTGCACAATAAATTATATAACTATATTTATTTGTATAATTATTTACTGAGAAATACCAACACATCATTTCTTATACTGTGAGATCATGGCCATGTCCTATTGTGACATGCAAACATATAATCATAAAAAGTAGTCTCTCACCAAAATATTTACAGTCTAATTTACATGTTTAATTAAATATTTCTGATTTCTTCTATTTCAGGGAGATATTTTACTGTCCCCTTTAAACAATTGTAACTATATGATGAATTGCTGTGAATAACAAATTATGTAACTCAGTCAAACTGAAAATTAGCTAAGGAATCTGAAATATTACTGTTTCTTTTTGGGCATAAAGTGTTGAAAAGACGTATGTTTTATCCTCTTTTGTTTGAAAAGACGGAGTTCCAATATTTCCAATAGGGTCACGCATGCAATTATTAAAGTCAAAATAAGCATGAATCAAATCTCAGATATACTAATGTGAATCCTTTTATTTCCTTCCATAGACATTGTACTTTGTCTCAAATAAATTAATTTAATTTGAGGATATTTCTAGAAAACAGAGGATTATTAGGTATCAAGAGGCTGAGCAGAGGTAGAGTTCCATAAAATTTTCTCTATGATTGGAAAAATTTGGAGGATCAAGGTGAGATTGTTCTCCATAATGTTAAAACACAGGCATGGTAACAGAGAAAAATAGGAAATGTATAAGGATTATCTGAAGGACTGATTAAGCCTCATAGATGTTAACTGCTCTGAAGGCATGGGGTAATGTGGAAGAAAATTGTGAACTATTGCCTGCCTTTCTGGGATCAGATGGTATGTGTGGTCTAATATAACAAGTGAATTCAGAGAGCTATACTTGCTAATGTAAAAAGAAACAAACAACTATGTGACTATGTATTGTGTGGTTTTGACAGCATTGTATAAAAATATGCATCTTCCTATCTTATTAATGTCTAAAGACATAATCTGTGAATTTTTGTGTTGTTAATAAAGCACTACATTTTTTAATTCTCAGAAAGAAATGTTTCTGTGGAAATGCTCTTCAGAGGAAATTTATTGCATTTAACCACCACTGCAAATTTTCTCCTCCAATACTATAAATTTCCTCTAAATGTTTAATGGTTTATAACTGTAATTATTCTTGTGTGCCAACATTAAAGTTTTAAAAGTTTAATTTGGAGGCTATTCAGAGAAACTAATCTTTTTTACAGCCTCATAAATAGCTCTTTGATGAAATGAACAGAGGCTCAGCATCTGCCCGAGGTGAATACGAATGACACTACATAGTATCTCACTTGCAAAAAGAGGGCAAATGCTTTGATGTCTCAAGTGATCAGCTAATACTAAGTGCAGAAGTAGATAGACAAACATGGTTCACTCAAGGTTTTATCACCATTTACTGTGAAAGACTTCAACTTTCAAGAGAGAAAGTCAGATGATGAGAGAGTCAAAGATGATGTAGAAAAGAAAAAGGTCAATACTCACCAAGAGAGATACTGCACCACAGGATAAAAAAGAATGCCAAGTCAGCAGCTGCACTTCAGACAGAGCAAGTGTTTTTAACTGATTGGAGTTATGGCTAAGAAAATTATCTAACTAATATATATACTATGTAGTCTGCAAATGTACGTAGTTCTGACACCATACCCAGTTTCAGAAAAATAAAAAGAGGATATTGCAATTAACAAAGTCTAACACCAAAAGGGTAGAGAAAGGCAAAGACAAGGGAAATGTGATTAAATTTGCAAAGATTTCTTTAGGATCTGACCTTGCTTTCCCTGAGCAGGCCTGACCCAACTGCTAACTACAATCTGATGAAAGATACAACTACTTGGAAGAACCATCGCAGAATTATCCTGCTGGCCAAGATTTCTTCCCACCACCTCTTTATATTATTACAAAGTGATGTGGACATGCTTCAGGGCATGCAATGCTTTAGTGAAACTCACTGTATTTACAAAGATGAACTTGCTATTCTCAAGGAAATATGGAGACTTTTACATAGCTTTAAAAGTTCAGATAGATTATTACCATTGCATTATGCGTACATAAAAGCTAAATGGTCCAGTTGTGTTAAATGTGGAACATGGCAATCACCTCTCAAAAAGCATTCATCACCTAGTAATATTCACAGAATATGAGAAAAGGTCAAATCTTAATGTGTTTAGAATTCACTGAGATGAATAATAATTTCAGATGCTATTACTGCTATTTTTAATATACCATCAAATTTGAGAGACAGTGTATACCAAGAGCCATGAAAAGCAGGTCTAAAATTTAATAACCCTGTATTTAGTCTGAATGTTAAAAGATCTGAAGTCACCAAAAGTATGTTTTCCTGAGGATAGATAGAAACCTCTGTGGATGCTGCTTTCCGATGTCTTCCTTAAAAAACAATGAGAAAAAGTTTGGTCTAGGTATAAGCATCTTTTCTTACACTTATTCTGACTGGTGAATATTTTAGTCTGGGTAGTCTATTTAATAACCCAAACCTCTCCTTTTTACTTTTATAAAATAGGTGGACATTATGCCCAAATAATCTAATTTCACTCACTCGTAAAACTTCCAAGAAATAATTAGAAATTGAAAAACAGTCCAATAACAATATGTCCTATTATCTTTTCAAGATGGTTACAATAGATAAGAGAGGGAGAGCCATAACTGGAGAGCCAGATTATATTTTCCTTGACAACCATTCCTAATATGCTGCACAAGTATGTCTACTGCGGTCACAACAATTCAGAAACAACTCTTACATAATGACCTGAGACTGCTGGATAATAAATCTATTGTGATTCACAGGTTCCTGTGTGAAAAACCAGGAGCCAAAACACCACTCCACTGAAAGACGCCCTTATTGCATATTAAGCTCCAATTATTCCATAATCACTTTGAGCAACTAAAGCAGTTCCAGCTCTCAACTATGGAAGCAAAATGAAGATTGCAGTAATTTTTATTCAGGGTGACATCCTGTGAGATTGAATAATCCATAGAAGTAACATGTACACTTACTATAGAGGTAATTCACAAAAGCAATGAATACCACAGCTTTTGCAAATGAGTATTTCCTTTTAAAATCTGGCCTTGACATGTTGATAATGTCTTTTTGTGTGATGTACTGGAGAGGTAAAAAGATCAGAAAGAAAGCCAAGTGTGGGGGAAAAAAAGGCAGTACTTAGATTAGAAATATTCTCTCTAAGTGCAAAGTATTTTGCAGCAATGTATTTTTTATTATTTACCATGGGAATAATAGAAGTAAGATAATTGAATAAAAAGGAAAACACAGAAAAAATTTGCTTGTTTCCTAAACAAAATAACTAAACAAAAAAAAAATCTATAATTCCTGCTAATCTTAACCCTTAACATGGAAACAACTACTAGCAGTCACTTACCTCTCTGGAGAAGCCTATAATTTGTGGATCCCCTTCTCTCTTCCATATTTTTAAAATTTTACAAACAGTGCTAAACTACATATGGTTCTCCAACCTAATCCCTGCTATCTCATAGCTCAGGGCCTTTCAGTTAAAATACTTGGCTCTTGGTCAGAGCAAAGGTACCCTCAGAAAAAAGGACTGAGCAAAGAGGGAAGAATGGGAAAAATTGTCTTTACGTGATTGCTTATTTTCTTTCCCTCAGACAGAACAACGCCTTTTTTTCCACACAGCTTATACCTCTTGTTCACAGAGTAGCTATCATTAAAAGGAGTTTAATAATGAAAATCAGACAAAAAATTAATTAAATCTCAAGAATTTTTGAGTATGAGAACCTGCCCCATCCTAGGTAAGTTCAATCTTTGTACATGTCCAGTCTGTACAAAACAAATTTCTACCTCAGAAGCAATTTTTGCAACTCTGATAACAATGAACAAACCCTGCCACTCTGCAAAAACAATGCTAATGGCCTAGCAATACATGTGATTGTATTAAAAGCTGTTCTCAAACAAAAAAAAGACAAGAAGTCTCACAGTTAACTCTTTGGAACCCTGGATCATGCCCCATCTCCAAAGTAGAATGAAAATGAAGATAAAATCCTTATTCCCGGGGTGCTGGGCTCCAACTGACAAAATAAACTGAAAACCAATACACCATAACATCATAAATGCAAAGGAAGTTTCAACCCCAAAGTAGCTTAATACTAAAAAAATAGATTTTAAAGATGGAGAAGTAAATGCACAAGAATGCACACTTAGGCAGGAAAACAGGCATCTCAGGAGAGTGGCTTTGTTAGGGGGAAACTCATGACAGATCTCTAACACAAAACGACAGCATGAGTGGTGAAAGGGAAAGGATTCAAGGAAAGAACTTAGCTTCACTTGAGCTTTAACTTTCCTTATACCATCTGCATGCCTGGACAGTACTTCTAAGTCTGGTGGGACAGGTTAAGGACCTCTCCCTAAAAGAGCTTCTACCTGTACACTCCAGCTGAATTACACTCTATTCATCACGGCCCTCTGAGCTCTGACATTCAGACAATTTTTGATCTACCTCAATGTCCATTAATCTAACTCACGTTTCCTAAGCTCACCTATGAAGATGTGGAGACAGTGCCAAAAGCCTTGCTGAGGTCAAGGCAGGCAACAACCACCACTCTTTCTTTGTTGACCCATTCTGCCATGTCATAGTGGAAAGCTGTCAGATTGCTCAAGCATGACTTCCCTTTGGTGAATCCTTGCTGACTACTCCCAAAAATCTTTTCTTTTACAGCTCTTCCATCAGCTCCCTCAGTACCCTCAGGTGAATCCCAACCAGTCCCATAGACTTGTCAGTGTCTAAGTGGCCCAGCAGGCCACTAACTTCTTCCTCCTGGATTGCAGGGGGTCTGTTCTGCTCCCCATTCCTGTCTGCCAGCTCAAGATCTGGTTGCCCTGAGGATAACTGTTCTTATTGTTGAAGACTGAGGCAAAGAAGGCATTAAGTACCTCATTATCCTCATCCTTGATGGAAATATTCCCCTCTACATCCAATAAANCCTCTCCCTAAAAGAGCTTCTACCTGTACACTCCAGCTGAATTACACTCTATTCATCACGGCCCTCTGAGCTCTGACATTCAGACAATTTTTGATCTACCTCAATGTCCATTAATCTAACTCACGTTTCCTAAGCTCACCTATGAAGATGTGGAGACAGTGCCAAAAGCCTTGCTGAGGTCAAGGCAGGCAACAACCACCACTCTTTCTTTGTTGACCCATTCTGCCATGTCATAGTGGAAAGCTGTCAGATTGCTCAAGCATGACTTCCCTTTGGTGAATCCTTGCTGACTACTCCCAAAAATCTTTTCTTTTACAGCTCTTCCATCAGCTCCCTCAGTACCCTCAGGTGAATCCCAACCAGTCCCATAGACTTGTCAGTGTCTAAGTGGCCCAGCAGGCCACTAACTTCTTCCTCCTGGATTGCAGGGGGTCTGTTCTGCTCCCCATTCCTGTCTGCCAGCTCAAGATCTGGTTGCCCTGAGGATAACTGTTCTTATTGTTGAAGACTGAGGCAAAGAAGGCATTAAGTACCTCATTATCCTCATCCTTGATGGAAATATTCCCCTCTACATCCAATAAAGGATGGAGATTTTCCTTGGCCATCATTTCATTGTTAATGTAAAGACTTTTTTCCATTCCCCCCCCATCTTTTATGTCTCCTCCAAGAGGGTCAGGGCTCCTCTAACTGTTGCTGAGCCTCCATCCTCTGCATTTCTGTCAGGGATGGAAGAATCTCCACTGGTTGATTTCTCTCACAGTCCCTGATACTTCTCAGCCTCTCTTCTTCCTCTTTGAGCTCTTCCACCAGGCTGAGCACATCATCCACCTGGTCATGCTGCACACTGGCATCGTCTCTGCTTCTATCTGGTAGCAATGCCAGGCTCGAGCACTCCCTGGGTCCTGGTGAGCAGAGCCAGAGGGGCTGGAGATAAGAAAAGCTTATTGCCCAGGAGGACAGCTGGGCAATGAGGATGTGCTCAGAGAGGTGGTGCTGTTTCCCAGCCTGGGACATAAAGGAAAATGCTCTGAGACCTGATCTGACCATGTAACTGAGCTTGCTCTAGGTCAAAATGGAGACTTTCCCACTGACCTGAATTGTCTTGAGACACTGTTATCTTAATTTGAAAGAATTGTTATAAAAGTGAAATTTATATTTTAATACTATTCATTTGTATTAAAATGAAAGTCTACTCTTAATTGACTAATCATCATAAAGTTAAAGGAATTTCAAGACTTGCATTCTGTCTTTGCTATTCTGAAACACCAGCCTGTTTGTAGGGACAGGATCCAGAAACATCCATTAGGCAGTATTTCTGTATTAATTTACCCTTCAGATCTCTGCTTAAAATCCCTTCATCCTTTCCTCCAGACCAAAACAATCTTCTCATAAATGTTTT
>VXBC01006896.1:0-16545 GCA_013399945.1 Ploceus nigricollis | reverse complement strand
TCCTCATTTAATACACACCTATCTCTATCCCTCCAATTTGATCAACAGAGCTGTTTTGTAAGCCTGTTTTATAATGCTTCCTCATAGAAGAGTATTTTAGTATATTTGCCTAACTTATTAACCTTGCTTTTATCTCTTCAGAATACCTGTGTTTTCCCAATTTCCAATATGTTAATTTATTTCTTACTCTTACTGACATGTTTTTGGGGTTTTTGCATTTCACTTATTCATCAGATTTGGTAAGTTTGTGTAAAAATATCTGTATAAAGACACATTGTATGGTTTTGCTTTTTCAGCTTTCTGAAGCTGTAGTAAACCACTTGGATCTTGTAGATAAATGTTGCCTTAAACAAGCTGTTTTCAAACTAAAAGAAAAACCACCATTAAGCAATAGCTCCTGTGGAGGCAGGAATTTTTTATGGCAGTCTCTTTATCATACCTTGAGCCACCACAGCACACACAAAAAATTCAAAACATTCATTCAGAAACTTTGTCCGGGCACACCCAAACACACAGACACATACATTCATCCCCCTGCTCTTGCTGCCAGCAGACTTCCAGAATCTTTCAGAAAGAAAACTGGGCATGTCCAGAACTCATCACAGAGTTGGTATTGGGGTATTCAGTGGAAGAACCAGGATTTTATGAAGCCCAGGTCTTGATGGGGTCCTTCAACAATGAGCCTGGTTGCCCTGTTTCAGAGGTGGGTTGCACCAAGAGCCGCCTTAAATAGATGCTCTGCTTCCTCAGATACAGCTTGAGTGGTCTGATAATATCCTAAAGGTACTACAGAGGGAGACAAGTTTTAAGTATATAATATGCCTTAATACATGAAAACAAGAGGGCAAAAAGGGGTCTTTTTTCAGACCACAAACACTGCAGAGAGTGTTGAGCAGTCTAAAACTGTAGTAGTTGGGACCAGATTTTTAAAAGTAGATTTCCATTTTTGTCCTTCCATTTTCCTCTAAACACACTGAAATAGAAAATAGAGCCTGAATCTTCTGTTGATAAACTACACTGCTTGCTTAAGCTGTACCTGTTGAACACTGCATATGAACACTTCACTACAGTGAATACACATTATCACACTGTTTTGAGGACACAAAGAAGAACACTGATATTTGTACATCGAGAAAATAAGCAGCTTGATTGTCTTGAAGGAATTGCAGGTGTCCAAAATGTGGATTGAAACATAAGATGTGGATTTAACGTATGTCTGTCTCCTCATCCCACTTCTTTTAGTGAAGGTACTATGCACCAGCACATCAATAACACAGTGAATCAGTGGCTTCCAAAAGCTAGCAGGGTGGATAATTATCCTGCCTGAGATCAGGCCTAGTGTTCTTGCACTATTTGCCATACTTGGTTAATTTTTCTGTTAGTGCCATTTTCACTGAAGTAAGGGAATATTATCCAAATATAAGTGCTTGCAAGTCTGAAATTAATGCTACTTTCAACTCCTCCACTTATCCTTCTGTTCTTACTCATGGTAGGATACATAGAACAATGTGTGATCTTCCATACCATATGCTCTGAAACAGCAAGGCAGTTTATATGTGGCAGGAAGTCCTCCTCGCCTTGTGGCATTTCAGAGTGCTGTGCTGAGCAAAAAAGAGGCTGCTTTTCCTTCTTTCCTGTTCCTGAAACTGAATTGCATACTTCTGATAGCAATGGAGCCCCAGAAATTAAAGAAACAACTTTGCTTTTTTCTCCAGATTTAACCCTCCCTCCTACTCCACAAATTTGGCATGCATTAACAGATTTTCTGGTACATGTGGATACAGAGAAACGCACCTAGCCATTTTGGTGAGTGTAATCTTTGTGCAAAACATGAAATGTTTATTGTTGGTATTTTGGAATGTAGCTTGAATAACATCTAAATTTGGGCCAGTTTAGAATATAAAAAAACATATTACATCATTGTTAAATTCGAACAGAGAAGGTATAATTCTGGACCATCTTTCTTTCATAATTTTCTGGAGAGGGTCCTGCATTTTTCTGTTTCTGCTTACCCTCTTGCAGGGGAAGAAAGTGATGGCTTTGATAGTTCGGTGGTCTAAAATGTCCCAAAGTGTCTTTTACTTGTAGAAGTAAAAGAAAGGTTGAGTATTCCCTGATACACCACAGAATGCCAACAGTTAGGCATAAATCAATGTAATATGACTTTGGGTATTCTAATGCTTGGAAAGTGGTCCTTGGTCTTACAAAGCTGAGTATTAGTGGTACAGCTGCAAGAAATTTGTCTTCTACTCTTACAAGGCCAAATGGGAAATGCCTGGTCACTGTCTTCAGATAACAATGTGTATAGTGTTTTCTTACAAAGACTGGAGGAGATGGAAGACCAACATCTGTGTGCAGTCAGTATTTGGGTTGGGCTCAGGCTTTGTAAATTAAAGAGATAGAACAGTGTAGATGTCTACACCTTCAGGAAGAGGATTGCAAGAGAGGTTGATTATCTGGGGACAGATTTATCAAACTCAGTCGTCAGTATTGTGCCTCTTTTCCACAACCTTGATAGTCATAAATGATATATAAGGGAGTTGTAAGAATGGAAGGTCACTGAGTACTTTCTTGGAGTCTCATGTTTCTATACTTTGTGTTTCTGGCTAAAACTAATTTTGGAGGAATTGGTTTTAATATTTGAGTAATTCATCCACTTTTTTATGAAGTCAGGTAGGTGCCACATAGTTAAGACTCTATAATTGCAAAATTTTAAAGAAAGGCACAGAATTTTTAAAGAAGGAATTTCTGCACAGAATATGTGAGACTGAAAGGCTGTTGATTTATATGCACTTCCTATTCAAGCTTGATTGAATGGGTTGTAGCTTCACCTCAAGTCAAGTAGCATCATTTTTGTGGGTTTTTTACTGATGACAATACAGTAGAAACAAAGTTTCTGCTCCCTGTCAGACTTAATGTAGTTTGAGGCTTTGGAAGATCCATTTAGGATAAGTCTTCTCCAGAAAAGATTAAAGCTTCTCCAAATATGGGGAAGTTTGATACATCATTTAATTGCTCTGGGTATCAGTTTCACTATCAGTTTCTTTGCTCCCAAATTTACATTATACCTTCTGCAGTGTCTGAAGGTAACCACAGATTAGTAACAGCCAAGCTGGGAAGCCGAGATAGGGCATTTTTTCTGTATTTCCTCATTTACATAAGTGCATATATGGTGTGATCTCACTACATGTTCCTACTTCACTGACCTGTTCCCTTCTGTTTGTCATCCTTATTTTTGGTACTCTGGTTTAAATTAAATAGCAATACAGAAAGTGGATGTGTGCAAGGGAAGAGAGCTCTCTAAGGGTTCTCTTATAACAGCTCTTTGTTGAATTTGCAGAGACTTTGGTATCTTGCTGGCTTTGGTGAAATTTCCCCCAAATTTCAAAGGATTTCCAAGCCACAATGTGTTATATATTTTTGAGATGCACATGCATATATAGAGATGATAAGGGTATAGATGTATTTACCCATCTAAATAAAACCCTGTTGATTTTATTGATTGTTCAGTGAACACAAAGGTGACAGCATCACAGTGACATTGACTGACATCTTCTAGCAGCACATGCTGCGTTTAAGAGAGGGTGAAAACTCGATTAACAATATACTGAATTATAAAGTGAGTATTATAAGGCTATATTTAACATTAATTAGGCAGTCTATAGTAGATTCTGAAACTTCACATGACTAGAGTTTACATGTCAGCTCAGAATGACTAAATTTTTTCAAAAATCTTTACTGAAGAAGAGCTTCTTTTAATGTACTCATAATCATGGACTTTCAGCCAATGTCTTTCTTTTCCTAGAAAAGATCAGGAGTCACATGCTTCTCTCATTCTGCAATTTCTTTCTGTCTTTTTCTCTTGCTGTCTCTTATTTATTCTTTTTTAAATTTTATTTTCAAGTAATCTAAAACAACTAAGACTTGAAAATCCTTTAAATATTGATAATTTTCTGATCAATGAGGCAGAACCAGTAGTCTAAAGTGAAATTTTCAATGTAATTAATTTAATCCTACATTTGTTGTTGTTGAGAAGAGTCAAAATATACATTCAGCAATGCAATCACCACTAAACTTTGGAAACTATGGAAACTTTTATTTATAGTTTCCTTAAAGGCATTTTGCTGATTTTTTTCTTTTTCTAATTAGCCATAATTAACCATAACTACTAGTGTAGTTCCCTTTCTCTTGATAGCTTTGCTATAAATAAAATTAACTGGAAAAAAAAAAGTATTTCCTTCTCAGAAAAATCTTTTGAAATGTAACAGTCATGAATGAATGTAACCTATGTCATTCCAGTAGGCCTGCAAATTCCAGTGGGACCCACACTTTGAGTAAGAGCAAAGTTTCTGAGTGCTTAGTTCTGTAAATAAGTGTTTAAGTGCACAGAGTTCAATACAACCAGGAGCTGAGAATCTCGTGGCTACCACCTGACCAAGGAAGAGCAGAGGATGAAAATTTTAGGTCCTAAGGAAGGGTGCTTAGGAATAGTGTGCAACCCTCTGTTACATTAGGCAGGCATTTTGTTTTATTCCGGTTGTAGTTTGCTGCATCTATACAGTGCAATTATATCAACACATGAAAAATAGAGTACAGCTCTGCTGTATTCCTGGAATTTAGTATAAAAATATGAAAGTACACATGCTACATCAAATAGCAAGTACGGTTATTTAAGTTTTATTTATTACCTAGAAGTCACAAAGTCTGCAACTATTCTAGGTGCTCTAACAACAACAAAACCTTCAACAAAGACAAAAAGAGAGAGGGAAATACCCCTCACCCATTCTGAAGCCATAGTTCATATTACTGCAGCATGAAGTTTTTGCCACAACAGAGAGTGCATATTGTTGAAGAAACATTTATGGAATTTCAGAACCTTAAATGACCTACTAAGTACCCAGTATTTCTTTCAGATTGTGCCAAATAGATCTAGTCATCACAATTTAAATAAGGTTTAAATATATGCAATTTAGTGGAAAATGTTTTTATAGGTATTGAAGTGAGCNTATTATTATTATTATTATTACAATCAAAATGTTTCACAACTGTACAGTTCCTTTCTTTCTGGAGATATATTTCCAGAACATAGAAAGAGCAACAGAGATGAGCATACTGAATAACAGATAATAAGAGTACTGCATTTGGAAAAGTATTTGAGTCCAATAGTAGGATTGGCAAAGGTAAGCTAGTGGCGTTTTGCTGGTTTACAGGTATGAAAACAGGATACTAGATGTATTGACTCCCCATTTTTGAAACTTAAACTTAAGACTTAAACGATTCAGAAATGCACATTTCACAATGTTGCCCCCTTTTTTTTTTAATTAGTAAAAGAATGTATGGAAAAAAATACCATGAATTCACAAACTTGCAGTGGAGATGGTGTTCAGTTCCCTTAGGAAAGTGATTTAATTTCTTATTTTCCATGGTCTATCATAATTTCTAACAGGATGACACATTCTGTTGTGTCATAGTGGCATTCCAAGTAAATCTNACAGTGCAATTATATCAACACATGAAAAATAGAGTACAGCTCTGCTGTATTCCTGGAATTTAGTATAAAAATATGAAAGTACACATGCTACATCAAATAGCAAGTACGGTTATTTAAGTTTTATTTATTACCTAGAAGTCACAAAGTCTGCAACTATTCTAGGTGCTCTAACAACAACAAAACCTTCAACAAAGACAAAAAGAGAGAGGGAAATACCCCTCACCCATTCTGAAGCCATAGTTCATATTACTGCAGCATGAAGTTTTTGCCACAACAGAGAGTGCATATTGTTGAAGAAACATTTATGGAATTTCAGAACCTTAAATGACCTACTAAGTACCCAGTATTTCTTTCAGATTGTGCCAAATAGATCTAGTCATCACAATTTAAATAAGGTTTAAATATATGCAATTTAGTGGAAAATGTTTTTATAGGTATTGAAGTGAGCTCTTTCAACAACAACAAAAAAAATTACGATCTAATGTCAGCAACCGTGTCATTCATTTCATGATAATATATCCTTATGCAGACAGTGATAATTACTGTGCTTATATTTATGTTTTAATCTTCCTGAGGGTGGAAAAAATAGGTTGTAACATTTCCAATATATTTAAGTGATACAAAACCCCCTAACTGAAGTACTTCCACACATAAGGAAACATTTTTCTGCAAGATTTTTTGGGAAATTATTTGTTCTTTGTTCTTTGCTTTGAGTGCTGCACAGCAGCATGTTACCAGGAACTGAAACATGTTACCAGACTGAACTTAGTGTATCAGTCTGGAAACACACAGCAAATTAAGCCTTCNTTTTTTTTTTAATTAGTAAAAGAATGTATGGAAAAAAATACCATGAATTCACAAACTTGCAGTGGAGATGGTGTTCAGTTCCCTTAGGAAAGTGATTTAATTTCTTATTTTCCATGGTCTATCATAATTTCTAACAGGATGACACATTCTGTTGTGTCATAGTGGCATTCCAAGTAAATCTTCTTCAGCCTTGTAACACACTGCAGTATGATGGTAACAAGAATTATATAATCTGAGAACTCATAAATATGTATTTCGTATCTATTGAAGCAGTGGGGTTTTTCTGAGACATAAATTAAGCTCCTTTTCTCTACACTTAGGAATATTCTTCAAACCATCTCTAACCCTATGGGGATATATCCCCCACACCTTTTTTCTTTATTTTTTTTCTTTTTATCTTTTTTTCAGTCATCTGTCAACCAGCACCCCTGAGTTCTTTTGCACTGGGCCATTTTCCAGCCAGTCCTTCCCCAGCCTGTAACATGGCATGGGGTTTGACCCAAGTGCAGGGCGTGGCACATGGCTTTGTTGACCTTCAAACAGCTGGCCTCAGCCCATCGATCCAGCCTGTCCAGATCCCTCTGCAGAGCCTTCCTGCCCTTCAGCAGGTCAACACTCCCACCCAAGTTGGTGCCGTCTGTGAACTTAAAGAGAAGGTTTTTGTCTCTAAAATGGAGAGACATGGGTAGACCACTCAGTAGATAAGGAATTGGCTGGATAGTTGCCCTCAAAGACATTACAATCAATAGCTCCATGTCCAAGAGGAGACCAGTGATGAGTGGTGTCCCTCAGAGGTCCACCAGTGCTATTTAACATCTTTGTCCAGGGCATGACAGTGGGATTGAGCACTTCATCAGCAACTTCATAGATGACACCAAGCTGTGTAGTGCAGCTGACACACCAGAGGGACAGGATACCATCCAGAGGCAAATTGACTGGATTTTAGTGCTGGACTTTGTGTGAACCTCAAGTTCAGCAAGACCAAGTCTTGCATGAGTCAGGGCAATCCCAGACATGGATATAGGCGGGGTGGGTTGTGAGTGATCTCACATGGAGTAAAAGCAACTCTATGGAGAAGGACTTGAGGGTATTGCAGGATGAAAAACTTAATGTGAGACAGCAATGTGCATTCATAACCCAGAAAACCAAACGTGTCATAGGCTGCATCCAGAGCAGCGTGGGCAGCAGGGGAGGGAGGGGATTCTGCCCCTCTGCCCTGCTCTGGTGAGAGCCCACCTGGAACCCTGCATCCAGCTCTGGGGTCTCCAACAAAAGAAAGACATGGACGCGCTCAAGCAAGTCTGGAGGAGGGTCATGAGGATGATCAGTGTGCTGGAGCACCTTCCATATGAGGAGGCTTAGAGAAAAGAAGGGACAGGGAGGTCTTATAGCAACCTTATAGTACTGAAAGGAGGCCTACCACAAAGATGAGGAGGGACTCTTTATTGCAAGGAGTGTAGCACTAAGATAAAGATAACAGTTCTAAACTGGAAGAGGGAAGATTAATTGTCACATTGGTCTGTTTCTTTAATAAGATCATTTGCATCATAATAAGTTTATGGAAGGATGCAAGAAAACATCAACAACTAAACAAAAAAAAAAATCAACTGCTTGGAAGTCCTAAGACAAACAACACATCCAAATGTTGAATGATCACAGCATTTCCTCTAGAGTCTAAAAAAACAGCCTCAAGCTGGCAAATTTGATACTACAATTAGAAATAGTTCACACAACTTCATATGAAGCTAAATTATATTTAGCTTGAAAATAAAATTAACTGAATATGTAGGCAACCCCATTCAGCTTTTCTAGATAATACTTTTAGAATTATTTTGGATATTTCCTTTTCTTTAAAAAGGTAACAGAGAATTTCCAATATTTCAGAAGCCAGAATTTTACCAAAAATTCATGTCCAAACTGCAGCACATAAAAAAAGATTTTGCTATTGGTTTTGATCTCTATGTTTCAAATTCACCAAAGTCCAAAAATCTCTGTTCAAATGCCTTTGCAACAAAATTTTAGTCTAGTTCAAGATGTGCGTAGATGCTTTAATAAATCACAGATTACAAAAGATGGAAAAAATTAAGCAAAAAAATCTCTGTCATGATGACTAGCAAATTTTGGCAAGAGAAGCCCTCATTCAAAGAAAGTAAAAGCAATTCATCTTGCCATTAGATTCTGCATTTCTGTTCCTGTCTTCTACAAATTTTCATTAGAAATACAGGAACATTGCCAAGAATTTTCATATGAAAGTTTGTAAAAAAATAATGCATAAGTTTTTCTTAGGGTTTTTTGTTTGGTTGTTTGGTTGGTTTGGTTTGGTTTTTTCCAGACTTTTAGAGCCAAGTTTTGGATTAAGACTGGATTTCAGTAAGCATGATGAAATTTCAACTTCCTTTTCCTTCCAATCAATGTAATAAAGTGATACAAAATAATATGCTGTAGTCTGTTTTTTCCTCCTTTGTCATAAGAAACACTGAAAGGGAAACTTCTACTAAGATGTTTAAATGTTTGATAAGTACTTTTCACATGGCTCTACTTATCATTGGTCTTAGGAGGAGTTGATTTTTTACACAAATTAGTTATTGCTTTGATGTGTTGATCTGGCATAACAGAGGATTTTACATTTGTTCTTCTGTTCAGTAGGAATGGTCTCACATTTATCATGAACATATGATTAAATCTAACCTTTAATCTATTTAGCAAAATTTGTGATTCTGGATAAAACTTTTTGAGAATGAAATGCAACAGAGTTGGCAGTGAGAAAAAGATAATCAAGGGAAAACAATATTCAGTTAAATGTGATCTCTTTTGTAAAATTAATGCTCATGAATTTTTCATTTTGTTTCTTCTTTTTGTCCTCCTCTTCCACTCACCCTGTGCATGTTTCACACAGTGTTAAAGATTACTCTATAACTTTAGGCACAATTTATTTTAAAAAATCAATAATAGCAGAGAAATTAATCTATGTGAAGAAATTTGAAATGTGCTAATTCAACAAAATATTCACAAGGTGAAGATAAAGTCACTGTCCTTCAGTGCAGGAACTTCAGGCAAAATAAAAAAAAATAGCAATTAAATAAAAATAAAAGCACATGCTCCATGATCCTTTTCTAACAGCAGCCATTATGAGAAATTCAGCACAAATGAAATGTGATCAGGCCTGCAAAGAGATAGTTATAGGCTGTTACTGTCATGTGTTCAGTGCACCAAATATATTTTCAGCAAGTTAAGATTTCTACTAATGTAAATCATCAACCCCTGATGAATATAGCCACATAAATGGACTAATTAAAAATAAACTTAGTTTGAAAAACATTTTAATTGACAAAAATGGGTTGAGAAATGACAACCCATTGCTGGGATACTTTTCCCTTTAGGTCAATAATTTGGATGCTTTGCCTTAATGTAATGAAGGAAGTTACAGTGCTTTACATCAGCTGAGGACCTTGACTGCAGTGTTAAGTGGGAGTAGAACCATACTTCCCAAAATCCAAGCCCTTAGGGAAAAACACTCTCTGATAAAAATCATTCAGATGTGTAAGAGGTTTAAAAATATATCTAAATTAGAGTTTTCTGTTATGATACCAGAGTTTTATGTCTGAAGGAGCTCATAAACAAGGAAAATGTTTACAACTAAGTTTCATTGTCTAGGCATGAAACAACCAGATTATCACCTGTTCAAGCTGCTTAAACTTGCTTAAAATATTTTCCTGGCTCAGGCCAATCTTAACCGGTTCTGTGTTATTTCTTGGGCAGTGCTATCTCCCAGGATAAACCTCACAAATAGCTAATGTACAGTGTGGCTTGAATTAAATCTCCTGTAAAAAGATTCAGTTTTTCTGAGGCTTTCTTTCCTTTACCTTTGCCTAACTGCTTAAAATTCCTGTCTATACATTTTACTGTTGTAATTATTTCAGCCTTCTGTTCCCTGTAATACGTAAAAGGCAATTATCTTATCCAACTGTTCTTGTCAGCATACGTGTGCATGCGTGTGTGTGCATGCATGAGTCTCTGTCTCTCTGTAGCCACTCTAAGACAGGCAAATCCCCCAGAGAGAACAAAAACTGGAGCTCAACACAGAAGCACAAAACAAAAATCCATTTGCTTTAAATCACAGACAACCACTTGCTAGAAGTGCAGCAGATGTACCTAGCAGGCTGTGATCATTAAGTTCCATAAGTAATGAAAATCTGTTAGCACAGTCGTACAGAGGAGAAATCACCAGCATCTTTCCATCTCATACCACACTCTTACCCTCCTGTACAGAACAGATGTGCTTCCTCACCCCTACTTACTGTGACCAGTCCAGATTTCTCATGAAAGTGCCCCGGGAAATGAATTATGTTTGGTCTCGCAAGTCTAAGGATTACTTTTATCGCAGATGTCTTTGAAATGAATGTAGAATGAACAGTTCATACACAAAATATGCAATCATTTTAGTTTACATTCGCTCTTTAGACAAATAGGAATAATTTCACTTAATTTCTAGTCTCTGTCTTGAAATGGGCTCTGATACCCAGACTCCTCGTTTGACATTTTTAGAAATCCTTTGAAAAATCTGAGTCACCATTACAGCAGCGCAACCCCAAGGAACACTTTCAATTCAAGATATTGTCTCAGATATTGTGATTTTTCATGCAAAATACACATATACTAGAATAAAAAATTTCCTTTTGTGGAGAACAAAAGTAATAAAGAGGTTGCTACACATTTACCTCTTCAGTCCCTTTCTAAATGGACCCAGAAGAGGCATCCATTATGAGTGTGGATACTTAGAGAAACACTGTGTATTTAGTTATCTTCTAAGCACACATACATAGAGTGTTCTTCACATTCAGAGACTGGATGAATCAAGAGTGCATTGCAGGAGCAGTGCTGCTAGTAAAGATTATCTTTCATACTAAGTCCTGTTGTCATTGTTACTAAGAAATTTTGAAAGGCTGTGGTGAACAGCAGGAGCTGAAATAAAGCTCATAGCTAGTAGTACAGGGAAGATAATTGTCCCAAGATTTAACCTCATCTTTTAACCTGCAAGACCAGAATAATATAAGTAAAGCTCTACTATCTGAAATTTCTTTTTGTTCACTTTTAAAGTTTCACCCATTTCCACTTAAAGTTTCACCCATTACTAGTGTAATAGGTGCATAACTCTTCCAGCTCTATGCAAATCACTGCAAAGAAAGCGTGTGAAGAGACTACTATCATGGAAAACTCAAATTTTCAAGGGAAAACTAAGGAATTTCCATTATGCTCAAGCAAATTTAACCAAATGAAAGCATTGCCTAAGTAATGTTTGAATAGCATATAAATTAAACTATGAAAGACTCTAGTCACACATTTTAATTGCTAAAATACATCAAGGGAGTTAAATTAGATGAGGAAGGACCCTTGGAAGGATGATAATATCTCTCATGGGCAATACTGATAGCTAAGAATACAACAGCAATTCCTCTTAAACCTCTCAGAAGAACAAAGTTCAGATAGAGATATAAGAAATAAACTAATTTTATGTATATAAGAAGATCTTAAACATGGCACAGATATGCACTACCTGTAATGGGTAAAATTACCTGTAACATAAACCTCAGTTTTACATTACATTTCAGCTGGAGCAGAAGGCTGAAATTCAAACACTGGTCTGATGATATTCTAAGAAAAAATAGTAATTTTTTTTTTATTTGGTGGATATTTCCAGTGGCAAAATCCAACTGATTATATTAATTACTACCTAAAAAAAGCTGCTGTGTAGACTTCTTTGTCTTTATAGCCATCCAGTCCAAGATTAAGATAAAAGGTAGTAGAAAGGTAATGAAAAATGAAACTATTACAAAAGACACAAGTAACCTAAAATGCAAAAATGAAGTGATGGAGATAAACAGAAATTTCTAGAAATAGTTAACATAACACAGGATGTTTATTACACAAGACCAAATAGATACAGGAGCTATAAAAAGAACATTTCTATTAATCTAAAGACTTTGCACAACATTGGATAAGATTAATACTTAAAATCGGATCACTTTGAAAAGAAACCATCATATAGATCTGTGGGTTCCTCCAGAAAGGAAAAAAACATTCAGCTATTTGATTCAGTATGGGTGATTAAATCTGGGTGGAAGAAGATCACCTTTGGTTATGCATTAGGAAGAGTCTCCAGCTTCAGTAAAGTGTCACTCCCTCATCCTAAGCCATAATTCAGCCAAATAAAAATGCCCAGCCAAAGTGTTCTCTTATAATTATTTCTGTTTAAATTTGAGTGTGGTGTCCCCATATAAAAGTGTGGCTGTAGGCACAAATGTGGAATCAAATATGCATCAGTCTGTAAATTACTATCATCATATTCTGTAACATGGTTGCTGAAATCCATACAAAAACAAGCTACATTTTTTTACATTTAAATGCAAATGCTAAGGTCACAAGGCTTATTGTCTACTTGCTTGTGAAGGAATTATATTCATTACAAACAAGAGAGAAAAATTATAAATTATAAAGCTTGGCTATCTCATATTTGCAAAGCACTGCAGTTCCATCATACCATTTACAACAGTAAGTAATCTGAATCATGATGTCCACACCTGCTTTATGAGTTTCAGAGCCTATTTCGTCTGATTGCTTTTCTATTCCTTACATCAGCTGTCCTACCAGGAAGATAGAGAGAGCTCCAGCAGCTCTCAAGGCATTGTCTGAATGGCAGCCTACAGTCAGAAAGCTTAAGCTGAATTTACCAAAAATTGCATACACATGTATTTTTCTTCTTCATATGCAAGATGTCATAGCAGGTTTTTTCAATTTCCTTTGCATTTATGGAGACTTGGGAAAGGTACTTTGCTGCTTAACTTCAGGAATGCTCTATGGTGCAAGGGGATCATGGATTAAACATAACAGCAAAGCCCGTTAATTTCAGGAATGCCAAGATGTGGATAAGTGTTTGGATGCGTGGTATGGCTGTGACATGGAAGTGTTACCACGGTAGTACTCAGGGACGGCACGCAGGAGTACCTGACAGCATAAATGTACTTCCATGAGAAGGCTTGGTTTGCGGTGTTTCTGACTAGTATGCTTGGAGTTTATACAATTCCCAGGGTTGTGTGACTGTTCCTGAGCTCCATTATGTGAAGGACACCACTGCTCTAACCCATGCGGGAGTGCAAAACATTTACAGAATGAGCTACAGGAACAAGACAGGAGAACAGTACAGGAGTGGAGATCACTTCTAGAGAGCTGCAGTGGATTGGGACTGGGGGAAGCTCCAGGCAATCACTTGATCAGGGTGTTGTGTTGGTCACACCTACTTCAAGACATGCTCTTACCCCACAACCCTTGCTAAAGATGTCTGGTCAGAACTGGGAAACTCTTCATCTCTTCCTACATCTGTTTCAGATTCGCTGTGCAATAGCAGGAGATGCTTTCATCAATCTGTGCACCAATTGTCTGATGCATCGTCTGTCCACATTTTAGAGATCAAGTTTCCATAATTCACAAAGACATTACAAAGGCAAATCCATGAGTATTTCTGAGACCATCAAATACTGCAGTTATGAATTTTCTAGTAATCATAACACAAGACTGGGGTTTGCATCTGCTGACCCAGTTGAGTATAGCAGCTGTGATGCACCTCATCTAGGTAAGTGCCAAGAAAATATTTGAAAGCATCCAAGGCCTTGAAGAATGTATCTCTATTGCTTATATGCTTTTTTGGTTTTTGCATACAATGGCTTTAAAGTTTAATGGCTGCTAACAAGAAGAATTAACATGACACTTACACTGGAAAAGAGGAGATTAATTTATACTGTTGAAAAAAAATTTTCACTGTTTCTGAGATACAACCTCATCTCCTGCTTTTCCATCCCTCAGGGGAATATTTGTTTTTGTCAGGAGTCAAAACGGAAAGACAAAAAATGAGGAGACATTATACCATAGATTTTATATCAGAGGAGATTTCTTACACAACCCAGGAGTCACTGAGTTAAGAAATTGGAATAGTCAGCCCCTCATCACCAAAAGAACCTTCAGCAGAAAGGCAACTGGTCACCATGTATCCTGAGTGAATTGCTTTATGCACAGACACCATGTAGGCCAATTGGGAAGGCTTAAATGTAGGACCAAAGCTGAAAGCCATAAAGTGAAAGTGACAGTAAGCAACTCAAATCCTCCTGTGAACTTTATGCTGTCCTTAACTACCACTGAGATGTGGATAATTAATTATCTGGCCCACTTAAGTGTCTCAGAATAATATGTACCAAATGTAGCACTACTTTTATGGAGCTCTCCTTCATCCTTTCTTGGTCACTCTTCAGCTTTTATGTTTGAGACACTACTCTAATTCTTTTTTCTTTGATGCAGTTGCATCAAATGCAAGATAAGTATTGAACTTTAAAATTACATAGGTAGATTACCTCTTAGGTAAAGCAGGTTCTATATCTGGAATCAACAGGGAATCCTACCCTGGAAGATGCACTTAAGTTTCATATTGTTGTAAGCTGTGACATATTTCTTAAGTACTTAAAACTAGTATAGTTTTAAGTAACTACAATAATAAACTACTTAAAACTGTACTAGTTTCTTATTGTAGTTTCTTATTGTAGTTACTGCTTTTATACTCAAGGTCTCTCTTTGAAACCCCTTTTAGATAGTGAGAAATACCAACAGTCTGGGCCCCAGACCATTTCTCTAATTTGTATATTAGTTCTCTACCCTGAAATGTGGAGCTGATCAACAGAAAAGGCATTCAATGTGGTCTGTCACTGGCTTGGTGTTATGAAATAAATTTAAAAGTATTTGCAAATTAAACTTTGACCCTCTGTCTCTTTTCTCCTTTTCTACTGAATGGAAATGGGTGCAAATTGAAACTTTATTTCAAAACTCCAAATCCTATATTTGAATAGAGATCTTAGAATACATTTTCGTATTAGGTCTCAACGAACTTGATTTTTGCATGTCTTTGGGGATGTCAAGCCAAACTGTATGCAATATCCTGTGGAAAAATTTTTATGTAGAATGGCAAAATTTTTGCACTCAGCCATTATTTATTAAAACACTTTCTGAAAGAGAAGTATAGCAACTTCACATCTGCTTGGCACTTTATAATTTAATTATACTGATAATACAGTTCATAATATGTTACTGATGTTCTTCAGGATGAAAACTCATGGCATCAGACTCCTATGCTTTCATGTGGTTTAGATTTTTAAAGAAAAAAAAAAGAGCAAAAAAGACAAGGAGACAAGGGAAAAAAGGAAAATACTAGAAGTCCCTCTCAGGGAAAAAGAACAATTTTTATGATTTTCTTCTCCTTTTTTTAAGTTATATCTTAAATCCTAGTGGGAGGTTGATCCTTTTGCACTGGAAAAATACTAACCTGAAAAAAACCCACTGCAGTATCCTACTCTTTATAGTCAGAAGGAGTTCACACACAGGAAAAAATTGCTTATGAAATCTGAATGTGTTTTCTTAAGCTTGGGAGAAATTAAAAATATATTCAAAGCAAACACACTCTGGAGGTTGAGAGACATAATTTCCAATGACTTTCAGTCTTCTGATATCTGGTGATTCAAGCCTGGAATATGGAGAAGAGGAATGCAGAAAGTGGCAAGGTTAACTTGCCATAACTTAAATCCCATAACTTAAATCTTTGTTAAACTAAACTAAATGAACCAATATGTTCCAAGCATTTTATATTTTTTTTAGTATGTGTAAACTAAAAGCACTAGAAATTAGGTCTCCCACCTAACACAGAAATCAATCAATTGCAGCCAGTTTAGTGCAAAGACAAGGAAGGTACTTCAGAAACAGTTTGAGTCTGATGGCTTTATAGTGGTACAACCTCTAAATAAAACAAATAAAACAAAGTGGCTCATCTACTGTTGTCAGACACAGATAAAATGCCAAAAGGCAAATCTCCTCAATTAGTAAATCAAGACTCTTTGTGATGATCTTACCAAACCACACACTAATATTTGTCACCTATTATGTCACCTGCCTGCAGAATAGTAACCCCACAGTTGCTGTTGAAGACCACACTCCTCTGACAGACAGATTTTTTCTAAGAAAATTAATTTTCCCCCTTCTTTACTTTAGCCATGAGCCCTTCTTTTGTCTTAAGTAGACATTTATTGGGCATCAAAGACAAAGCTGCAAATGAGAACACCAGAAAACACCAGAAATTGGATCCATCAGGTTTTGTCCATGGCATCTGTAAAATCTGATTGAAGGGCACACAAATAGCTAAGGCAGCATACAGGTAA
>VXBC01006895.1:159941-183743 GCA_013399945.1 Ploceus nigricollis | reverse complement strand
ATATTTATCAAGATGAATTGCAGATTCAAAAACTTCATTTTTACAGGAAAGGATTTTTTCAGGCATATGTGTAGAGACAGATAGATACGTGAAGATGTAGATATATACTAGTTTTTAGATGTAGATATATAATTTTTTTAAATTTTAAGTATAATTTAGAAAGACATAACAGTCTTTACTTTGGTACTGATTGAACTCTTCATTCTCTATTTATTAACCGGTGTATTTACACTCTTGATCTGTTTACAATCACTTGTGAATTGAACTTCAGTTCCATTAATGTGTCTGATAACTATGAAGACTGAAAAATCAGTCTACTTTAATAAAATTTATAGCTAAAAAAGACTGAACTACCCTTAATTATGAAATCGCCCTCACTGTTAAAAAAAATATTCTCATTTAGGTTTATGAGATGCATAAATTTGGGTATAAATAATGAGTTCTTCTTTTTGAACTTGTTTAACAAATACTTTCCCAAACTCCCCTGACTTCATAAAATACAAATTTCCATATTTAGATAAAATTACTTCTGGACATTCTTTTTAAAAATTACATATCTTTTAAGAATATTCTAGGGAGTTTCTAGGAACAGAAGTTGCTTGTTATTGTGAAAGTGAGAGAATTTTTTTTTTTTTTTGTTTCAGAGTGTTCTTCCTTTGCTAAGCAAAGCTGCTTATTGTCCCCAAGAGAGAACATAATTATTTGCTTAAAAAAGATTGTACATTAATCCCTTTTCCTACAATATCCATAAGTAATTTATAAGTGCTTATTTCAAACTGAGGAGTTTGACAGTGCCCCTAGTGAATCTTGATATACATGCCTTACAATTCATACACAAATGATACTACATGAAATATTCATTAGGAATACTCTAAATTATGTACCAAACAACGAGGGTACTGTCATTGTCACACTTTTCATCTGGTAAATATCCCAGTGGGCACAATGAATTCACTTATATCTCACAAAGAGTTTCCCAACATGTTTCAATTATTTATCTTGTGTCTACAATCTTCCATGTGCACATTCATGTTTTTGTTTTTCAGGCTTTTCTGAAACAGACTCTCACATTCAATGCAGTAAAATGCAGAAAACCTATAAAGAAAAGCATTAGCTTATACTTATCCAAAGTGAAATACATTTCAAAGTAGTTTGTGTGTTTAGACTGCTTTGATATCTGGTCACAGCATAAACAGAATAGACTTCAAGAAGAAATTGTTAAGTGTTTTTAAAACCTTCAGAGGATTTCCCCATTAATTTAAAGCAAAGCACACAGGTAAGAAAATGTGGGAAAACGGATCTCTACCAAGTTTACAACAGGCAGACATCATATGATGTTAAGAAGCAACAGGTCTGTCATGTGATGAGATGAATGGTGTCATTTGTAACTTCTTGAAAGGCAGATGGGGAGCACATGGCACTTCCTTGACACATGATGCTAAATGACACTTATCACTTAAAATAAGTAGCTAGAATTCTCAGACATAATATATCCACTTGGAAAGTACCCAGAACACTGCTAATTTCTTACAAATATTTAACATCTTCTGACATGTCACATTTCATTATTCAATAATATAAACTAGCATAAACCTAATTTTTAAAAATAAATTTAATAAAAACTTAAATTCCTCTACCCACACTTTTTAGTGCCTTAAGCTACTTTTAAAGCAGAGATGGCTTGTAGGTAGATTATGGAGGCACTGAGGATCCTGTATGATAGAAGAGAGAAGGCCTGTAAGAAGCAGCTTTTCTAATTTACATTTCTCTTAACCCAATGGTATGCAAAAATAATATGTAAGGACAGAAGGTCAGGCTTGAACCTTCCTGGGCTGATGATAAAGCTAAGGAGAGAATACAGACTATGACACTATACTACCAAAAGAAAATTCTGTTTTAATTCTCTTGTTTACCAAGGGTTCCAGGGGATGTGGTGGCTTAAATGGTCCCCCTCCCTAGTTTGGTTAGGCACCCCTGCTACTGCTCCACAGCTGATTGTCCTCACTGTTGATACAACTGTGAGGATGCTGGATTTCAAAAAACCTGTTTATTTTCAGTGAAGAAGGAAATGTCTAACCAGGAGTATCTTCCCAGTGCAACACCATGAATAGAAGTTCAGGTAGCACAGTTGTGGTGAAAAAACCCATAAAAACAGAGCAACCAGAGACAGTGAAATGGTAGGTGAGTTTCACTGCAAAGTTTGCATGGACACTGCATGCAGAGTTTATGAATGTTAAATTTTGACAATTTTGGAGAAAATCATGCCTGTTTAAATATTAAAAGGAAGGAAAAATAAAACTTTCTTATGTAACAAAAATTATATTAATAAAAAACATAAATCCAAAGTCTACAGAAACTTTAGTTAGCATAATCAATTTTAAAAAAGTCTAAAAATGAATTATGTTGCTATATCTGCATGGCTGTTAACCTTTTCTGATTCGTAGACTCTTGGATGCTTAAATTTCCCTAAAAAAATTACATAGACAAACTTCTTAACCACATTTTGTGGACATTTTAAAGGAATATATTTATAGAGAAAAGAAAGTTGAAAACTTTGAGTTTAGTGATATTGGCATTTTCTTTCCAAATCTTTTCAAATTGAATAAAATACATGTTTAGTAAGACAAACTCCTGACCTTCATGCAAATGGAGAACCAACAATATATAATTTGTTTCTGAGCTATAGCTGAAAAAACATAACATTTTATTAACAAACTCTGTTAACAAAATCTGTGTTTGCAGATTCTCTCTTTCAAATACTACTTCTACCCTCACTCTATATTCCTGTTAGGAAGATGAGACATCTCAAGAAGGTAAGTGATATATAGAAGGTTTTGTTGTCTCTTTCTGTACTCCCTTTTTTTTTTTTTGAAACTAATTACTCCCACTTGCAGCATCCTGGGCAAAGCACCTTGGCATTGTATGTTTACTAGAAAGAAGGGGCAAAAAAATGCAATTAAATTTCAGGTGGAAATGCTCCCTTTTTTGTAACACTTTACTGCTTAACACACATTGTGGCTATTGATCAGCTTGTCTAAGTTTAAGCTTAAAGTTAGGCTATAAAATGACACTTTTAGGAAGCTCTTTCCTAGATTATTAAAGCTTGCAAAAAGACGATTGTAATGCAGATGATGAGTGGTTTTTTTAGGTAAAACAATGTTATGATACAATTGTATGGGTCTTTTTATTTTAAAGGAAACAGCTAATTATTTAATATTAGATTGAATTAGTGTGTTTGTGCATATATTAATAAACCCTCTGCTATAAACTCCACTGAGTTTCACCAACTGATGACAAAGAATTCTGGGCTCTGTAATCATTTCTGTCACTGATTTCCTATGAAACTTTGTGAGCAGGCTGATGTAAGGATTTAAATTATCATTTAGCCTGGTAGCTAATGCTTTTTTCTTCTGACAGAGAGCATGGTGGTTTACAGAGTTCATCTGTAGCCCTTTGAGGAGCCCTAAACAGAAGGTATGTGGGTAGCTTCTGGCTGGTCCTACTTTAATTTGGTGACAGTGCTAGCTTAGGCACTGCCTGCCCCCATTCATTTTTGCTCCCATTTCATCCCTTAATAAAGCAGGCAAAATGTCTGCGAATTTGCCCAGTAGATTGTTAGACTGGTCCAGTTTTGGTTTTGAATTCTCTAGTTTCCCAGTGGCCTTCTCCACAAACACAGTGCAGCCACTGCCACTCAGAAGCACAGTTAACCAGGTTTCTCAGGGTAATTGCTGAGTGATTAAAGTAGTTAAGTGCCAAATTTCTATTTTAATGGAAAATGTCATACCACTAGCCCCAAAAAATTCTTCCAATTCTGTTAGTGGAGCATTTCTGAGTCCATGAGGGGACATGAGCTTAGAGAAGACAATTGAGTGATTTATTTTGAATATGCATTTCATAGAAAAATAGAATCCTACAATGGATTGGGTTGAAAGGAATCTTTATCTAGATTATCTGATTTCAACCCCCCATGCCATTGGTAGGGATGCCATTCAATAGATCAGGTTGCTTGGGGTCCCTTACAACCTGGCCTTGAACTCATCCAGGAATTGGGCATCCACAACTTCTCTGGCCAACCTGTTCCAGTGCCTCATCAACCTCTGAGTGAAGAATTTCTCCCTAACATCTTATCTAAACATGCTCTCTTTCAGTTTAAAATCATTTCCCCTTCTCCTGCCACTGTCTGTCTGTATAAAAGTCCCTCTCCCTCTTTTTTCATAAGCTCCTTTAAGGTACTGAAAGCCTGCAATGAGGAATAAGGTCTCCTTGCAGCCTTCTCTTTTCCAGGCTAGGACAACCCCAGCTCTCTTAGCCTGTCTTCATAGGAGAGATACTTCAGGCCTCTGATGACCTTTGTGCCCCCTTCTCTGGGTCTGCTCTAGCAGATCCTTGTTCTAGAGCTGCATGCAGCCCTCCAGGTCTCACAAAGACAAGTAGTGAGATAGAGTCATCTCCCTCGTTGTGTTGGCCACACCTCCTCTGAATGTGGTGGGCCTTCTGGGCAGTATGCACACTTGGCTGGTTCATGTTCACCTTTCAACCCACAAGAACCCCTAAGTCCTTCTTGGCAGGGCTTCTCTTAAGGACTTCTCACAGTCTGTACTCATGTCTGGGATTTTCCTGACACAAGTGCAGCAACTTACACTTAGACTTGGTGAACTTCATGAGGTTCTCCAACTTCTCAAGTCTGTCTAGGGTTGTCTGCATGGCATCCCATCGTTCTTTTGTGTCAACTGAACAGTTTGGTTTCATGCTATCTGCAAACTTGCTGGGGGTGCACTCATTCCCATGGTCTATGAATGATGAATGATGATATTTAAGAACACTGTGCCCAGCACAGAGCCCTGAGGGACAACACTCATCACCAGCTGCCACTTGAACATAAAGTCATTGACTACACTCTCGGTCCATCCAGCCCATTGCTTTTCCATTGAATACTCCATTCATCAAATCCACGTCTCTCAAATTTGGGGATAAGGATATCATTTGAAATCATACCAAAGGCCTTATAGAAGTCCAGGTAATGGCATCAGTTGATCTTCTCTCGTCTCCCATTAAAAGACCACCAGGTTGGTCAGGCATGATTTGCCCCTAGTAAAGCAGTGCTGGCTGTCTTGGATCACCTTCTTGTCTTCTATATGCCTTAGAATATCTTGGAGGATCTGCTTCATGGTTTTCCTAGGTGAGGCTCACTGGTCCATAGTTCCCTTGATCTTCCATTCTCCCCTTTTTAAAAATAGGAGCAACATTTCCTTTCTCTCAGTCACCTGAGACTTCACCTGACCACCATGACTTTTCAAATATGATGGAGAGTTGTTTGGCAACAACATCAGCCAGTTCCCTCAGGAATACATGTCCTCCAATCCCATGGACTTGTGGCTATCCAGTTTCATCAGCTGATCCTGAAACTGTGGCTTGTTTACAGTGGGAAGGACTTCCTCCATATCTACTCAGATGTCTGGGGACTTGACAGATATGGAAAGCCTGACTGCCACTGAAGACTGAGGTGAAGAACTCATTGAGCACCTCCACCTCTTTCATATCCATCACCACCAGTTCACCCCTGCTTATTTGAGGAATACACTCTCCTTGGCCTTTCTTTTCTGACTATAAACTTATAGAATCCTTTTTTGTTCACGTCCCTTTCCAAGTTATTGCCCAGCTTTGCCGTGTCTTTCCTGACCTCTTCCCTACATGTTCAAACCAAATCCCTGTACTCTCCCAAGGTCACCTCTCCCTGCTTCCTCTGTCTGTGCATTTTTTTCTTACTTCTCAGTTTAAGGAGCTGATCTTTGCTCAGCCATGCCTATTTTTGACTTGCCTTGCTCAAATTCCTACACATTCCTCCACACCTAAACATTATGATATGACCATATTTTGTAAATTAAAGCTTATTTTATTTTGTTTTATTTTATTTTTGAAACAATGAAGTCTAAGAACTATGAAAATAACTACAATCAAAAGTTCAATGAAAAAACATCTACTGCTTTCACACCTTTTTTCACATCTTTGGGCCCAGTCTTGCACTTTGTACCTGAATGAAATTGCCCATCACATAGGACAAAACTCTCTAATGTCAACAAAGTTAACCTGCTTGACATTTTTTCAGACAAAATGTCTGACTTCTCAAAAGTCAACTGATTTCAGTTCTTAAACAGAACAACTGCTTCCTTCACCTGATTTCAAGAGGAACTTTGCCAGCAAAAAACCTGCACAAGTGGCCCCATTGTGTCTACTTGCCCTTGAATGATTGCTGCTTAGCAGTTTCTCTTAAGAAAACTGTGCATAATCAAAGTTAGACAATGGGAAAAACAATGAACGTGAATGACTCTTGGATCTCTGAGAGCCTTTCTTATGCTGCCACCAATGTACACAAGAAAGGAGCTATATATGGGACCGTATGAGGTGATCAAAACATTAACCAGACATTGTAACAATTTTTCAATATTCTCAGCCCCGAGTGTGTGTTTGAAAGAAATGTGCTACTTGGAGCAAAGCCACTTTTTAGTGTGCATGCCCTGTATCTTTGCTTACTCATGGCGGTGGTGGTGACAGAAGTGCTGACGCCGGTCCCAGAAGCAGCACTAGAAATACCTCCCTCCCCTTCCTTGCATTCAAAGCTAACCCAGAGACCTGTGAAAGAGAGATGTGTACTTTTATAGCCGCTTCTGTGTCCAGAAACTAGCACTGAAATGCATAGTTTTATGGTTAGCTTTCCTAAAAATACACTTTAACTGATAATTAAGTCATAAATATTTGAGGGCCAGGTTGCGATACTGTTCCACGACAGACGGCGCAGCCGAGGTTGTGTGCGCCCTGCTCCTGGGGGGCATGACTGTGCCTGGGCTCTCCTGGGAGGGACCCCGGCTGGCTGGGAGCCCAGCCCTAAGGGGTTGCAATCCTTTGTTGTGGCCCTCTGGGATACCTCACTTTTCCTGAGCTCTCTGAGCGTGCCATGAGCTAGGCTGTAAACTCTCACCCTGGCTATGCTGCAGATCTACCTGCTCCCAGGTGCTGCAGGCAACTCAACATTTGAACACACGCACAGCCAAGCATACTGCCCCAGCTCAGGGCTGTGTGCATCACTGCTTCCATTGGGAAAATCATCGTTATTCACACAGCTTAAACTCCCACATTCTTCATCTTATTTACAGGGTGATATTTATTTATAGCTGTTTCATGAGGTATAATATGCTACAAAGCATAGCTATGTTTGTGGGTATACGCCTGCCTGCCTGTGTACATATACAAATCAAATTATTAAAATCCTATCTGGTAAGTATGTGAGATTATATTCAACCCATTAACTGAATCTGAAATACTTTTAAAAATAAATAACATTTTCTGTAAGGAAAATTACTAAGTGGGGATTACTGGAGGCATACTACACAGTGTACTTGGTGATATCTGAGTCAGGTTTATTAAGAATGCTGTTTGTTAGGCAGTCTTTATAAACACAGTATGCTTTAGCTGCTGACCTACTAATTGCTAGGTCATGTATCTCGTTGTTAGTCAGGGTGATTTTCGTTCAGGTGATCTGTACAAAATAGCTGTTCATGAGATCTAACAAGATCAAAAAACTTTGTGGAACGACCTTAAATCAGAAAATACTGTATATCACCATGCCATGTGGGTACTTTGAGGTACTGCTTTCAAAAATGGGGCTAAATAAATAATTGACTGATACTACTACTGCAAGTACTATTACTGATAATGATAATCAGCATTAATGATAAACCTGATACACCGTTTACTGTGTGTTAGTCACAGTCTCGTGATTTATAGAGATATTTTTTGCTATGGTTTGACAAGGATTAGGAGATAAATCCAAATGAGAATTTTTTTTTCTAATATCTCATAAAAACTATCTCTTACTGAAGTTTGAAGTATTGCCTGAGAGTAGTCTCTGCCTGTAATGCGAAGAGAGTAAAGAACTTTTAAAACTGAGGTAAAAATTTCATTTGTGAAATGTGTATTTAGTTCATTAAAAATTAAGCTCTCCATCACTGCTGTTACAAAAATGAAGTACAATGTAAGCAGAATTCTCTCTAAATTATTGTATGCATGTGATACAAACACAACAATTAAATACAAGGATAAATGACTACTGGCACTGTTGATTGCATAGCCAGGTGCTAGCAAGCAGAAAATCTACAGACAAATTTGCATTTTTTTCCTTCTGGCTCCAAATTAAAAGGACTGTGAAAAAGTGTGGCTGTGAGCAAATCTAACCATTTTCATGACCGTCAGTGGCACAGTCTCTGAGAACTTCTCAGTGTCTTGTCATAGTTCAATTTATTTTTCCCCATAACACTCTTTTGGTAAATTTCAGAAGGACTAACTGTGCGCATCAAGGCATATTTAGTCTGGTGCAGTACAAATGAGACACCCTCTGTTCTTTTTCAAACATAGCAGAAGCCTGTGTCCCAGGCTAGGCATGTAAGTCTCTCGGCTTGGCACAAAGAAGTGCAGCATCCAAGAACCATGGCAACCTTGCCTATTTACCTTTTTTCACTCATTCACAAACCCTTGGAGTTTAGTGCAAAGTCTCTCCTTTAACACTGTTCGTGTAGGCAGAGAGAAACTAACAATGAAAAAATGGAAGTTGGATTAGGGTGGAAACGTCAATTGATTCTTTAAACAGAAAGCCAGGGAAAGGAAGAGGGCCACACACTCAAAATGTTAGGTCACGCAGTTGCAATAAGCTTTTCCATCAAATTATTCAGATATGCTGAAATTTATTGTAATATGATGACTAGCTACTGAATATAGATATTATTCAAACTTTTATTTAGATACTATTTTTAATTTTCTGATCTGATTGTATCCATATGTCAGGGATACATCAAAAGCACCACACTGATGTCAGAAGGAAAACACATAATTTTTTTTGTGAGATCTCAAATTGACAATAGAGAAAATATTGGTGCAAATGAAAATATAAATTGAAAATTAACATAGGTCAGGATCTTGTCGCTCATACATTGTAAAATTAACTTATAAAGCCATTTCAGGAGTGACCTACATATCAAGCCAAATACAGCTCTAAATGCTCCCATCTAATCCCTAACAGGGAAGCCAGAGTAGCTGGCATTTTACAACAGTCACTACATGGTATTATTGGCAGCAGTTCTACAAGCAGCACATATTAGACTAATTGCCATTAAACTATATTAGTTTCTGTTGGTTTCCTGGCTAAAAGTTCAGAAGATCTTACCTTTTTCCATGTGATGTGCTTGCCAGGTTTTACAGAAGTCTCAGGACTTCATAAGTAATATAACGCCTTGTGTGATGTAATTTCAATACAGCAATTGTTTATCACAGAAATGATCCTCAACCTGGCTCTGATCTAAGAAACTTTTGTGAATGCCACTTTGCCCTTGCCCACCTGTTTTATGTTTCTCCTCCTCCCCTTATCTACCTTTTCCACACAACAAGACAATCCAAAGCGTGGGCCATTTAAGTGTCACCAGGTCTGCAAGGTTCGAAAAGCTCTGCCAGTTAACATAAAACAAAATCACTGTTGGTTCCATGGAATCACATTTCTCCACCACAAAGAAAAATGAGAGGAGAGGAAAGGTAGCTTTAGAGTGGGGGTTTGAATGAGGACACTTTGTGAATGTGAATGGTAACTCTACATTCTTTGTTATTTTAACAGGCTGTGTCTGTTCTCCTTGAAAGAAATTGCATAAGAGAAGATTGGATTAAGTAGTTTTTATTTTATTTCAATGCACTTGTGCACTTTTACAAAGATCAACTTACTTAGCCATGTAATAAACTCTTGTTTTACAATAGTAGTAATGCATATTATACCACTGCAGGTATCTGTAAAGCAGGGAATCAGAGCAGGGAAACAAAACATTTGTTTCTTTGGTGAATGAAGCATATATCATTACCTTCAGTCAGTATGTCAGATATAACTTGAAACTTTGCAAGCTAGTCAGAACAATGCACAGGTGCCAGTTAATCAGCTTTGAGCAATTGTACCTATTCGGATCACTACCTAATTCTTTGCAATTAAACATTTGATAGGTCAGTGTTTATGATAAAAATCCTGACATTTTCTAAGAGCAAAAATCATTTTCGATCTACCTAATGCATAACAAAATCCAACTTTTAGTGGTCAAACACCTCCTCATTAGAGACATTTGCAATTTTGCACAAGCATAATCTGCAGAAAGAAGTATAAATACTTTAAAATATGAAAATCATCTGTATTGTTATTAAATTGTGAAAAATTACATCTTGTAAAGAACTTTAATCTTTCACCAAATTCTAAAACCTTTATTAAGTCTTTTACTATTTTAAAGTTTCTACTGTGTTTCTTTTATTTCTGGCTCCGTCTGAACTGGTTTCAGTAGAAACAGGCTATGGAAAGTTATAATTTCAATATATTGCAAATGAATTTTACCAATGTAATGTATTGGCTATAGAGTACAACGAAAGAAGGTGGCCAAGAAACCATATATATGTCAGTACTATAAGGAGCTTAGAGAAATAAGAAGGTATTAGAAGGTAAGAAAATAATTCTGGATAAAGCATATATGCCTAAAGAAAAAGAAATAAGGTTTAGTAAGTCTTATTGATGTCCCATTTTAGAAAGATGAATGGAGGTTTTCAAGTTTTCAAGTCTTCAAGTTTTCTGTTATCTATCCTTTGTCTTTTTTGGTGGGGATTTTTGGGGTTTTTTGGGGGTTTTTTTGTAGGTTTTTTTGTTGTTTGTTTTTTGTTTTGTTTTGTTTTCTGAGAATAAAACTCTTTCCTTTGGAATCAGAAATACCTACAGAATTTTAACCTTTTCAAGTAAACATTAAGAAGTGCCTAATACTGTTTAATAATTTCCTTTGACAGAACAGAAAACTTAAATCAAATTGAGTTTCACTGAAAATATTCTGAACCATCCACAAGAAGGTTATCATAGAGTAAATTGCTCGGATAATTACCACACAAGAATTGATGAATGAAATAAGAATGAGAAATTCCAGGATGATATGTAAAGGACTGTTGTAATAGACAAAATGATGTCACTATGAACAGGAAAAGGAGAGAAAAGGAGCAAAAATCTTGCACTTTACAGGAAAAAACATTAAAGGAAGTTAATTTGGTCTTCCACTAAATATGAGTTCTTCTGTGGAAAATGAACATGCAGACATTGATTGGAAATACTTTACATGAATCCTGGAAAATAATTTATAGGATCAAATAACATTAATCATGATAAATTTGCAGAGAAATAAATTATTAGGGGATATTGGAAGAGGGATTCTCACTGTTGAGGTGTTCTAGAAAGATAAGGTATCATAAAATCTTATGAAAAATATATTTGGGAAAATTTCCCAGCATAATAATGGATATTTTGAGAAATTCACATATTATGGAGAAGTATATATTCTGGATTCTATGGCTGAAGATGGATAAAATGCTTGTTCATGGGAAAGCACCAGACTTTATATGTTTACTTCCAGGAAGATGCAGCACAGAAAGAACATTCATATGCATTTCTCCACTTTTTGGGCATCTGCTGTAGTTCTGTCACTTCACTCTTAATCTGAAATGTTTTGTCAAGAGTATCTATGCACACAAGTTGGTCAGAGAATCCATTTATGGATTTCATAGAAATCAGTTTAGTTGCAAGAAATAAACCTTTCCACAGCAGGTTAATTCTAGGATAATTCATTTATTATATTTGAATTTTGAAAATTTCCAAAGTCTTCCAATAAATTAAAATATTTGAAATTAGTAGGAAAAAAATTTACATATGCATACAATTAAAATGATACGTAATACATATGAGACTATTTTAAGGATGTGTTAGTTTTATGAGTAGCAAAAACTGTCACAAAAATCATGACAAACTATTTAAAATGTCATTAGTGGATTAGAACCTGTTAATGTATTTGATGCAATAAGACGAGAAAGTATAACTACGTATTTGACTGTCTAAGGCTATAGCTAGGTTTTATTTCTTAAAAAAAATACATAGTGATGAGACTTAATAGAGAGACCATTCATTGATCATTTATAGAAGCAGCTACAACATGATTTTTTTCCTATTGATTGCTACAATTTCTTGTCTTTTAGTTGTGGTTCCCTTTCTGTGTGTTCTTGGAAAACATATTTTAGAATCATTTGCATATTCCTGTTAAGACATTCCTTGCCACAACAAGAGCCCAGGGTACTGGTAGAACATTTTGCCACCCCTGTTCTTACAACATATAATTTGTGTCACTTTCAAACTCTTGTTCTGTTGGTCTCATTTTCTGGTTTAGGGTATGGGCAAGAGAATTTAAGGGTGTTTGTGAGCAATGCCATCCTGAGCCTCTATTAATTTCAAGGCTGAATGTACTGTAGAAGTAGTTATTTAGTGCCTGATGCTTTTGTCTCCACTTTCACGTTTCAAAATGATGTTAGATGTATTCTCATATATGAGTACACCAAAAGAGAAAAGTGTCTTACCACTGTTGAAAGATAAGCCGATAAATTGAATGAATGGGCAAAAAATCATCTGATGGCAGAGAAAAAAATTTATTTTAAGAAGAAATAAAAGGAAAGCTTTATTTTCTGTAAAAGTTAGTCTCAAAAGTTGGCATTTTTAAAAAGTGTCCTAAAACTTCAGAAAACATTTATTTAACTTCCACTTAGATAAGGGTTGCCATTCTTTTACACTAAATGGTTATGGCACTGTGTAAACAAGGCTAATAAAATCAGCATAAATAAGCTGAAGAGTTCTTCATTAAAAAACTTAAGATATGCAACTCTCTAAAGCCATTTATAATGATACTCTGCTGACAGATTATAATTTCTATTTATTTCTTGGTTCTTCCAGTTAGATCCATGTGCCTAGCCAGAAGAGCAATCCCACCCTCCATCTTCTAATTTCTTCCAGCAATGTTCTGTAATTTAATTCAGTAATTTTTTTCTTTTTTTTTTTTCATTTTTTTAAAAAAATAATTTTATCATGGAGGACTGCAACCAGCTGCAGCCGTTCCATAATTTTGCAGCCTGTTTGGGTGACACTCAGCATCTGTGGAGCCTGGACAGACAATATTAGGAACATGAAGCTGCAAAGTAAAAAGGGCTTATTTTTGTCCAATGTCTGCTGTGTTTTGTGCCATTGATGGTAGAGAGTCTTTCAAATAGGTGATTGTAGCAGTTCAGAGTATTCAGCTCTGCTTTGCCTGTGGTCCTCCAAGGACTTTCTCAGACCCAAGCGTTTAGTGGTTTGAACCTGGATTGTTTACTGATTTGGCACACACGCAGTTGAAGTTTTTCTTGAATATGTGGTTCAGGATTAGCCCTAATATTAAGAATCTGCATAATGAACTGTCACAAAGAAATGCTGTCTTTGTCAACCTTGCACAGCTGTACTTTGCATCAGCCAAACAATAAAACAGTCTCTGTTGCCTGGTATTTATGCACTGAGTGATGTCTGTCTGCCAATTATAGTGAGTGATGTGGTCATAAGTGGCTGCTGCAACTGGTGTTTAATGGAGCAGCCTCATAAAAGAAAAAAACACCATTCCTCATATATGTGTTGATAACATTTTTTTCCTGAATCGAACCAGTGTAGGGGCACATGATTCTTTTTTAAGGTACAACTACTTGCTTCCAGTTTTAGCATATACTCCCAAATCTCTAACCTTGTTAGGTTTTAAGGAAAATAAGGATAAAAATTTCAAAAAGAAATTATTTGTTGCTGATTTCTGGATCAAACTGTTCATAAACCCAGAGGACATTTAGCTTTTCAATTTTATAAATTTATCCATATTTATGGCATGGGAATGAAGATGATATGGGAAAAAAGACCACTTTCCCGTACCCTGCTTTCCCCAGAAGCCTTGTGCACTTGCTGTAAAAGACCTTTTTTATTGGTAAATAGAAATACAAAGTCTGTGATTCTGTGTTGCATATAGTGTGATACAGTTTGCTGAGTGACTTTAACCACTGAATATAAAACTATTTTCCCAATTATCATTTCACAGGGTAGAAAAAAAGACTGCAAGCTCAAATACTGTTTCTTTCTCTGATTTAATTTCACTAAAATTCAGAGATAAGCTTGTACTCTGCTGTTTTCCAGACTGTCAAGGAAGTCTTTCTTGAAAAATGTTTCAAAAACTGACATTAAAGATGACCAAAAAAATACTCCATCTTTCAATTATTTTTAGTTTACTGTTATCACTTCAATCCCTCTCTTGTACAGGTGCATCATTGTGCACAGCTGTTTTTCAGGCCCTGGCAAGAGCAGTGGCAGAAAACAAAAATATTTGTCAGCTTTACTTAAACAAGAGATTTTATTTCTTTGTATTTATTCCATGTACACGAGAGTACACAAGTCCACACTGCCTCCATCACAGGAATCTGGCACAGGCAACTGTTGTCAACTAGCAGCCAAGCATTTTGTGTAGACTACTACTGCTGATAACAGTTTTCATGGGCAGTGAATTTGTCTCCAGTCCAAAGTCTGCCACCTTCTTCCTTATATAGTGTCCATTAACCCCATCATCAGACTCCCAGCTCTTCTCAATTAAGCATATGTAACAACACAAAAAACTAAACTCCTTTCATCTTCAGCAGCTCAGCTCTGCCTAAAACTACTTCACTTTTATTATTACTTCAAATAGAAAGTAGCTCTTGGCTGTAAGAGTTTTCTGTTGTTGCAGCTATTGAAAAGAGATTTGAACATGAGCATCACTTGTCCAGATCAGATCAGAACACCGACACTCTCTGATCTGCACAAAAATAGGTGAGGGAAAAACAAATTAACAAATCATTTTGGAATAAAATAAGTCTTCAAATGATTTTGATTCACTTTTGAGAATGAGAAGAAATAATCTGTTATCAAACTGCTTTCTCCCTGTAGTGCCAAACTTGCGACCTGGGCCCATGTCTTGACGTGTTGCCTCTACCCTGTGAAATCAAGCGGTGTAGCTGTTTAGCACAATCTTTGCAATGCAAGAAAATTTTTTAAATTTTAGAAGTACATCTTTTCTTCCTCTTTAAAATGTACAATCGCTACTGCCTCTCTTTCCAAGTGCCTCTGTGGCTGAAAGGCTATTTCTATAAAATAGGGAGCATTGGTACAATTTATTCCTGCACACTGGGATAAACTCAATGAGATGCTCATCTTGTAATTATTCTAGGAGGAATTATTTTTGCCACTGAGGCTGCAGGACAATTTATATCAAGTATATATGAATGTCTTGAGATTCAGGAGCCTTGTAAAGAACATTCAGAAATGCTCAGTTTTAAACATGAATGGTGAATGGCAATTAGTTTCTCAGTGTTACTGAAGGAAAACAAAACAGAAATCTAAGCTTATGTGCGAGCATGTTTACCCTGGATCCTAAAACTGGTGAGATTTATATTGCTAACTTTTCTGAAGCCAGGACTTCATACTAAAGCAGTTCCTCGTGGACTTCAGGATGGGAAGCAAATTGTTCTCAGATATGCGCTTTGTTTTTTCTTACACAAAAGAAAGAAAAAAAAATCTGTCTCTTCTAACTCACCACAGAAAAAACTTCAACAGATGCACTTTGATCCTATATCACACCTCTTAGTTGTTTGCTGCCCATACTTTTATATTCACTGATTTTCCCAGCAACTTCTTCTCCAGACAAAGGACAGAGGCACCTTTAAACTTCACATCTCTTGAGGCATCAAAGCTTGACATCAGTCATGTCTACAGTACCAAAAGAAGCCAAACTGGAGAAGTACAAATCTGAGTGACAACATTTTTGAATAATCTATTTAATTGTTTAAACTCACCTAGGCTTGGAATTTCAGTTTCTAGTTTCCATTTCCCATAAGGGTTTGCTTTTCTATTGTTTGTGACACTGAGGCACCACGGGTTATGAGAAAGGGTGAGGCAATTTATACCCCCATCTCAGGTTTCCTCCCCTCTCAACTAGCTCGTCCAATATAATTATCTATTAGGCAACTTTATGTGGGTTTACAGACGTTATTAACTCTAATGATTCCATGACAAATCTTTGCAAATCACAGAGAATCGCATACATACTTTGATAATATAACTTTGATAATAGAATAGATAAGTCTGTTCTTGGTAATTCAGTATGTACTAGCATCGACAACACAAATGAGTGATCTGACAAAGATGATATATACATACATGCAGTCCTATTTTCAAGGTCACTTGCAAAGGGGCCCCCTAATTAAATGTAATAATNTAGACCCAAGATTTTATTACGTGGAATTAGTTAACCGAGTTTCAAAAATGAACATTACTTTAAAATACATTTACACAGTAATTAATCCTTTAATGTAAACATAATGATTTCACAGGATTTACTCATTGATTACAATAACGTATTTCTTCCTATCAAAAATTCACATATATTTTAAATCCATAGATATCTTAAATGCATATGTATCCAAACCTAAAACCAGTGGATCTGTGTAATTCTTTTCAATAAATGTTTAGAAATTAAAGACTAACACAATTGTTTTGTGTCTACAGAATTCAAATAATGTTAACTCAGATTCCAAATTTACAGACTCTGGACTGCAAACAAAAGTCACGAAAGGTTTTCCTTATTGCAGAACACAAAAGGCCAAGAAAGTAATTGTTTATCTATCCTCAAACCAGAAATATTAGTTAGGAATGAATATTCAAAGCTGAATATTTTGTCTTTCAAAACTTAAAATTATTGGTAATTAGCAATAGTGTATTACAACACAACTGACCCAAGAAAGCTGAAATAGTGTTTCTATTTCAAATTTCATTGACATAACTAAGAAGTTAACAACATTTCTTGAAATGAAGAAAGTCCAACTGAAAAGAAACTTGAAATCTAAATTTTTCTCTTACATGCTAGGAAGAAAAAACTGAATTTTTCCACATTAGGGAAAGTTTCTAATAATGTTGTTTGGTAATATTAAAAGATTTTAATCTATATAAAATGTCACACATAAAAAAAAGTTAAGAGATCTTATTAAAGTTTCTTGCAACAATTCAAAAGCTACATTTTCCTTTGTGATGTTGCTTAAAGGTCTTGGACATCCTGTATTTCTGTTCTCTGTGCTGAGTCATGTCCTCGGGGGTGGCTCTGTCTCCCATATCATATTCATATGACCAGACTATTACTCACTTGAAATTTTTTCTACCACTGCGTGGGTAAAGAAAAATATAAGNGGTGGGGCACAAGTTGCAAAATATCACAAAATTTTAAAGGGCATAGCATTATAATTCAGGTTTTTAGGAATTTGTTCACAAAATTTAGTGTGATACAATAATATGGTTGAATCTTTTGGCTTAATGTCTTATTCAGCTTAGATGATGGTATCTAACATCAATTTTAAGTAAAAAGCAACATTTCTTGTACAAGACACATTAAAAATACATCACTAAAGAATATTTCTTATATACTACACTTGACTGCATAATTCACCTGAGGAAGTAAATCAAAATCAAGTAATATCTTCAGTGTGGCTTTTCCTTCCTGCCTCAGAACAGATGCTCCACTCAAAATAATTTCTTTGCAGGAGTTGTATAAGCAGGGAATAATTCAAATTTCTTTTAGCTAGAGAAGACCAAGAAAATAAGTCTCTGTTCATGTTGCTAGGTAGACATTGTGGATATGGGAAAATGTCTGGGTCATGCTCCAATGATTTCTACAGCTTTGGTGAAACTTAATAAAATAATAAGATAAAGTAAAATACGTTAAAACAATGTAAAATACATTAAAACAATGTAAAATAAATAATAATAAAAAACGAGGAAATAATATGTCTCTCATGGTCTTGGTAAGTTTCCTAATCACAAAACTTCTGGATTCAGATTTGGAGAAAATGGTGAAAACCAATAGCATAATTTCTTTCTTTTGTTATATTTCCAAGTTATCCTAGCATAAATTGTCCAGCAGCTCTGGAAATTTTTGGTCTCTTCAACAGGTTCCGAGGAAGGAGCCTGTAGCTCCTCTGCCTTGGCTGTGCTCCATGTAGGATCTGCCCTGTTTGTTTTTTTTCAAGTCTGGGGAATGCATGGGTGTGCACAGGGACAGAGAGACAGAGATGTTATTGTCTGAGAAGCTAATGTCAAAATACTTGTCAGTGACAGCCTGGAGTGTCTTTGGATTTATCTGTTTTCAAGGTGGCTCATTTCAGGTTGTAAAATCTGATTCACAAAACATACTGCTTATGGCACCAAACTGCGAGGAGAGAGCTTGCTCCTTGTTCATTGAATACCATTTTAGAATTTGAATAGCCCACAGGTGAAAGAAGAAAGTAATCAGAGGGCTGTCTGCAGAACTGAGATTTTTAGTCCATTTTAGTGGATATGTTTTAATGGGAGATTTGTAGCTAAATGCTTATCAAGATGTTTAACTTTGGGCATTGATATTTAAAATAAATCTTCCAGGCCCAGAGCTATAACCAAACTGAGCTATATACAATATTATCTCTTGCTGAAGTGCTTCAGCATGAAAAAGAATGGGTACATTTCTGCAGGAGAAATGAAACTGTAGTCCTGTCTTCTTGCAGAGAGAAGAAGGTTCATAATGGGAAGGTTGCAGTTAAGGAATCGTTATTATTCAGCTGTCCACTTACAGCCATTTAATATGAATTTTCTGTGTGAAAATCTCAAAATTTTGATTAATTGGGCTCTGGTTCATACAGACTATGCATACATGGTTTTTTTTTCAGAAGCTGTTAAAAATTTCAGCAAAAGAAAGTGTGCTTTGGCTTTAAAGCCTAAAACACTTGTAAAAAAAAGGCTCTCCCATATCTTACATATGTAATATGTATATGTTACAAATATATATTACATTGGCTTATGCATACGGTAGAGTTTATAAATTAGGTAATTTGCATACTAAACCTCATTAAATGTCAATGTTGTTGTTTTCTTCCAATGATGAAGCAGAAAACCCCCTAGATAATATTTATGGTTTTTATTCTAAAGATAAGAGTCTCAGCAAAAATGTTGCAACTCCATAAAGGACTTCAGACCTACCACAAATTCATAAAACTGTGTGCAATCATATGAAATTTTGACATCTTTTTTATCTGTTGCTTGTTTTCAAAAATCTTTGCTTGCTGTAAATCAGAGGAGCTCAACTTTATGAATGAATATATTTTAATACTACTGTGATGACAGTCATTGGCATACAAGCTGTTTTTGTAATGTCTTCTATTTCAAGTTTTATGGTCTCAACTAATTTTTCAATTTTTGAGTTCTTTCTATTTCACTAAGGATTTAGAAAAGTTCAATAACTGCTTTGTTTCAGAAGAATGCAACCTGAACATTTTATCTTTTTACATGAAGAAAAAAAATGGAAAAAATATTTGGAGAAAGTGATTTCTGTAAAAAATATCAGAAAATTTAATTGCTAAAATGAAAAATGTTTAGTTTAAACAATTTTTTTCAGTAAAATATTGCTTATTTTTAATGTTAAAATCTTCCAGCATGTACCAGCCATCTCACTTGACCTCTTCTAGTAGAATTAGGTCTCTTTGACATCTAATTCAAAGAAAGAGTTGAAAACATTCTATTAATAAAATATCCAAATGGAAATTTTCATCCCACGGGTTAGTAGGTGCTTTCTAATTTCTAATTTCTCTTATTTTCTCAGAATGTACAAGGGAAACTGGCTGATTTTTGTGCAGCATTTGTGTTTCTATGGCACTGCATTTTTGAAGAAAGGACTTCCCAGAAAATGTTGCTCTGAGTGGCTCTGTATATTGGGTGCAAATCTTGTCTCTGGGCTGAACCATCTGTAATTCTTTTTGGGGTGATAGCAAAGAGAATTTGGCATTCTCGGCTTTTCCAGGCTTGCCTGCTATCAGTAGAACAGAGTATTACTTGAAAGGTTGGGCCTGGTTAAGGAACAATCTTTTTGAAATCACAGACTTTTTTTTTTTTCCCTCAGTAATGTATAAAAGTGATAAAGAAGAGTGATAAAGAAGAGGCATGTCTCAAAAACTAGAATTTTGATTTACTGTCAAATCTATGATAGACAAGAAGACCAAGCCTAAAATAAGAGCTAGTTTAATAGATTAAAAGAAATGTTTGGTTATGGATGGAAGTGGAATTTCATTCAATTTAAAATAGGGAAATTTTAGGATCTTACCATTTCAAATATTTTGCTTTATATGTATAGGAATTGTGAAAAAGAATGCATTGTGCACTGATGACATTTGCTAGGAAAAAGAGTTTGAAAGACAAGATTATTTTCAGATAGCTCCTTCCAAATTTGATAGACTTAAAGGATTTTGAGATACTGTAGGTGATGAATTAAATAAATTATGAAGAAAAGGTGGACACTTACATACTGAAGGGTAGTATACCTTTGTAAGTTATGCTGTGTGGTTTAGAAACCTTGAATAAGGTTATGAAAACCCTTTGGAAGTAAGGTTAAGAGCAATTAAAAATAGAAATTGCATCTTGAGATATATAAAATACATTATTTTGGCAGATATTTAGTAACACCTGCTGTACTTTGAGCAGTTTCCATTAAAACTGTTTTCTCATCACGTTTCTAAAGGTGCAACCTTTGGGGTTGAGTACTTGATCCTGTCTAAAAGATGCTTTTTCAATATCAACCATTTTTTTAATNATATTTTATATTATTCTGTACCCCTTTTAGTGTATAACCTTAAGTTGTAGTTACTAATGATGGACAGGTACTATGGAAGATGATTTAGCAGCATTAAGGTTAATCAACCAGTTCTTATGGTAACGATTGTGCAAAGAATCTATGAAATGATTTTTTTTAAAGTTGCATCACAGTATGGGCCAACATGAGGCTTTTGAACTGAGTGTGTCGAAAAATTTCTTCTCAGTGTTTGTGCATGTGTTTGACCTTTCAACTGTAGTATCTTGCCTTTTTGTTATCTTGTATATTTTTCACATTTCTCCACTCAGCTGAGATTTTCTAAATCCTAATATTGTCCAGTAAACTGCTTCTCTCTCTCTGTTCTTTTATTACACGTTTTAAATTGTTAATGAAAGTAATAATTACTTTCAGCCATTTGGCCATGCAGACCTCAACATGGCCTCACTCAGACCATTATTTTGACAGGTTCCTTCTCTGTTCTTTGAAATCAAATCTTGCATCCTAGAAGATAGTAACTAATAACACTGGGATAGTGCTGGTTGGTTGTTTACAAATTCTAGAGTAAACTTTATTTTACCTTAATAACTGGTTATGCCTAGAAGAAACACATTTTTTCCCCTTTTTTTTTCTCCCTTTTTCTCCTTTTTCTACTGTTTCTTCACGTAAAGTGCACTCAGGCCACACTAGGCATTAAATATATAACTTACTTTAGACATATCTATTTAATCTGAAGTTTATTAATAGATATACAGCAGGAGCCAAAGTATCTTATCTAGACACATTCTCAACAAAATATGATGTGAAATATAAATGCATGTAGATTTCCTTCATAATCTTCTTTGATCATTGTGTTTCTACAATCTTTTCGTCCTGCAATATTAGTTCTTTTTCACTTGAAAACCTTTTGCTTCTCTAGCATTCTGATTTTATAAACATTTCCTGGTTAACATTCTCTAATAATTACTCTGGATCTAGGTTTTATTCCCAATGTTTTCGACTATTCCATTTGATTTTTAGATTCTGTCAGTAAAACCATGGTGATTTTTAAAAATTTTGATTCTTATTGTTCTTGTATTTGAAAAAAATTCCTTGCAGTCAATTTTTAATATAGATTCTTTAAGTAAGGTGCCGTGTTTAACAGCCTGATTTCAATGAGATCTTGCCTATCCATTTAAATGAATCAGTAACTGTATTTACTCAAGTTAATGATCTTATTCTCTTGCTTTTGTGGTTTTTCTTTCCTTTTTTTTCTTAATTATGAACTTTACTCTTTACTTTCTTCCAAATTGCCTTCTGTCTTTAAATCCTTGTCAAGGTCCTGCATATTAGCTAGAACTGTATTTAAAGCAGCTCTTCATAAATCCTTGAGGAACTGTTGCTTATATTCTTCCATTGCCTGTATAAAGGCTCATATACCGCAAAGATCGTGAAGTTTGATGTGAAGGTCTGGGTTCCTTAGCTCAAAAGCGACCTGGACATACCAGAGAGAGACCAGCAAAGGGCCAAAAACCAAAGTGATTGGAGAACCTTTCCTATGAGGGAAGACTGAGAGAGCTGGGATAGTTCACCCTGAACAGGCAGCAGCTCAGGGCAGACCTCATTAATGTACAGAAACACCTGAATGGAGGGTGCAAAAAGGATGGACCCAGGCTCGACCGTTGTGGCCACCATTAGGGTAAGAGGCAAGAAGCACAGAGAGCAACACAGGAGATTCTCTCTGAAAATCAGGAAACACTTTTTCCTGTGAGAGTGGCATGAACCCAGGAAGGTTGTGAATTCTTCATCCATGGAGACATTCAAAGGCCATCTGGACACAGACCTGGCCAGCTGTCTCTGAGTGGCCCTGCTTGAGTGGCGTAGCTAGACTAGATGACCTCTAGATATCCCTCCCAACCTCAATCATTTTCAGTTTAAAAAGCTCTATTTTAAAAGCAGAATTTGAATGCTGGAAGTATTTCTTAAGATCATATATAGGCAATGTAAAATGGTGAACAGTTTTTAATTTACTGAGAGTATGTGTTGCACAGTAAATGGTCTCAAATTTCTTAAAGAAAAATTAGAATGTGGTAATGAAATTAAGGACTGCATATAATACATGTATACTAGGAGGTTAACCAAACGTTTCATAGATAGAAAATTCTGGCATTTCTTTTTTCTCAATAATTGGCACAACTACATTAGATTTTTTTTAACCTATATTTAATATGTGGCAGAATTTATATTGAAAGAGAAGGTTAACAAGGGGACATCAAAACCTTTAGATGACAGGAGAAAAGGAAATAAAAGGACAACAAAGGTTAAGGCATAGAAAAGTCAGAAAGTGAAATCTTTGGGAGTAGTTTCTTTACACAATACCCAGTAAGGCATGTAGTAAATTTCCAAGGTCAACAGCAAAAGTTAGCACAGTTTCATAAAGGAGCTGAGCAAGAAGTTCCTGGTAGACAATGCAGTCTTTTTTGCTCGGAATGGCAAAGGACAGTTCAGGATATTTTTTCATGTTTCATAGTCCTGTTCAAACCACATTCTTCTTTTNGTGAAAAAGAATGCATTGTGCACTGATGACATTTGCTAGGAAAAAGAGTTTGAAAGACAAGATTATTTTCAGATAGCTCCTTCCAAATTTGATAGACTTAAAGGATTTTGAGATACTGTAGGTGATGAATTAAATAAATTATGAAGAAAAGGTGGACACTTACATACTGAAGGGTAGTATACCTTTGTAAGTTATGCTGTGTGGTTTAGAAACCTTGAATAAGGTTATGAAAACCCTTTGGAAGTAAGGTTAAGAGCAATTAAAAATAGAAATTGCATCTTGAGATATATAAAATACATTATTTTGGCAGATATTTAGTAACACCTGCTGTACTTTGAGCAGTTTCCATTAAAACTGTTTTCTCATCACGTTTCTAAAGGTGCAACCTTTGGGGTTGAGTACTTGATCCTGTCTAAAAGATGCTTTTTCAATATCAACCATTTTTTTAATAATTATGAACTTTTCCTCCTCTTCTATAAATGCCTAGAGCAGGATAAAAGAGCAACAATTTCGAGAAGGATTGCAATTGTTTTCATTAAATATGGCCCTACCAAAAAAGAGGAAAATGGCATTAACTAATTTTCATTCTTCCCTAGTGTTCTGGTGTTTTATCATTCATCATTCTGGTGTTTTATTTTTTGCATTTGATTCTGTACCCCTTTTAATATATAACCTTCAGTTATATATATTTTATAT